>CM070307.1:53979845-54574448 GCA_036321655.1 Quercus alba | reverse complement strand
ATCAAGACCTTGGTTCTGTCCAAGACTAACGCGATTTTTCTTTTTGTACTTGGTTTTCCCATAGGCTTGAGTCCGAGGACCATGCAAGACCTTGGTTCTGTCCAAGACTTACGCGATTTTTCTTTTTTGTACTTGGTTTTCCCATAGGCTTGAGTCCGAGGACCATGCAAGACCTTGGTTCTGTCCAAGACTTACGGCGAATTTTTCTTTTTGTACTTGGTTTTCCCATAGGCTTGAGTCCGAGGACCATGCAAGACCTTGGTTCTGTCCAAGACTTGGACGATTTTCTTTTTGTACTTGGTTTTCCCATAGGCTTGAGTCCGAGGACCATGCAAGACCTTGGTTCTGTCCAAGACTTGGGACATTTTTCTTTTTGTACTTGGTTTTCCCATAGGCTTGAGTCCGAGGACCATGCAAGACCTTGGTTCTGTCCAAGACTTGGGACATTTTCTTTTTGTACTTGGTTTTCCCATAGGCTTGAGTCCGAGGACCATGCAAGACTCCCTTGGTTCTGTCCAAGACTTACGCGATTTTTCTTTTTTGTACTTGGTTTTCCCATAGGCTTGAGATCCCGAGGACCATGCAAGACCTTGGTTCTGTCCAAGACTTACGCGATTTTTCTTTTTGTACTTGGTTTTCCCATAGGCTTGAGTCCGAGGACCATGCAAGACCTTGGTTCTGTCCAAGACTTACGCGATTTTTCTTTTTGTACTTGGTTTTCCCCATAGGCTTGAGTCCGAGGACCATGCAAGACCTTGGTTCTGTCAAGACTTGGGACATTTTTCTTTTTGTACTTGGTTTTCCCATAGGCTTGAGTCCTGAGGACCATGCAAGACCTTGGTTCTGTCCAAGACTTACGCCGATTTTTCTTTTTGTACTTGGTTTTCCCCATAGGCTTGAGTCCGGAGGACATGCAAGGACCTTGGTTCTGTCCAAGACTTGGGACATTTTTCTTTTTGTACTTGGTTTTCCCATAGGCTTGAGTCCGAGGACCATGCAAGACCTTGGTTCTGTCCAAGACTTGGGACATTTTTCTTTTTGTACTTGGTTTTCCATAGGCTTGAGTCCGAGGACCATGCAAGACCTTGGTTCTGTCCAAGACTTACGCGATTTTTCTTTTTGTACTTGGTTTTCCCATAGGCTTGAGTTCGAGGACCATGCAAGACCTTGGTTCTGTCCAAGACTTGGGACATTTTTCTTTTTGTACTTGGTTTTCCCATAGGCTTGAGTCCGAGGGACCATGCAAGACCTTGTTCTGTCCAAGACTTACGCGATTTTTCTTTTTGTACCTGGTTTTCCCATAGGCTTGAGTCCGAGGACCATGCAAGAACTTGGTTCTGGCCAAGACTTACGCGATTTTCTTTTTGTACTTGGTTTTCCCATAGGCTTGAGTCCGAGGACCATGCAAGACCTTGGTTCTGTCCAAGACTTACGCGATTTTTCTTTTTGTACTTGGTTTTCCCATAGGCTTGAGTCCGAGGACCATGCAAGACCTTGGTTCTGTCCAAGACTTACGCGATTTTTCTTTTTGTACTTGGTTTTCCCATAGGCTTGAGTCCGAGGACCATGCAAGACCTTGGTTCTGTCCAAGACTTGGGACATTTTTCTTTTTGTACTTGGTTTTCCCATAGGCTTGAGTCCGAGGACCATGCAAGACCTTGGTTCTGTCCAAGACTTACGCGATTTTTCTTTTTGTACCTGGTTTTCCCCATAGGCTTGAGTCCGAGGACCATGCAAGAACTTGGTTCTGGCCAAGACTTACGCGATTTTTCTTTTTGTACTTGGTTTTCCCATAGGCTTGAGTCCGAGGACCATGCAAGACCTTGGTTCTGTCCAAGACTTACGCGATTTTTCTTTTTGTACTTGGTTTTCCCATAGGCTTGAGTCCGAGGACCATGCAAGACCTTGGTTCTGTCCAAGACTTACGCGATTTTTTCTTTTTGTACTTGGTTTTCCCATAGGCTTGAGTCCGAGGACCATGCAAGACCTTGGTTCTGTCCAAGACTTACGCGATTTTTCTTTTTGTACTTGGTTTTCCCATAGGCTTGAGTCCGAGGACCATGCAAGACCTTGGTTCTGTCCAAGACTTACGCGATTTTTCTTTTTGTACTTGGTTTTCCCATAGGCTTGAGTCCGAGGACCATGCAAGACCTTGGTTCTGTCCAAGACTTGGGACATTTTTCTTTTTGTACTTGGTTTTCCCATAGGCTTGAGTCCGAGGACCATGCAAGACCTTGGTTCTGTCCAAGACTTTACGCGATTTTTCTTTTTGTACTTGGTTTTCCCATAGGCTTGAGTCCGAGGACCATGCAAGACCTTGGTTCTGTCCAAGACTTGGGACATTTTTCTTTTTGTACTTGGTTTTCCCATAGGCTTGAGTCCGAGGACCATGCAAGACCTTGGTTCTGTCCAAGACTTACGCGATTTTTCTTTTTGTACTTGGTTTTCCATAGGCTTGAGTCCGAGGACCATGCAAGACCTTGGTTCTGTCCAAGACTTGGGACATTTTTCTTTTTTGTACTTGGTTTTCCCATAGGCTTGAGTCCGAGGACCATGCAAGACCTTGGTTCTGTCCAAGACTTACGCGATTTTTCTTTTTTGTACTTGGTTTTCCCATAGGCTTGAGTCCGAGGACCATGCAAGACCTTGGTTCTGTCCAAGACTTACGCGATTTTTCTTTTTGTACTTGGTTTTCCCATAGGCTTGAGTCCGAGGACCATGCAAGACCTTGGTTCTGTCCAAGACTTGGGACATTTTTCTTTTTGTACTTGGTTTTCCCATAGGCTTGAGTCCGAGGACCATGCAAGACCTTGGTTCTGTCCAAGACTTACGCGATTTTTCTTTTTGTACTTGGTTTTCCCATAGGCTTGAGTTCGAGGACCATGCAAGACCTTGGTTCTGTCCAAGACTTGGGACATTTTTCTTTTTGTACTTGGTTTTCCCATAGGCTTGAGTCCGAGGACCATGCAAGACCTTGGTTCTGTCCAAGACTTACGCGATTTTTTCTTTTTGTACTTGGTTTTCCAATAGGCTTGAGTCCGAGGACCATGCAAGACCTTGGTTCTGTCCAAGACTTACGCGATTTTTCTTTTTGGTACTTGTTTTCCCATAGGCTTGAGTCCGAGGACCATGCAAGACCTTGGTTCTGTCCAAGACTTACGCGATTTTTCTTTTTGTACCTGGTTTTCCCATAGGCTTGAGTCCGAGGACCATGCAAGACCTTGGTTCTGTCCAAGACTTGGGACATTTTTCTTTTTGTACTTGGTTTTCCCATAGGCTTGAGTCCGAGGACCATGCAAGACCTTGGTTCTGTCCAAGACTTACGCGATTTTTCTTTTTGTACTTGGTTTTCCCATAGGCTTGAGTCGAGGACCATGCAAGACCTTGGTTCTGTCCAAGACTTACGCGATTTTTCTTTTTGTACTTGGTTTTCCCATAGGCTTGAGTCCGAGGACCATGCAAGACCTTGGTTCTGTCCAAGACTTGGGACATTTTTCTTTTTGTACTTGGTTTTCCCATAGGCTTGAGTCCGAGGACCATGCAAGACCTTGGTTCTGTCCAAGACTTACGCGATTTTTCTTTTTGTACTTGGTTTTCCCATAGGCTTGAGTCCGAGGACCATGCAAGACCTTGGTTCTGTCCAAGACTTGGGACATTTTTCTTTTTGTACTTGGTTTTCCCATAGGCTTGAGTCCGAGGACCATGCAAGACCTTGGTTCTGTCCAAGACTTGGGACATTTTTCTTTTTGTACTTGGTTTTCCCATAGGCTTGAGTCCGAGGACCATGCAAGACCTTGGTTCTGTCCAAGACTTACGCGATTTTTCTTTTTGTACTTGGTTTTCCCATAGGCTTGAGTTCGAGGACCATGCAAGACCTTGGTTCTGTCCAAGACTTGGGACATTTTTCTTTTGTGTACTTGGTTTTCCCATAGGCTTGAGTCCGGAGGACCATGCAAGACCCTTGGTTCTGTCCAAGACTTACGCGATTTTTCTTTTTGTACCTGGTTTTCCCCATAGGGCTTGAGTCCGAGGACCATGCAAGAACTTGGTTCTGGCCAAGACTTACGCGATTTTTCTTTTTGTACTTGGTTTTCCATAGGCTTGAGTCCGAGGACCATGCAAGACCTTGGTTCTGTCCAAGACTTACGCGATTTTTCTTTTTGTACTTGGTTTTCCCATAGGCTTGAGTCCGAGGACCATGCAAGACCTTGGTTCTGTCCAAGACTTACGCGATTTTTCTTTTTGTACTGGTTTTCCCATAGGCTTGAGTCCGAGGACCATGCAAGACCTTGGTTCTGTCCAAGACTTGGGACATTTTTCTTTTTGTACTTGGTTTTCCCCATAGGCTTGAGTCCGAGGACCATGCAAGACCTTGGTTCTGTCCAAGACTTACGCGATTTTTCTTTTTGTACTTGGTTTTCCCATAGGCTTGAGTCCGAGGACCATGCAAGACCTTGGTTCTGTCCAAGACTTGGGACATTTTTCTTTTTGTACTTGGTTTTCCCCATTGGCTTGAGTCCGAGGACCATGCAAGACCTTGGTTCTGTCCAAGACTTACGCGATTTTTCTTTTTGTACTTGGTTTTCCCATATGCTTGAGTCCGAGGACCATGCAAGACCTTGGTTCTGTCCAAGACTTACGCGATTTTTTCTTTTTGTACTTGGTTTTCCCATAGGCTTGAGTCCGAGGACCATGCAAGACCTTGGTTCTGTCCAAGACTTACGCGATTTTTCTTTTTGTACTTGGTTTTCCCATAGGCTTGAGTCCGAGGACCATGCAAGACCTTGGTTCTGTCCAAGACTTGGGACATTTTTCTTTTTGTACTTGGTTTTCCCATAGGCTTGAGTCCGAGGACCATGCAAGACCTTGGTTCTGTCCAAGACTTACGCGATTTTTCTTTTTGTACTTGGTTTTCCCATAGGCTTGAGTCCGAGGACCATGCAAGACCTTGGTTCTGTCCAAGACTTACGCGATTTTTCTTTTGTACTTGGTTTTCCCATAGGCTTGAGTCCGAGGACCATGCAAGACCTTGGTTCTGTCCAAGACTTGGGACATTTTTCTTTTTGTACTTGGTTTTCCCATAGGCTTGAGTCCGAGGGACCATGCAAGACCTTGGTTCTGTCCAAGACTTACGCGATTTTCTTTTTGTACTTGGTTTTCCCATAGGCTTGAGTTCGAGGACCATGCAAGACCTTGGTTCTGTCCAAGACTTGGGACATTTTTCTTTTTGTACTTGGTTTTCCCATAGGCTTGAGTCCGAGGACCATGCAAGACCTTGGTTCTGTCCAAGACTTACGCGATTTTTCTTTTTGTACCTGGTTTTCCCATAGGCTTGAGTCCGAGGACCATGCAAGAACTTGGTTCTGGCCAAGACTTACGCGATTTTTCTTTTTGTACTTGGTTTTCCCATAGGCTTGAGTCCGAGGACCATGCAAGACCTTGGTTCTGTCCAAGACTTACGCGATTTTTCTTTTTGTACTTGGTTTTTCCCATAGGCTTGAGTCCGAGGACCATGCAAGACCTTGGTTCTGTCCAAGACTTACGCGATTTTTCTTTTTGTACTTGGTTTTTCCCATAGGCTTGAGTCCGAGGACCATGCAAGACCTTGGTTCTGTCCAAGACTTGGGACATTTTTCTTTTTGTACTTGGTTTTCCCATAGGCTTGAGTCCGAGGACCATGCAAGACCTTGGTTCTGTCCAAGACTTACGCGATTTTTCTTTTTGTACTTGGTTTTCCCATAGGCTTGAGTCCGAGGACCATGCAAGACCTTGGTTCTGTCCAAGACTTGGGACATTTTTTCTTTTTGTACTTGGTTTTCCCCATTGGCTTGAGTCCGAGGACCATGCAAGACCTTGGTTCTGTCCAAGACTTACGCGATTTTTCTTTTTGTACTTGGTTTTCCCATATGCTTGAGTCCGAGGACCATGCAAGACCTTGGTTCTGTCCAAGACTTACGCGATTTTTCTTTTTGTACTTGGTTTTCCCATAGGCTTGAGTCCGAGGACCATGCAAGACCTTGGTTCTGTCCAAGACTTACGCGATTTTTCTTTTTGTACTTGGTTTTCCCATAGGCTTGAGTCCGAGGACCATGCAAGACCTTGGTTCTGTCCAAGACTTGGGACATTTTTCTTTTTGTACTTGGTTTTCCCATAGGCTTGAGTCCGAGGACCATGCAAGACCTTGGTTCTGTCCAAGACTTACGCGATTTTTCTTTTTGTACTTGGTTTTCCCATAGGCTTGAGTCCGAGGACCATGCAAGACCTTGGTTCTGTCCAAGACTTACGCGATTTTTCTTTTTGTACTTGGTTTTCCCATAGGCTTGAGTCCGAGGACCATGCAAGACCTTGGTTCTGTCCAAGACTTGGGACATTTTTCTTTTTGTACTTGGTTTTCCCATAGGCTTGAGTCCGAGGACCATGCAAGACCTTGGTTCTGTCCAAGACTTACGCGATTTTTCTTTTTGTACTTGGTTTTCCCATAGGCTTGAGTCCGAGGACCATGCAAGACCTTGGTTCTGTCCAAGACTTACGCGATTTTTCTTTTTGTACTTGGTTTTCCCATAGGCTTGAGTCCGAGGACCATGCAAGACCTTGGTTCTGTCCAAGACTTGGGACATTTTTCTTTTTTGTACTTGGTTTTCCCATAGGCTTGAGTCCGAGGACCATGCAAGACCTTGGTTCTGTCCAAGACTTACGCGATTTTCTTTTTGTACTTGGTTTTCCCATAGGCTTGAGTTCGAGGACCATGCAAGACCTTGGTTCTGTCCAAGACTTGGGACATTTTCTTTTTGTACTTGGTTTTCCCCATAGGCTTGAGTCCGAGGACCATGCAAGACCTTGGTTCTGTCCAAGACTTACGCGATTTTTCTTTTTGTACTTGGTTTTCCCCATAGGCTTGAGTCCGAGGACCATGCAAGACCTTGGTTCTGTCCAAGACTTGGGACATTTTTCTTTTTGTACTTGGTTTTCCCATAGGCTTGAGTCCGAGGACCATGCAAGACCCTTGGTTCTGTCCAAGACTTACGCGATTTTTCTTTTTGTACTTGGTTTTCCCATAGGCTTGAGTTCGAGGGACCATGCAAGACCTTGGTTCTGTCCAAGACTTGGGACATTTTTCTTTTTGTACTTGGTTTTCCCATAGGCTTGAGTCCGAGGACCATGCAAGACCTTGGTTCTGTCCAAAGACTACGCGATTTTTCTTTTGTACTTGGTTTTCCCATAGGCTTGAGTCCGAGGACCATGCAAGACCTTGGTTCTGTCCAAGACTTACGCGATTTTTCTTTTTGTACTTGGTTTTCCCATAGGCTTGAGTCCGAGGACCATGCAAGACCTTGGTTCTGTCCAAGACTTACGCGATTTTTCTTTTTGTACCTGGTTTTCCCATAGGCTTGAGTCCGAGGACCATGCAAGACCTTGGTTCTGTCCAAGACTTGGGTCATTTTTCTTGTTGTACCTTGGTTTTCCCCATAGGCTTGAGTCCGAGGGACCATGCAAGGACCTTGGGTTCTGTCCAAGACTTACGCGATTTTTCTTTTTGTACTTGGTTTTCACCATAGGCTTGAGTCCGAGGACCATGCAAGACCTTGGTTCTGTCCAAGACTTACGCGATTTTTCTTTTTGTACTTGGTTTTCCCATAGGCTTGAGTCCGAGGACCATGCAAGACCTGGTTCTGTCCAAGACTTGGGACATTTTTCTTTTTGTACTTGGTTTTCCCATAGGCTTGAGTCCGAGGACCATGCAAGACCTTGGTTCTGTCCAAGACTTACGCGATTTTTCTTTTTGTACTTGGTTTTTCCCAATAGGCTTGAGTTCGAGGACCATGCAAGACCTTGGTTCTGTCCAAGACTTGGGACATTTTTCTTTTTGTACTTGGTTTTCCCATAGGCTTGAGTCCGAGGACCATGCAAGACCTTGGTTCTGTCCAAGACTTACGCGATTTTTCTTTTTGTACTTGGTTTTCCCATAGGCTTGAGCCCGAGGACCATGGCAAGACCTTGGTTCTGTCCAAGACTTACGCGATTTTTCTTTTTGTACTTGGTTTTCCCATAGGCTTGAGTCCGAGGACCATGCAAGACCTTGGTTCTGTCCAAGACTTACGCGATTTTTCTTTTTGTACTTGGTTTTCCCATAGGCTTGAGTCCGAGGACCATGCAAGACCTTGGTTCTGTCCAAGACTTGGGTCATTTTTCTTGTTGTACTTGGTTTTCCCATAGGCTTGAGTCCGAGGACCATGCAAGACCTTGGTTCTGTCCAAGACTTACGCGATTTTTCTTTTTGTACTTGGTTTTTCCCATAGGCTTGAGTCCGAGGACCATGCAAGACCTTGGTTCTGTCCAAGACTTGGGACATTTTTCTTTTTGTACTTGGTTTTCCCATAGGCTTGAGTCCGAGGACCATGCAAGACCTTGGTTCTGTCCAAGACTTAACGCGATTTTTCTTTTTGTACTTGGTTTTCCCATAGGCTTGAGTCCGAGGACCATGCAAGACCTTGGTTCTGTCCAAGACTTGGGACATTTTTCTTTTTGTACTTGGTTTTCCCATAGGCTTGAGTCCGAGGACCATGCAAGACCTTGGTTCTGTCCAAGACTTGGGACATTTTTCTTTTTGTACTTGGTTTTCCCATAGGCTTGAGTCCGAGGACCATGCAAGACCTTGGTTCTGTCCAAGACTTACGCGATTTTTCTTTTTGTACTTGGTTTTCCCATAGGCTTGAGTTCGAGGACCATGCAAGACCTTGGTTCTGTCCAAGACTTGGGACATTTTTCTTTTTGTACTTGGTTTTCCCATAGGCTTGAGTCCGAGGACCATGCAAGACCTTGGTTCTGTCCAAGACTTACGCGATTTTTCTTTTTGTACCTGGTTTTCCCATAGGCTTGAGTCCGAGGACCATGCAAGAACTTGGTTCTGGCCAAGACTTACGCGATTTTTCTTTTTGTACTTGGTTTTCCCATAGGCTTGAGTCCGAGGACCATGCAAGACCTTGGTTCTGTCCAGAAGACTTGGGACATTTTTCTTTTTGTACTTGGTTTTCCCATAGGCTTGAGTCCGAGGACCATGCAAGACCTTGGTTCTGTCCAAGACTTACGCGAGTTTTCTTTTTGTACTTGGTTTTCCCATAGGCTTGAGTCCGAGGACCATGCAAGACCTTGGTTCTGTCCAAGACTTACGCGATTTTTCTTTTTGTACTTGGTTTTCCCATAGGCTTGAGTCGAGGACCATGCAAGACCTTGGTTCTGTCCAAGACTTACGCGATTTTTCTTTTTGTACTTGGTTTTCCCATAGGCTTGAGTCCGAGGACCATGCAAGACCTTGGTTCTGTCCAAGACTTGGGTCATTTTTCTTGTTGTACTTGGTTTTCCCATAGGCTTGAGTCCGAGGACCATGCAAGACCTTGGTTCTGTCCAAGACTTACGCGATTTTTCTTTTTGTACTTGGTTTTTCCCATAGGCTTGAGTCCGAGGACCATGCAAGACCTTGGTTCTGTCCAAGACTTGGGAATTTTTCTTTTTGTACTTGGTTTTCCCATAGGCTTGAGTCCGAGGACCATGCAAGACCTTGGTTCTGTCCAAGACTTACGCGATTTTTCTTTTTGTACTTGGTTTTCCCCATAGGCTTGAGTCCGAGGGACCATGCAAGACCTTGGTTCTGTCCAAGACTTGGGACATTTTTCTTTTTGTACTTGGTTTTCCCATAGGCTTGAGTCCGAGGACCATGCAAGACCTTGGTTCTGTCCAAGACTTGGGACATTTTTCTTTTTGTACTTGGTTTTCCCATAGGCTTGAGTCCGAGGACCATGCAAGACCTTGGTTCTGTCCAAGACTTACGCGATTTTTCTTTTTGTACTTGGTTTTCCCATAGGCTTGAGTTCGAGGACCATGCAAGACCTTGGTTCTGTCCAAGACTTGCGGACATTTTTCTTTTTGTACTTGGTTTTCCCATAGGCTGAGTCCGAGGACCATGCAAGACCTTGGTTCTGTCCAAGACTTACGCGATTTTTCTTTTTGTACTTGGTTTTCCCATAGGCTTGAGTCCGAGGACCATGCAAGACCTTGGTTCTGTCCAAGACTTGGGACATTTTTCTTTTTGTACTTGGTTTTCCCATAGGCTTGAGTCCGAGGACCATGCAAGACCTTGGTTCTGTCCAAGACTTACGCGATTTTCTTTTTGTACTTGGTTTTCCCATAGGCTTGAGTTCGAGGACCATGCAAGACCTTGGTTCTGTCCAAGACTTGGGACATTTTTCTTTTTGTACTTGGTTTTTCCCATAGGCTTGAGTCCGAGGACCATGCAAGACCTTGGTTCTGTCCAAGACTTACGCGATTTTTCTTTTTGTACTTGGTTTTCCCCATAGGCTTGAGTCCGAGGACCATGCAAGACCTTGGTTCTGTCCAAGACTTACGCGATTTTTCTTTTTGTACTTGGTTTTCCCATAGGCTTGAGTCCGAGGACCATGCAAGACCTTGGTTCTGTCCAAGACTTACGCCGATTTTTTCTTTTTGTACCTGGTTTTCCCATAGGCTTGAGTCCGAGGACCATGCAAGACCTTGGTTCTGTCCAAGACTTGGGTCATTTTTCTTGTTGTACTTGGTTTTCCCATAGGCTTGAGTCCGAGGACCATGCAAGACCTTGGTTCTGTCCAAGACTTACGCGATTTTTCTTTTTGTACTTGGTTTTCCCATAGGCTTGAGTCCGAGGACCATGCAAGACCTTGGTTCTGTCCAAGACTTACGCGATTTTTCTTTTTGTACTTGGTTTTCCCATAGGCTTGAGTCCGAGGACCATGCAAGACCTTGGTTCTGTCCAAGACTTGGGACATTTTTCTTTTTGTACTTGGTTTTCCCATAGGCTTGAGTCCGAGGACCATGCAAGACCTTGGTTCTGTCCAAGACTTACGCGATTTTTCTTTTTGTACTTGGTTTTCCCATAGGCTTGAGTTCGAGGACCATGCAAGACCTTGGTTCTGTCCAAGACTTGGGACATTTTTCTTTTTGTACTTGGTTTTTCCCATAGGCTTGAGTCCGAGGACCATGCAAGACCTTGGTTCTGTCCAAGACTTACGCGATTTTTCTTTTTGTACTTGGTTTTCCCATAGGCTTGAGTCCGAGGACCATGCAAGACCTTGGTTCTGTCCAAGACTTAGACGATTTTTCTTTTTGTACTTGGTTTTCCCCATAGGCTTGAGTCCGAGGACCATGCAAGACCTTGGTTCTGTCCAAGACTTACGCGATTTTTCTTTTTGTACTTGGTTTTCCCATAGGCTTGAGTCCGAGGACCATGCAAGACCTTGGTTCTGTCCAAGACTTGGCGACATTTTTCTTTTTGTACTTGGTTTTCCCATAGGCTTGAGTCCGAGGACCATGCAAGACCTTGGTTCTGTCCAAGACTTACGCGAGTTTTCTTTTTGTACTTGGTTTTCCCATAGGCTTGAGTCCGAGGACCATGCAAGACCTTGGTTCTGTCCAAGACTTACGCGATTTTTCTTTTTGTACTTGGTTTTCCCATAGGCTTGAGTCCGAGGACCATGCAAGACCTTGGTTCTGTCCAAGACTTACGCGATTTTTCTTTTTGTACTTGGTTTTCCCATAGGCTTGAGTCCGAGGACCATGCAAGACCTTGGTTCTGTCCAAGACTTGGGTCATTTTTCTTGTTGTACTTGGTTTTTCCCATAGGCTTGAGTCCGAGGACCATGCAAGACCTTGGTTCTGTCCAAGACTTACGCGATTTTTCTTTTTGTACTTGGTTTTCCCATAGGCTTGAGTCCGAGGACCATGCAAGACCTTGGTTCTGTCCAAGACTTGGGACATTTTTTCTTTTTGTACTTTGGTTTTCCCATAGGCTTGAGTCCGAGGACCATGCAAGACCTTGGTTCTGTCCAAGACTTACGCGATTTTTCTTTTTGTACTTGGTTTTCCCATAGGCTTGAGTCCGAGGACCATGCAAGACCTTGGTTCTGTCCAAGACTTGGGACATTTTTCTTTTTGTACTTGGTTTTCCCATAGGCTTGAGTCCGAGGACCATGCAAGACCTTGGTTCTGTCCAAGACTTAGCGCGATTTTTCTTTTTGTACTTGGTTTTCCCATAGGCTTGAGTCCGAGGACCATGCAAGACCTTGGTTCTGTCCAAGACTTACGACATTTTTCTTTTTGTACTTGGTTTTTCCCATAGGCTTGAGTCCGAGGACCATGCAAGACCTTGGTTCTGTCCAAGACTTAGGGACATTTTTCTTTTTGTACTTGGTTTTCCCATAGGCTTGAGTCCGAGGACCATGCAAGACCTTGGTTCTGTCCAAGACTTACGCGATTTTTCTTTTTGTACTTGGTTTTCCCATAGGCTTGAGTCGAGGACCATGCAAGACCTTGGTTCTGTCCAAGACTTGGGACATTTTTCTTTTTGTACTTGGTTTTCCCATAGGCTTGAGTCCGAGGACCATGCAAGACCTTGGTTCTGTCCAAGACTTACGCGATTTTTCTTTTTGTACTTGGTTTTCCCATAGGCTTGAGTCCGAGGACCATGCAAGACCTTGGTTCTGTCCAAGACTTAGCGATTTTTCTTTTTGTACTTGGTTTTCCCATAGGCTTGAGTCCGAGGACCATGCAAGACCTTGGTTCTGTCCAAGACTTACGCGATTTTTCTTTTTGTACTTGGTTTTCCCATAGGCTTGAGTCCGAGGACCATGCAAGACCTTGGTTCTGTCCAAGACTTACGCGATTTTTCTTTTTGTACTTGGTTTTCCCATAGGCTTGAGTCCGAGGACCATGCAAGACCTTGGTTCTGTCCAAGACTTACGCGATTTTTCTTTTTGTACTCTGGTTTTCCCATAGGCTTGAGTCCGAGGACCATGCAAGACCTTGGTTCTGTCCAAGACTTGGTCTTTTTCTTGTTGTACTTGGTTTTCCCATAGGCTTGAGTCCGAGGACCATGCAAGACCTTGGTTCTGTCCAAGACTTACGCGATTTTTCTTTTTGTACTTGGTTTTTCCCATAGGCTTGAGTCCGAGGACCATGCAAGACCTGGTTCTGTCCAAGACTTACGCGATTTTTCTTTTTGTACTTGGTTTTCCCATAGGCTTGAGTCCGAGGACCATGCAAGACCTTGGTTCTGTCCAAGACTTGGGACATTTTTTCTTTTTGTACTTGGTTTTCCCATAGGCTTGAGTCCGAGGACCATGCAAGACCTTGGTTCTGTCCAAGACTTACGCGATTTTTCTTTTTGTACTTGGTTTTCCCATAGGCTTGAGTCCGAGGACCATGCAAGACCTTGGTTCTGTCCAAGACTTACGCGGATTTTTCTTTTTGTACTTGGTTTTCCCATAGGCTTGAGTCCGAGGACCATGCAAGACCTTGGTTCTGTCCAAGACTTACGCGATTTTTCTTTTTGTACTTGGTTTTCCCATAGGCTTGAGTCCGAGGACCCATGCAAGACCTTGGTTCTGTCCAAGACTTCGGGTCATTTTTCTTGTTGTACTTGGTTTTCCCATAGGCTTGAGTCCGAGGACCATGCAAGACCTTGGTTTCTGTCCAAGACTTACGCGATTTTTCTTTTGTACTTGGTTTTCCCCATAGGCTTGAGTCCGAGGACCATGCAAGACCTTGGTTCTGTCCAAGACTTGGGGACATTTTTCTTTTTGTACTTGGTTTTCCCCATAGGCTTGAGTCCGAGGACCATGCAAGACCTTGGTTCTGTCCAAGACTTACGCGATTTTTCTTTTTGTACTTGGTTTTCCCATAGGCTTGAGTCCGAGGACCATGCAAGACCTTGGTTCTGTCCAAGACTTGGGACATTTTTCTTTTTGTACTTGGTTTTCCCATAGGCTTGAGTCCGAGGACCCATGCAAGACCTTGGTTCTGTCCAAGACTTACGCGATTTTTCTTTTTGTACTTGGTTTTCCCATAGGCTTGAGTCCGAGGACCATGCAAGGACCTTGGTTCTGTCCAAGACTTGGGACATTTTTCTTTTTGTACTTGGTTTTCCCATAGGCTTGAGTCCGAGGACCATGCAAGACCTTGGTTCTGTCCAAGACTTGGGACATTTTTCTTTTTGTACTTGGTTTTCCCATATGCCTTGAGTCCGAGGACCATGCAAGACCTTGGTTCTGTCCAAGACTTACGCGATTTTTCTTTTTGTACTTGGTTTTCCCATAGGCTTGAGTTCGAGGACCATGCAAGACCTTGGTTCTGTCCAAGACTTGGGACATTTTTCTTTTTGTACTTGGTTTTCCCATAGGCTTGAGTCCGAGGACCATGCAAGACCTTGGTTCTGTCCAAGACTTACGCGATTTTTTCTTTTTGTACCTGGTTTTCCCATAGGCTTGAGTCCGAGGACCATGCAAGAACCTTGGTTCTGGCCAAGACTTACGCGATTTTTCTTTTGTACTTGGTTTTCCCATAGGCTTGAGTCCCGAGGACCATGCAAGACCTTGGTTCTGTCCAAAGACTTACGCGATTTTTCTTTTTGTACTTGGTTTTCCCATAGGCTTGAGTCCGAGGACCATGCAAGACCTTGGTTCTGTCCAAGACTTACGCGATTTTTCTTTTTGTACTTGGTTTTCCCATAGGCTTGAGTCCGAGGACCATGCAAGACCTTGGTTCTGTCCAAGACTTTTGACATTTTTCTTTTTGTACTTGGTTTTCCCATAGGCTTGAGTCCGAGGACCATGCAAGACCTTGGTTCTGTCCAAGACTTACGCGATTTTTCTTTTTGTACTTGGTTTTCCCATAGGCTTGAGTCCGAGGACCATGCAAGACCTTGGTTCTGTCCAAGACTTGGGACATTTTTCTTTTTGTACTTGGTTTTCCCCATTGGCTTGAGTCCGAGGACCATGCAAGACCTTGGTTCTGTCCAAGACTTACGCGATTTTTCTTTTTGTACTTGGTTTTCCCATATGCTTGAGTCCGAGGACCATGCAAGACCTTGGTTCTGTCCAAGACTTACGCGATTTTTCTTTTTGTACTTGGTTTTCCCATAGGCTTGAGTCCGAGGACCATGCAAGACCTTGGTTCTGTCCAAGACTTACGCGATTTTTCTTTTTGTACTTGGTTTTCCCATAGGCTTGAGTCCGAGGACCATGCAAGACCTTGGTTCTGTCCAAGACTTACGCGATTTTTCTTTTTGTACTTGGTTTTCCCATAGGCTTGAGTCCGAGGACCATGCAAGACCTTGGTTCTGTCCAAGACTTACGCGATTTTTCTTTTTGTACTTGGTTTTCCCATAGGCTTAAGTCCGAGGACCATGCAAGACCTTGGGTTCTGTCCAAGACTTACGCGATTTTTCTTTTTGTACTTGGTTTTCCCATAGGCTTGAGTCCGAGGACCATGCAAGACCTTGGTTCTGTCCAAGACTTGGGACATTTTTCTTATTGTACTTGGTTTTCCCATAGGCTTGAGTCCGAGGACCATGCAAGACCTTGGTTCTGTCCAAGACTTACGCGATTTTTCTTTTTGTACTTGGTTTTCCCATAGGCTTGAGTCCGAGGACCATGCAAGACCTTGGTTCTGTCCAAGACTTGGGATTTTTCTTTTTGTACTTGGTTTTCCCATAGGCTTGAGTCCGAGGACCATGCAAGACCTTGGTTCTGTCCAAGACTTACGCGATTTTTCTTTTTGTACTTGGTTTTCCCCATAGGCTTGAGTCCGAGGACCATGCAAGACCTTGGTTCTGTCCAAGACTTACGCGATTTTTCTTTTTGTACTTGGTTTTCCCATAGGCTTGAGTCCGAGGACCATGCAAGACCTTGGTTCTGTCCAAGACTTGGGACATTTTTCTTTTTGTACTTGGTTTTCCCATAGGCTTGAGTCCGAGGACCATGCAAGACCTTGGTTCTGTCCAAGACTTACGCGATTTTTCTTTTTGTACTTGGTTTTCCCATAGGCTTGAGTTCGAGGACCATGCAAGACCTTGGTTCTGTCCAAGACTTGGATTTTTCTTTTTGTACTTGGTTTTCCCATAGGCTTGAGTCCGAGGACCATGCAAGACCTTGGTTCTGTCCAAGACTTACGCGATTTTTCTTTTTGTACTTGGTTTTTCCCATAGGCTTGAGTCCCGAGGACCATGCAAGACCTTGGTTCTGTCCAAGACTTACGCGATTTTTTCTTTTTGTACTTGGTTTTCCCATAGGCTTGAGTCCGAGGACCATGCAAGACCTTGGTTCTGTCCAAGACTTACGCGATTTTTCTTTTTGTACCTGGTTTTCCCATAGGCTTGAGTCCGAGGACCATGCAAGACCTTGGTTCTGTCCAAGACTTGGGTCATTTTTCTTGTTGTACTTGGTTTTCCCATAGGCTTGAGTCCGAGGACCATGCAAGACCTTGGTTCTGTCCAAGACTTACGCGATTTTTCTTTTTGTACTTGGTTTTCCCATAGGCTTGAGTCCGAGGACCATGCAAGACCTTGGTTCTGTCCAAGACTTACGCGATTTTTCTTTTTGTACTTGGTTTTCCCATAGGCTTGAGTCCGAGGACCATGCAAGACCTTGGTTCTGTCCAAGACTTGGGACATTTTTCTTTTTGTACTTGGTTTTCCCATAGGCTTGAGTCCGAGGACCATGCAAGACCTTGGTTCTGTCCAAGACTTACGCGATTTTTCTTTTTGTACTTGGTTTTCCCATAGGCTTGAGTTCGAGGACCATGCAAGACCTTGGTTCTGTCCAAGACTTGGGACATTTTTCTTTTTGTACTTGGTTTTTCCCATAGGCTTGAGTCCGAGGACCATGCAAGACCTTGGTTCTGTCCAAGACTTACGCGATTTTTCTTTTTGTACTTGGTTTTCCCATAGGCTTGAGTCCGAGGACCATGCAAGACCTTGGTTCTGTCCAAGACTTACGCGATTTTTCTTTTTGTACTTGGTTTTCCCATAGGCTTGAGTCCGAGGACCATGCAAGACCTTGGTTCTGTCCAAGACTTACGCGATTTTTCTTCTTGTACTTGGTTTTCCCATAGGCTTGAGTCCGAGGACCATGCAAGACCTTGGTTCTGTCCAAGACTTGGGTCATTTTTCTTGTTGTACTTGGTTTTCCCATAGGCTTGAGTCCGAGGACCATGCAAGACCTTGGTTCTGTCCAAGACTTATGCGATTTTTCTTTTTGTACTTGGTTTTCGCATAGGCTTGAGTCCGAGGACCATGCAAGACCTTGGTTTTGTCCAAGACTTGGGACATTTTTCTTTTTGTACTTGGTTTTCCCATAGGCTTGAGTCCGAGGACCATGCAAGACCTTGGTTCTGTCCAAGACTTACGCGATTTTTCTTTTTGTACTTGGTTTTCCCATAGGCTTGAGTCCGAGGACCATGCAAGACCTTGGTTCTGTCCAAGACATACGCGATTTTTCTTTTTGTACTTGGTTTTCCCATAGGCTTGAGTCCGAGGACCATGCAAGACCTTGGTTCTGTCCAAGACTTGGGACATTTTTCTTTTTGTACTTGGTTTTCCCACAGGCTTGAGTCCGAGGACCATGCAAGACCTTGGTTCTGTCCAAGACTTACGCGATTTTTCTTTTTGTACTTGGTTTTCCCATAGGCTTGAGTCCGAGGACCATGCAAGACCTTGGTTCTGTCCAAGACTTGGGACATTTTTCTTTTTGTACTTGGTTTTCCCATAGGCTTGAGTCCGAGGACCATGCAAGACCATGGTTCTGTCCAAGACTTACGCGATTTTTCTTTTTGTACTTGGTTTTCCCATAGGCTTGAGTCCGAGGGACCATGCAAGACCTTGGTTCTGTCCAAGACTTACGCGATTTTTCTTTTTGTACTTGGTTTTCCCATAGGCTTGAGTCCGAGGACCATGCAAGACCTTGGTTCTGTCCAAGACTAACGCGATTTTTCTTTTTGTACTTGGTTTTCCCATAGGCTTGAGTCCGAGGACCATGCAAGACCTTGGTTCTGTCCAAGACTTACGCGATTTTTCTTTTTGTACTTGGTTTTCCCCATAGGCTTGAGTCCGAGGACCATGCAAGACCTTGGTTCTGTCCAAGACTTGGGACATTTTTCTTTTTGTACTTGGTTTTCCCATAGGCTTGAGTTCGAGGACCATGCAAGACCTTGGTTCTGTCCAAGACTTACGCGATTTTTCTTTTTGTACTTGGTTTTCCCCATAGGCTTGAGTCCGAGGACCATGCAAGACCTTGGTTCTGTCCAAGACTTACGCGATTTTTCTTTTTGTACTGGGTTTTCCCATAGGCTTGAGTCCGAGGACCATGCAAGACCTTGGTTCTGTCCAAGACTTACGCGATTTTTCTTTTTGTACTTGGTTTTCCCCATAGGCTTGAGTCCGAGGACCATGCAAGACCTTGGTTCTGTCCAAGACTTACGCGATTTTTCTTTTTGTACTTGGTTTTCCCATAGGCTTGAGTCCGAGGACCATGCAAGACCTTGGTTCTGTCCAAGACTTGGGACATTTTTCTTTTTGTACTTGGTTTTCCCATAGGCTTGAGTCCGAGGACCATGCAAGACCTTGGTTCTGTCCAAGACTTACGCGATTTTTCTTTTTGTACTTGGTTTTCCCATAGGCTTGAGTCCGAGGACCATGCAAGACCTTGGTTCTGTCCAAGACTTACGCGATATTTCTTTTTGTACTTGGTTTTCCCCATAGGCTTGAGTCCGAGGACCATGCAAGACCTTGGTTCTGTCCAAGACTTACGCGATTTTTCTTTTTATACTTGGTTTTCCCATAGGCTTGAGTCCGAGGACCATGCAAGACCTTGGTTCTGTCCAAGACTTGGGACATTTTTCTTTTTGTACTTGGTTTTCCCATAGGCTTGAGTCCGAGGACCATGCAAGACCTTGGTTCTGTCCAAGACTTACGCGATTTTTCTTTTTGTACTTGGTTTTCCCATAGGCTTGAGTCCGAGGACCATGCAAGACCTTGGTTCTGTCCAAGACTTACGCGATTTTTCTTTTTGTACTTGGTTTTCCCATAGGCTTGAGTCCGAGGACCATGCAAGACCTTGGTTCTGTCCAAGACTTACGCGATTTTTCTTTTTGTACTTGGTTTTCGCATAGGCTTGAGTCCGAGGACCATGCAAGACCTTGGTTTTGTCCAAGACTTGGGACATTTTTCTTTTTGTACTTGGTTTTCCCATAGGCTTGAGTCCGAGGACCATGCAAGACCTTGGTTCTGTCCAAGACTTACGCGATTTTTCTTTTTGTACTTGGTTTTCCCATAGGCTTGAGTCCGAGGACCATGCAAGACCTTGGTTCTGTCCAAGACTTGGGACATTTTTCTTTTTGTACTTGGTTTTCCCATAGGCTTGAGTCCGAGGACCATGCAAGACCTTGGTTCTGTCCAAGACTTGGGACATTTTTCTTTTTGTACTTGGTTTTCCCATAGGCTTGAGTCCGAGGACCATGCAAGACCTTGGTTCTGTCCAAGACTTGGGCGATTTTTCTTTTTGTACTTGGTTTTCCCATAGGCTTGAGTCCGAGGACCATGCAAGACCTTGGTTCTGTCCAAGACTTGGGTCATTTTTCTTGTTGTACTTGGTTTTCCCATAGGCTTTAGTCCGAGGACCATGCAAGACCTTGGTTCTGTCCAAGACTTACGCGATTTTTCTTTTTGTACTTGGTTTTCCCATAGGCTTGAGTCCGAGGACCATGCAAGACCTTGGTTCTGTCCAAGACATACGCGATTTTTCTTTTTGTACTTGGTTTTCCCATAGGCTTGAGTCCGAGGACCATGCAAGACCTTGGTTCTGTCCAAGACTTGGGACATTTTTCTTTTTGTACTTGGTTTTCCCCACAGGCTTGAGTCCGAGGACCATGCAAGACCTTGGTTCTGTCCAAGACTTACGCGATTTTTCTTTTTGTACTTGGTTTTCCCATAGGCTTGAGTCCGAGGACCATGCAAGACCTTGGTTCTGTCCAAGACTTGGGACATTTTTCTTTTTGTACTTGGTTTTCCCATAGGCTTGAGTCCGAGGACCATGCAAGACCTTGGTTCTGTCCAAGACTTACGCGATTTTTCTTTTTGTACTTGGTTTTCCCATAGGCTTGAGTCCGAGGACCATGCAAGACCTTGGTTCTGTCCAAGACTTACGCGATTTTTCTTTTTGTACTTGGTTTTCCCATAGGCTTGAGTCCGAGGACCATGCAAGACCTTGGTTCTGTCCAAGACTAACGCGATTTTTCTTTTTGTACTTGGTTTTCCCATAGGCTTGAGTCCGAGGACCATGCAAGACCTTGGTTCTGTCCAAGACTTACGCGATTTTTCTTTTTGTACTTGGTTTTCCCATAGGCTTGAGTCCGAGGACCATGCAAGACCTTGGTTCTGTCCAAGACTTACGCGATTTTTCTTTTTGTACTTGGTTTTCCCATAGGCTTGAGTCCGAGGACCATGCAAGACCTTGGTTCTGTCCAAGACTTACGCGATTTTTCTTTTTGTACTGGGTTTTCCCATAGGCTTGAGTCCGAGGACCATGCAAGACCTTGGTTCTGTCCAAGACTTACGCGATTTTTCTTTTTGTACTTGGTTTTCCCATAGGCTTGAGTCCGAGGACCATGCAAGACCTTGGTTCTGTCCAAGACTTACGCGATTTTTCTTTTTGTACTTGGTTTTCCCATAGGCTTGAGTCCGAGGACCATGCAAGACCTCGGTTCTGTCCAAGACTTGGGACATTTTTCTTTTTGTACTTGGTTTTCCCATAGGCTTGAGTCCGAGGACCATGCAAGACCTTGGTTCTGTCCAAGACTTACGCGATTTTTCTTTTTGTACTTGGTTTTCCCATAGGCTTGAGTCCGAGGACCATGCAAGACCTTGGTTCTGTCCAAGACTTACGCGATATTTCTTTTTGTACTTGGTTTTCCCATAGGCTTGAGTCCGAGGACCATGCAAGACCTTGGTTCTGTCCAAGACTTACGCGATTTTTCTTTTTATACTTGGTTTTCCCATAGGCTTGAGTCCGAGGACCATGCAAGACCTTGGTTCTGTCCAAGACTTGGGACATTTTTCTTTTTGTACTTGGTTTTCCCATAGGCTTGAGTCCGAGGACCATGCAAGACCTTGGTTCTGTCCAAGACTTACGCGATTTTTCTTTTTGTACTTGGTTTTCCCATAGGCTTGAGTCCGAGGACCATGCAAGACCTTGGTTCTGTCCAAGACTTACGCGATTTTTCTTTTTGTACTTGGTTTTCCCATAGGCTTGAGTCCGAGGACCATGCAAGACCTTGGTTCTGTCCAAGACTTACGCGATTTTTCTTTTTGTACTTGGTTTTCGCATAGGCTTGAGTCCGAGGACCATGCAAGACCTTGGTTTTGTCCAAGACTTGGGACATTTTTCTTTTTGTACTTGGTTTTCCCATAGGCTTGAGTCCGAGGACCATGCAAGACCTTGGTTCTGTCCAAGACTTACGCGATTTTTCTTTTTGTACTTGGTTTTCCCATAGGCTTGAGTCCGAGGACCATGCAAGACCTTGGTTCTGTCCAAGACTTGGGACATTTTTCTTTTTGTACTTGGTTTTCCCATAGGCTTGAGTCCGAGGACCATGCAAGACCTTGGTTCTGTCCAAGACTTGGGACATTTTTCTTTTTGTACTTGGTTTTCCCATAGGCTTGAGTCCGAGGACCATGCAAGACCTTGGTTCTGTCCAAGACTTGGGCGATTTTTCTTTTTGTACTTGGTTTTCCCATAGGCTTGAGTCCGAGGACCATGCAAGACCTTGGTTCTGTCCAAGACTTGGGTCATTTTTCTTGTTGTACTTGGTTTTCCCATAGGCTTTAGTCCGAGGACCATGCAAGACCTTGGTTCTGTCCAAGACTTACGCGATTTTTCTTTTTGTACTTGGTTTTCGCATAGGCTTGAGTCCGAGGACCATGCAAGACCTTGGTTTTGTCCAAGACTTGGGACATTTTTCTTTTTGTACTTGGTTTTCCCATAGGCTTGAGTCCGAGGACCATGCAAGACCTTGGTTCTGTCCAAGACTTACGCGATTTTTCTTTTTGTACTTGGTTTTCCCATAGGCTTGAGTCCGAGGACCATGCAAGACCTTGGTTCTGTCCAAGACTTACGCGATTTTTCTTTTTGTACTTGGTTTTCCCATAGGCTTGAGTCCGAGGACCATGCAAGACCTTGGTTCTGTCCAAGACTTGGGACATTTTTCTTTTTGTACTTGGTTTTCCCACAGGCTTGAGTCCGAGGACCATGCAAGACCTTGGTTCTGTCCAAGACTTACGCGATTTTTCTTTTTGTACTTGGTTTTCCCATAGGCTTGAGTCCGAGGACCATGCAAGACCTTGGTTCTGTCCAAGACTTGGGACATTTTTCTTTTTGTACTTGGTTTTCCCATAGGCTTGAGTCCGAGGACCATGCAAGACCTTGGTTCTGTCCAAGACTTACGCGATTTTTCTTTTTGTACTTGGTTTTCCCATAGGCTTGAGTCCGAGGACCATGCAAGACCTTGGTTCTGTCCAAGACTTACGCGATTTTTCTTTTTGTACTTGGTTTTCCCATAGGCTTGAGTCCGAGGACCATGCAAGACCTTGGTTCTGTCCAAGACTAACGCGATTTTTCTTTTTGTACTTGGTTTTCCCATAGGCTTGAGTCCGAGGACCATGCAAGACCTTGGTTCTGTCCAAGACTTACGCGATTTTTCTTTTTGTACTTGGTTTTCCCATAGGCTTGAGTCCGAGGACCATGCAAGACCTTGGTTCTGTCCAAGACTTGGGACATTTTTCTTTTTGTACTTGGTTTTCCCACAGGCTTGAGTCCGAGGACCATGCAAGACCTTGGTTCTGTCCAAGACTTACGCGATTTTTCTTTTTGTACTTGGTTTTCCCATAGGCTTGAGTCCGAGGACCATGCAAGACCTTGGTTCTGTCCAAGACTTACGCGATATTTCTTTTTGTACTTGGTTTTCCCATAGGCTTGAGTCCGAGGACCATGCAAGACCTTGGTTCTGTCCAAGACTTACGCGATTTTTCTTTTTGTACTTGGTTTTCCCATAGGCTTGAGTCCGAGGACCATGCAAGACCTTGGTTCTGTCCAAGACTTACGCGATTTTTCTTTTTGTACTTGGTTTTCCCATAGGCTTGAGTCCGAGGACCATGCAAGACCTTGGTTCTGTCCAAGACTTGGGACATTTTTCTTTTTGTACTTGGTTTTCCCATAGGCTTGAGTCCGAGGACCATGCAAGACCTTGGTTCTGTCCAAGACTTACGCGATTTTTCTTTTTGTACTTGGTTTTCCCATAGGCTTGAGTCCGAGGACCATGCAAGACCTTGGTTCTGTCCAAGACTTACGCGATTTTTCTTTTTGTACTTGGTTTTCCCATAGGCTTGAGTCCGAGGACCATGCAAGACCTTGGTTCTGTCCAAGACTTGGGACATTTTTCTTTTTGTACTTGGTTTTCCCATAGGCTTGAGTCCGAGGACCATGCAAGACCTTGGTTCTGTCCAAGACTTACGCGATTTTTCTTTTTGTACTTGGTTTTCCCATAGGCTTGAGTCCGAGGACCATGCAAGACCTTGGTTCTATCCAAGACTTACGCGATTTTTCTTTTTGTACTTGGTTTTCCCATAGGCTTGAGTCCGAGGACCATGCAAGACCTTGGTTCTGTCCAAGACTAACGCGATTTTTCTTTTTGTACTTGGTTTTCCCATAGGCTTGAGTCCGAGGACCATGCAAGACCTTGGTTCTGTCCAAGACTTACGCGATTTTTCTTTTTGTACTTGGTTTTCCCATAGGCTTGAGTCCGAGGACCATGCAAGACCTTGGTTCTGTCCAAGACTTGGGACATTTTTCTTTTTGTACTTGGTTTTCCCATAGGCTTGAGTTCGAGGACCATGCAAGACCTTGGTTCTGTCCAAGACTTACGCGATTTTTCTTTTTGTACTTGGTTTTCCCATAGGCTTGAGTCCGAGGACCATGCAAGACCTTGGTTCTGTCCAAGACTTACGCGATTTTTCTTTTTGTACTGGGTTTTCCCATAGGCTTGAGTCCGAGGACCATGCAAGACCTTGGTTCTGTCCAAGACTTACGCGATTTTTCTTTTTGTACTTGGTTTTCCCATAGGCTTGAGTCCGAGGACCATGCAAGACCTTGGTTCTGTCCAAGACTTACGCGATTTTTCTTTTTGTACTTGGTTTTCCCATAGGCTTGAGTCCGAGGACCATGCAAGACCTTGGTTCTGTCCAAGACTTGGGACATTTTTCTTTTTGTACTTGGTTTTCCCATAGGCTTGAGTCCGAGGACCATGCAAGACCTTGGTTCTGTCCAAGACTTACGCGATTTTTCTTTTTGTACTTGGTTTTCCCATAGGCTTGAGTCCGAGGACCGTGCAAGACCTTGGTTCTGTCCAAGACTTACGCGATATTTCTTTTTGTACTTGGTTTTCCCATAGGCTTGAGTCCGAGGACCATGCAAGACCTTGGTTCTGTCCAAGACTTACGCGATTTTTCTTTTTATACTTGGTTTTCCCATAGGCTTGAGTCCGAGGACCATGCAAGACCTTGGTTCTGTCCAAGACTTGGGACATTTTTCTTTTTGTACTTGGTTTTCCCATAGGCTTGAGTCCGAGGACCATGCAAGACCTTGGTTCTGTCCAAGACTTACGCGATTTTTCTTTTTGTACTTGGTTTTCCCATAGGCTTGAGTCCGAGGACCATGCAAGACCTTGGTTCTGTCCAAGACTTACGCGATTTTTCTTTTTGTACTTGGTTTTCCCATAGGCTTGAGTCCGAGGACCATGCAAGACCTTGGTTCTGTCCAAGACTTACGCGATTTTTCTTTTTGTACTTGGTTTTCCCAAAGGCTTGAGTCCGAGGACCATGCAAGACCTTGGTTCTGTCCAAGACTTGGGACATTTTTCTTTTTGTACTTGGTTTTCCCATAGGCTTGAGTCCGAGGACCATGCAAGACCTTGGTTCTGTCCAAGACTTACGCGATTTTTCTTTTTGTACTTGGTTTTCCCATAGGCTTGAGTCCGAGGACCATGCAAGACCTTGGTTCTGTCCAAGACTTGGGACATTTTTCTTTTTGTACTTGGTTTTCCCATAGGCTTGAGTCCGAGGACCATGCAAGACCTTGGTTCTGTCCAAGACTTGGGACATTTTTCTTTTTGTACTTGGTTTTCCCATAGGCTTGAGTCCGAGGACCATGCAAGACCTTGGTTCTGTCCAAGACTTACGCGATTTTTCTTTTTGTACTTGGTTTTCCCATAGGCTTGAGTTCGAGGACCATGCAAGACCTTGGTTCTGTCCAAGACTTGGGACATTTTTCTTTTTGTACTTGGTTTTCCCATAGGCTTGAGTCCGAGGACCATGCAAGACCTTGGTTCTGTCCAAGACTTACGCGATTTTTCTTTTTGTACCTGGTTTTCCCATAGGCTTGAGTCCGAGGACCATGCAAGAACTTGGTTCTGGCCAAGACTTACGCGATTTTTCTTTTTGTTCTTGGTTTTCCCATAGGCTTGAGTCCGAGGACCATGCAAGACCTTGGTTCTGTCCAAGACTTACGCGATTTTTCTTTTTGTACTTGGTTTTCCCATAGGCTTGAGTCCGAGGACCATGCAAGACCTTGGTTCTGTCCAAGACTTACGCGATTTTTCTTTTTGTACTTGGTTTTCCCATAGGCTTGAGTCCGAGGACCATGCAAGACCTTGGTTCTGTCCAAGACTTGGGACATTTTTCTTTTTGTACTTGGTTTTCCCATAGGCTTGAGTCCGAGGACCATGCAAGACCATGGTTCTGTCCAAGACTTACGCGATTTTTCTTTTTGTACTTGGTTTTCCCATAGGCTTGAGTCCGAGGACCATGCAAGACCTTGGTTCTGTCCAAGACTTGGGACATTTTTCTTTTTGTACTTGGTTTTCCCATTGGCTTGAGTCCGAGGACCATGCAAGACCTTGGTTCTGTCCAAGACTTACGCGATTTTTCTTTTTGTACTTGGTTTTCCCATATGCTTGAGTCCGAGGACCATGCAAGACCTTGGTTCTGTCCAAGACTTACGCGATTTTTCTTTTTGTACTTGGTTTTCCCATAGGCTTGAGTCCGAGGACCATGCAAGACCTTGGTTCTGTCCAAGACTTACGCGATTTTTCTTTTTGTACTTGGTTTTCCCATAGGCTTGAGTCTGAGGACCATGCAAGACCTTGGTTCTGTCCAAGACTTACGCGATTTTTCTTTTTGTACTTGGTTTTCCCATAGGCTTGAGTCCGAGGACCATGCAAGACCTTGGTTCTGTCCAAGACTTACGCGATTTTTCTTTTTGTACTTGGTTTTCCCATAGGCTTGAGTCCGAGGACCATGCAAGACCTTGGTTCTGTCCAAGACTTGGGACATTTTTCTTTTTGTACTTGGTTTTCCCATAGGCTTGAGTCCGAGGACCATGCAAGACCTTGGTTCTGTCCAAGACTTACGCGATTTTTCTTTTTGTACTTGGTTTTCCCATAGGCTTGAGTCCGAGGACCATGCAAGACCTTGGTTCTGTCCAAGACTTGGGACATTTTTCTTTTTGTACTTGGTTTTCCCATAGGCTTGAGTCCGAGGACCATGCAAGACCTTGGTTCTGTCCAAGACTTACGCGATTTTTCTTTTTGTACTTGGTTTTCCCATAGGCTTGAGTCCGAGGACCATGCAAGACCTTGGTTCTGTCCAAGACTTACGCGATTTTTCTTTTTGTACTTGGTTTTCCCATAGGCTTGAGTCCGAGGACCATGCAAGACCTTGGTTCTGTCCAAGACTTGGGACATTTTTCTTTTTGTACTTGGTTTTCCCATAGGCTTGAGTCCGAGGACCATGCAAGACCTTGGTTCTGTCCAAGACTTACGCGATTTTTCTTTTTGTACTTGGTTTTCCCATAGGCTTGAGTTCGAGGACCATGCAAGACCTTGGTTCTGTCCAAGACTTGGGACATTTTTCTTTTTGTACTTGGTTTTCCCATAGGCTTGAGTCCGAGGACCATGCAAGACCTTGGTTCTGTCCAAGACTTACGCGATTTTTCTTTTTGTACTTGGTTTTCCCATAGGCTTGAGTCCGAGGACCATGCAAGACCTTGGTTCTGTCCAAGACTTACGCGACTTTTCTTTTTGTACTTGGTTTTCCCATAGGCTTGAGTCCGAGGACCATGCAAGACCTTGGTTCTGTCCAAGACTTACGCGATTTTTCTTTTTGTACCTGGTTTTCCCATAGGCTTGAGTCCGAGGACCATGCAAGACCTTGGTTCTGTCCAAGACTTGGGTCATTTTTCTTGTTGTACTTGGTTTTCCCATAGGCTTGAGTCCGAGGACCATGCAAGACCTTGGTTCTGTCCAAGACTTACGCGATTTTTCTTTTTGTACTTGGTTTTCCCATAGGCTTGAGTCCGAGGACCATGCAAGACCTTGGTTCTGTCCAAGACTTACGCGATTTTTCTTTTTGTACTTGGTTTTCCCATAGGCCTGAGTCCGAGGACCATGCAAGACCTTGGTTCTGTCCAAGACTTGGGACATTTTTCTTTTTGTACTTGGTTTTCCCATAGGCTTGAGTCCGAGGACCATGCAAGACCTTGGTTCTGTCCAAGACTTACGCGATTTTTCTTTTTGTACTTGGTTTTCCCATAGGCTTGAGTTCGAGGACCATGCAAGACCTTGGTTCTGTCCAAGACTTGGGACATTTTTCTTTTTGTACTTGGTTTTCCCATAGGCTTGAGTCCGAGGACCATGCAAGACCTTGGTTCTGTCCAAGACTTACGCGATTTTTCTTTTTGTACTTGGTTTTCCCATAGGCTTGAGTCTGAGGACCATGCAAGACCTTGGTTCTGTCCAAGACTTACGCGATTTTTCTTTTTGTACTTGGTTTTCCCATAGGCTTGAGTCCGAGGACCATGCAAGACCTTGGTTCTGTCCAAGACTTACGCGATTTTTCTTTTTGTACTTGGTTTTCCCATAGGCTTGAGTCCGAGGACCATGCAAGACCTTGGTTCTGTCCAAGACTTGGGACATTTTTCTTTTTGTACTTGGTTTTCCCATAGGCTTGAGTCCGAGGACCATGCAAGACCTTGGTTCTGTCCAAGACTTACGCGATTTTTCTTTTTGTACTTGGTTTTCCCATAGGCTTGAGTCCGAGGACCATGCAAGACCTTGGTTCTGTCCAAGACTTGGGACATTTTTCTTTTTGTACTTGGTTTTCCCATAGGCTTGAGTCCGAGGACCATGCAAGACCTTGGTTCTGTCCAAGACTTACGCGATTTTTCTTTTTGTACTTGGTTTTCCCATAGGCTTGAGTCCGAGGACCATGCAAGACCTTGGTTCTGTCCAAGACTTACGCGATTTTTCTTTTTGTACTTGGTTTTCCCATAGGCTTGAGTCCGAGGACCATGCAAGACCTTGGTTCTGTCCAAGACTTGGGACATTTTTCTTTTTGTACTTGGTTTTCCCATAGGCTTGAGTCCGAGGACCATGCAAGACCTTGGTTCTGTCCAAGACTTACGCGATTTTTCTTTTTGTACTTGGTTTTCCCATAGGCTTGAGTTCGAGGACCATGCAAGACCTTGGTTCTGTCCAAGACTTGGGACATTTTTCTTTTTGTACTTGGTTTTCCCATAGGCTTGAGTCCGAGGACCATGCAAGACCTTGGTTCTGTCCAAGACTTACGCGATTTTTCTTTTTGTACTTGGTTTTCCCATAGGCTTGAGTCCGAGGACCATGCAAGACCTTGGTTCTGTCCAAGACTTACGCGATTTTTCTTTTTGTACTTGGTTTTCCCATAGGCTTGAGTCCGAGGACCATGCAAGACCTTGGTTCTGTCCAAGACTTGGGACATTTTTCTTTTTGTACTTGGTTTTCCCATAGGCTTGAGTCCGAGGACCATGCAAGACCTTGGTTCTGTCCAAGACTTACGCGATTTTTCTTTTTGTACTTGGTTTTCCCATAGGCTTGAGTCCGAGGACCATGCAAGACCTTGGTTCTGTCCAAGACTTGGGACATTTTTCTTTTTGTACTTGGTTTTCCCATAGGCTTGAGTCCGAGGACCATGCAAGACCTTGGTTCTGTCCAAGACTTACGCGATTTTTCTTTTTGTACTTGGTTTTCCCATAGGCTTGAGTCCGAGGACCATGCAAGACCTTGGTTCTGTCCAAGACTTACGCGATTTTTCTTTTTGTACTTGGTTTTCCCATAGGCTTGAGTCCGAGGACCATGCAAGACCTTGGTTCTGTCCAAGACTTGGGACATTTTTCTTTTTGTACTTGGTTTTCCCATAGGCTTGAGTCCGAGGACCATGCAAGACCTTGGTTCTGTCCAAGACTTACGCGATTTTTCTTTTTGTACTTGGTTTTCCCATAGGCTTGAGTTCGAGGACCATGCAAGACCTTGGTTCTGTCCAAGACTTGGGACATTTTTCTTTTTGTACTTGGTTTTCCCATAGGCTTGAGTCCGAGGACCATGCAAGACCTTGGTTCTGTCCAAGACTTACGCGATTTTTCTTTTTGTACTTGGTTTTCCCATAGGCTTGAGTCCGAGGACCATGCAAGACCTTGGTTCTGTCCAAGACTTACGCGATTTTTCTTTTTGTACTTGGTTTTCCCATAGGCTTGAGTCCGAGGACCATGCAAGACCTTGGTTCTGTCCAAGACTTGGGACATTTTTCTTTTTGTACTTGGTTTTCCCATAGGCTTGAGTCCGAGGACCATGCAAGACCTTGGTTCTGTCCAAGACTTACGCGATTTTTCTTTTTGTACTTGGTTTTCCCATAGGCTTGAGTCCGAGGACCATGCAAGACCTTGGTTCTGTCCAAGACTTACGCGATTTTTCTTTTTGTACTTGGTTTTCCCATAGGCTTGAGTCCGAGGACCATGCAAGACCTTGGTTCTGTCCAAGACTTGGGACATTTTTCTTTTTGTACTTGGTTTTCCCATAGGCTTGAGTCCGAGGACCATGCAAGACCTTGGTTCTGTCCAAGACTTACGCGATTTTTCTTTTTGTACTTGGTTTTCCCATAGGCTTGAGTTCGAGGACCATGCAAGACCTTGGTTCTGTCCAAGACTTGGGACATTTTTCTTTTTGTACTTGGTTTTCCCATAGGCTTGAGTCCGAGGACCATGCAAGACCTTGGTTCTGTCCAAGACTTACGCGATTTTTCTTTTTGTACTTGGTTTTCCCATAGGCTTGAGTCCGAGGACCATGCAAGACCTTGGTTCTGTCCAAGACTTACGCGATTTTTCTTTTTGTACTTGGTTTTCCCATAGGCTTGAGTCCGAGGACCATGCAAGACCTTGGTTCTGTCCAAGACTTGGGACATTTTTCTTTTTGTACTTGGTTTTCCCATAGGCTTGAGTCCGAGGACCATGCAAGACCTTGGTTCTGTCCAAGACTTACGCGATTTTTCTTTTTGTACTTGGTTTTCCCATAGGCTTGAGTCCGAGGACCATGCAAGACCTTGGTTCTGTCCAAGACTTGGGACATTTTTCTTTTTGTACTTGGTTTTCCCATAGGCTTGAGTCCGAGGACCATGCAAGACCTTGGTTCTGTCCAAGACTTACGCGATTTTTCTTTTTGTACTTGGTTTTCCCATAGGCTTGAGTCCGAGGACCATGCAAGACCTTGGTTCTGTCCAAGACTTACGCGATTTTTCTTTTTGTACTTGGTTTTCCCATAGGCTTGAGTCCGAGGACCATGCAAGACCTTGGTTCTGTCCAAGACTTGGGACATTTTTCTTTTTGTACTTGGTTTTCCCATAGGCTTGAGTCCGAGGACCATGCAAGACCTTGGTTCTGTCCAAGACTTACGCGATTTTTCTTTTTGTACTTGGTTTTCCCATAGGCTTGAGTTCGAGGACCATGCAAGACCTTGGTTCTGTCCAAGACTTGGGACATTTTTCTTTTTGTACTTGGTTTTCCCATAGGCTTGAGTCCGAGGACCATGCAAGACCTTGGTTCTGTCCAAGACTTACGCGATTTTTCTTTTTGTACTTGGTTTTCCCATAGGCTTGAGTCCGAGGACCATGCAAGACCTTGGTTCTGTCCAAGACTTACGCGACTTTTCTTTTTGTACTTGGTTTTCCCATAGGCTTGAGTCCGAGGACCATGCAAGACCTTGGTTCTGTCCAAGACTTACGCGATTTTTCTTTTTGTACCTGGTTTTCCCATAGGCTTGAGTCCGAGGACCATGCAAGACCTTGGTTCTGTCCAAGACTTGGGTCATTTTTCTTGTTGTACTTGGTTTTCCCATAGGCTTGAGTCCGAGGACCATGCAAGACCTTGGTTCTGTCCAAGACTTACGCGATTTTTCTTTTTGTACTTGGTTTTCCCATAGGCTTGAGTCCGAGGACCATGCAAGACCTTGGTTCTGTCCAAGACTTACGCGATTTTTCTTTTTGTACTTGGTTTTCCCATAGGCCTGAGTCCGAGGACCATGCAAGACCTTGGTTCTGTCCAAGACTTGGGACATTTTTCTTTTTGTACTTGGTTTTCCCATAGGCTTGAGTCCGAGGACCATGCAAGACCTTGGTTCTGTCCAAGACTTACGCGATTTTTCTTTTTGTACTTGGTTTTCCCATAGGCTTGAGTTCGAGGACCATGCAAGACCTTGGTTCTGTCCAAGACTTGGGACATTTTTCTTTTTGTACTTGGTTTTCCCATAGGCTTGAGTCCGAGGACCATGCAAGACCTTGGTTCTGTCCAAGACTTACGCGATTTTTCTTTTTGTACTTGGTTTTCCCATAGGCTTGAGTCCGAGGACCATGCAAGACCTTGGTTCTGTCCAAGACTTACGCGATTTTTCTTTTTGTACTTGGTTTTCCCATAGGCTTGAGTCCGAGGACCATGCAAGACCTTGGTTCTGTCCAAGACTTACGCGATTTTTCTTTTTGTACTTGGTTTTCCCATAGGCTTGAGTCCGAGGACCATGCAAGACCTTGGTTCTGTCCAAGACTTGGGTCATTTTTCTTGTTGTACTTGGTTTTCCCATAGGCTTGAGTCCGAGGACCATGCAAGACCTTGGTTCTGTCCAAGACTTACGCGATTTTTCTTTTTGTACTTGGTTTTCGCATAGGCTTGAGTCCGAGGACCATGCAAGACCTTGGTTTTGTCCAAGACTTGGGACATTTTTCTTTTTGTACTTGGTTTTCCCATAGGCTTGAGTCCGAGGACCATGCAAGACCTTGGTTCTGTCCAAGACTTACGCGATTTTTCTTTTTGTACTTGGTTTTCCCATAGGCTTGAGTCCGAGGACCATGCAAGACCTTGGTTCTGTCCAAGACTTACGCGATTTTTCTTTTTGTACTTGGTTTTCCCATAGGCTTGAGTCCGAGGACCATGCAAGACCTTGGTTCTGTCCAAGACTTGGGACATTTTTCTTTTTGTACTTGGTTTTCCCACAGGCTTGAGTCCGACGACCATGCAAGACCTTGGTTCTGTCCAAGACTTACGCGATTTTTCTTTTTGTACTTGGTTTTCCCATAGGCTTGAGTCCGAGGACCATGCAAGACCTTGGTTCTGTCCAAGACTTGGGACATTTTTCTTTTTGTACTTGGTTTTCCCATAGGCTTGAGTCCGAGGACCATGCAAGACCTTGGTTCTGTCCAAGACTTACGCGATTTTTCTTTTTGTACTTGGTTTTCCCATAGGCTTGAGTCCGAGGACCATGCAAGACCTTGGTTCTGTCCAAGACTTACGCGATTTTTCTTTTTGTACTTGGTTTTCCCATAGGCTTGAGTCCGAGGACCATGCAAGACCTTGGTTCTGTCCAAGACTAACGCGATTTTTCTTTTTGTACTTGGTTTTCCCATAGGCTTGAGTCCGAGGACCATGCAAGACCTTGGTTCTGTCCAAGACTTACGCGATTTTTCTTTTTGTACTTGGTTTTCCCATAGGCTTGAGTCCGAGGACCATGCAAGACCTTGGTTCTGTCCAAGACTTGGGACATTTTTCTTTTTGTACTTGGTTTTCCCATAGGCTTGAGTCCGAGGACCATGCAAGACCTTGGTTCTGTCCAAGACTTACGCGATTTTTCTTTTTGTACTTGGTTTTCCCATAGGCTTGAGTCCGAGGACCGTGCAAGACCTTGGTTCTGTCCAAGACTTACGCGATATTTCTTTTTGTACTTGGTTTTCCCATAGGCTTGAGTCCGAGGACCATGCAAGACCTTGGTTCTGTCCAAGACTTACGCGATTTTTCTTTTTATACTTGGTTTTCCCATAGGCTTGAGTCCGAGGACCATGCAAGACCTTGGTTCTGTCCAAGACTTGGGACATTTTTCTTTTTGTACTTGGTTTTCCCATAGGCTTGAGTCCGAGGACCATGCAAGACCTTGGTTCTGTCCAAGACTTACGCGATTTTTCTTTTTGTACTTGGTTTTCCCATAGGCTTGAGTCCGAGGACCATGCAAGACCTTGGTTCTGTCCAAGACTTACGCGATTTTTCTTTTTGTACCTGGTTTTCCCATAGGCTTGAGTCCGAGGACCATGCAAGAACTTGGTTCTGGCCAAGACTTACGCGATTTTTCTTTTTGTTCTTGGTTTTCCCATAGGCTTGAGTCCGAGGACCATGCAAGACCTTGGTTCTGTCCAAGACTTACGCGATTTTTCTTTTTGTACTTGGTTTTCCCATAGGCTTGAGTCCGAGGACCATGCAAGACCTTGGTTCTGTCCAAGACTTACGCGATTTTTCTTTTTGTACTTGGTTTTCCCATAGGCTTGAGTCCGAGGACCATGCAAGACCTTGGTTCTGTCCAAGACTTGGGACATTTTTCTTTTTGTACTTGGTTTTCCCATAGGCTTGAGTCCGAGGACCATGCAAGACCATGGTTCTGTCCAAGACTTACGCGATTTTTCTTTTTGTACTTGGTTTTCCCATAGGCTTGAGTCCGAGGACCATGCAAGACCTTGGTTCTGTCCAAGACTTGGGACATTTTTCTTTTTGTACTTGGTTTTCCCATTGGCTTGAGTCCGAGGACCATGCAAGACCTTGGTTCTGTCCAAGACTTACGCGATTTTTCTTTTTGTACTTGGTTTTCCCATATGCTTGAGTCCGAGGACCATGCAAGACCTTGGTTCTGTCCAAGACTTACGCGATTTTTCTTTTTGTACTTGGTTTTCCCATAGGCTTGAGTCCGAGGACCATGCAAGACCTTGGTTCTGTCCAAGACTTACGCGATTTTTCTTTTTGTACTTGGTTTTCCCATAGGCTTGAGTCTGAGGACCATGCAAGACCTTGGTTCTGTCCAAGACTTACGCGATTTTTCTTTTTGTACTTGGTTTTCCCATAGGCTTGAGTCCGAGGACCATGCAAGACCTTGGTTCTGTCCAAGACTTACGCGATTTTTCTTTTTGTACTTGGTTTTCCCATAGGCTTGAGTCCGAGGACCATGCAAGACCTTGGTTCTGTCCAAGACTTGGGACATTTTTCTTTTTGTACTTGGTTTTCCCATAGGCTTGAGTCCGAGGACCATGCAAGACCTTGGTTCTGTCCAAGACTTACGCGATTTTTCTTTTTGTACTTGGTTTTCCCATAGGCTTGAGTCCGAGGACCATGCAAGACCTTGGTTCTGTCCAAGACTTGGGACATTTTTCTTTTTGTACTTGGTTTTCCCATAGGCTTGAGTCCGAGGACCATGCAAGACCTTGGTTCTGTCCAAGACTTACGCGATTTTTCTTTTTGTACTTGGTTTTCCCATAGGCTTGAGTCCGAGGACCATGCAAGACCTTGGTTCTGTCCAAGACTTACGCGATTTTTCTTTTTGTACTTGGTTTTCCCATAGGCTTGAGTCCGAGGACCATGCAAGACCTTGGTTCTGTCCAAGACTTGGGACATTTTTCTTTTTGTACTTGGTTTTCCCATAGGCTTGAGTCCGAGGACCATGCAAGACCTTGGTTCTGTCCAAGACTTACGCGATTTTTCTTTTTGTACTTGGTTTTCCCATAGGCTTGAGTTCGAGGACCATGCAAGACCTTGGTTCTGTCCAAGACTTGGGACATTTTTCTTTTTGTACTTGGTTTTCCCATAGGCTTGAGTCCGAGGACCATGCAAGACCTTGGTTCTGTCCAAGACTTACGCGATTTTTCTTTTTGTACTTGGTTTTCCCATAGGCTTGAGTCCGAGGACCATGCAAGACCTTGGTTCTGTCCAAGACTTACGCGACTTTTCTTTTTGTACTTGGTTTTCCCATAGGCTTGAGTCCGAGGACCATGCAAGACCTTGGTTCTGTCCAAGACTTACGCGATTTTTCTTTTTGTACCTGGTTTTCCCATAGGCTTGAGTCCGAGGACCATGCAAGACCTTGGTTCTGTCCAAGACTTGGGTCATTTTTCTTGTTGTACTTGGTTTTCCCATAGGCTTGAGTCCGAGGACCATGCAAGACCTTGGTTCTGTCCAAGACTTACGCGATTTTTCTTTTTGTACTTGGTTTTCCCATAGGCTTGAGTCCGAGGACCATGCAAGACCTTGGTTCTGTCCAAGACTTACGCGATTTTTCTTTTTGTACTTGGTTTTCCCATAGGCCTGAGTCCGAGGACCATGCAAGACCTTGGTTCTGTCCAAGACTTGGGACATTTTTCTTTTTGTACTTGGTTTTCCCATAGGCTTGAGTCCGAGGACCATGCAAGACCTTGGTTCTGTCCAAGACTTACGCGATTTTTCTTTTTGTACTTGGTTTTCCCATAGGCTTGAGTTCGAGGACCATGCAAGACCTTGGTTCTGTCCAAGACTTGGGACATTTTTCTTTTTGTACTTGGTTTTCCCATAGGCTTGAGTCCGAGGACCATGCAAGACCTTGGTTCTGTCCAAGACTTACGCGATTTTTCTTTTTGTACTTGGTTTTCCCATAGGCTTGAGTCTGAGGACCATGGAAGACCTTGGTTCTGTCCAAGACTTACGCGATTTTTCTTTTTGTACTTGGTTTTCCCATAGGCTTGAGTTCGAGGACCATGCAAGACCTTGGTTCTGTCCAAGACTTACGCGATTTTTCTTTTTGTACTTGGTTTTCCCATAGGCTTGAGTCCGAGGACCATGCAAGACCTTGGTTCTGTCCAAGACTTACGCGATTTTTCTTTTTGTACTTGGTTTTCCCATAGGCTTGAGTCCGAGGACCATGCAAGACCTTGGTTCTGTCCAAGACTTACGCGATTTTTCTTTTTGTACTTGGTTTTCCCATAGGCTTGAGTCCGAGGACCATGCAAGACCTTGGTTCTGTCCAAGACTTGGGACATTTTTCTTTTTGTACTTGGTTTTCCCATAGGCTTGAGTCCGAGGACCATGCAAGACCTTGGTTCTGTCCAAGACTTACGCGATTTTTCTTTTTGTACTTGGTTTTCCCATAGGCTTGAGTCCGAGGACCATGCAAGACCTTGGTTCTGTCCAAGACTTGGGACATTTTTCTTTTTGTACTTGGTTTTCCCATAGGCTTGAGTCCGAGGACCATGCAAGACCTTGGTTCTGTCCAAGACTTGGGACATTTTTCTTTTTGTACTTGGTTTTCCCATAGGCTTGAGTCCGAGGACCATGCAAGACCTTGGTTCTGTCCAAGACTTGGGCGATTTTTCTTTTTGTACTTGGTTTTCCCATAGGCTTGAGTCCGAGGACCATGCAAGACCTTGGTTCTGTCCAAGACTTGGGTCATTTTTCTTGTTGTACTTGGTTTTCCCATAGGCTTGAGTCCGAGGACCATGCAAGACCTTGGTTCTGTCCAAGACTTACGCGATTTTTCTTTTTGTACTTGGTTTTCGCATAGGCTTGAGTCCGAGGACCATGCAAGACCTTGGTTTTGTCCAAGACTTGGGACATTTTTCTTTTTGTACTTGGTTTTCCCATAGGCTTGAGTCCGAGGACCATGCAAGACCTTGGTTCTGTCCAAGACTTACGCGATTTTTCTTTTTGTACTTGGTTTTCCCATAGGCTTGAGTCCGAGGACCATGCAAGACCTTGGTTCTGTCCAAGACTTACGCGATTTTTCTTTTTGTACTTGGTTTTCCCATAGGCTTGAGTCCGAGGACCATGCAAGACCTTGGTTCTGTCCAAGACTTGGGACATTTTTCTTTTTGTACTTGGTTTTCCCACAGGCTTGAGTCCGAGGACCATGCAAGACCTTGGTTCTGTCCAAGACTTACGCGATTTTTCTTTTTGTACTTGGTTTTCCCATAGGCTTGAGTCCGAGGACCATGCAAGACCTTGGTTCTGTCCAAGACTTGGGACATTTTTCTTTTTGTACTTGGTTTTCCCATAGGCTTGAGTCCGAGGACCATGCAAGACCTTGGTTCTGTCCAAGACTTACGCGATTTTTCTTTTTGTACTTGGTTTTCCCATAGGCTTGAGTCCGAGGACCATGCAAGACCTTGGTTCTGTCCAAGACTTACGCGATTTTTCTTTTTGTACTTGGTTTTCCCATAGGCTTGAGTCCGAGGACCATGCAAGACCTTGGTTCTGTCCAAGACTAACGCGATTTTTCTTTTTGTACTTGGTTTTCCCATAGGCTTGAGTCCGAGGACCATGCAAGACCTTGGTTCTGTCCAAGACTTACGCGATTTTTCTTTTTGTACTTGGTTTTCCCATAGGCTTGAGTCCGAGGACCATGCAAGACCTTGGTTCTGTCCAAGACTTGGGACATTTTTCTTTTTGTACTTGGTTTTCCCATAGGCTTGAGTTCGAGAACCATGCAAGACATTGGTTCTGTCCAAGACTTACGCGATTTTTCTTTTTGTACTTGGTTTTCCCATAGGCTTGAGTCCGAGGACCATGCAAGACCTTGGTTCTGTCCAAGACTTACGCGATTTTTCTTTTTGTACTGGGTTTTCCCATAGGCTTGAGTCCGAGGACCATGCAAGACCTTGGTTCTGTCCAAGACTTACGCGATTTTTCTTTTTGTACTTGGTTTTCCCATAGGCTTGAGTCCGAGGACCATGCAAGACCTTGGTTCTGTCCAAGACTTACGCGATTTTTCTTTTTGTACTTGGTTTTCCCATAGGCTTGAGTCCGAGGACCATGCAAGACCTTGGTTTTGTCCAAGACTTGGGACATTTTTCTTTTTGTACTTGGTTTTCCCATAGGCTTGAGTCCGAGGACCATGCAAGACCTTGGTTCTGTCCAAGACTTACGCGATTTTTCTTTTTGTACTTGGTTTTCCCATAGGCTTGAGTCCGAGGACCGTGCAAGACCTTGGTTCTGTCCAAGACTTACGCGATATTTCTTTTTGTACTTGGTTTTCCCATAGGCTTGAGTCCGAGGACCATGCAAGACCTTGGTTCTGTCCAAGACTTACGCGATTTTTCTTTTTATACTTGGTTTTCCCATAGGCTTGAGTCCGAGGACCATGCAAGACCTTGGTTCTGTCCAAGACTTGGGACATTTTTCTTTTTGTACTTGGTTTTCCCATAGGCTTGAGTCCGAGGACCATGCAAGACCTTGGTTCTGTCCAAGACTTACGCGATTTTTCTTTTTGTACTTGGTTTTCCCATAGGCTTGAGTCCGAGGACCATGCAAGACCTTGGTTCTGTCCAAGACTTACGCGATTTTTCTTTTTGTACTTGGTTTTCCCATAGGCTTGAGTCCGAGGACCATGCAAGACCTTGGTTCTGTCCAAGACTTACGCGATTTTTCTTTTTGTACTTGGTTTTCCCATAGGCTTGAGTCCGAGGACCATGCAAGACCTTGGTTCTGTCCAAGACTTGGGACATTTTTCTTTTTGTACTTGGTTTTCCCATAGGCTTGAGTCCGAGGACCATGCAAGACCTTGGTTCTGTCCAAGACTTACGCGATTTTTCTTTTTGTACTTGGTTTTCCCATAGGCTTGAGTCCGAGGACCATGCAAGACCTTGGTTCTGTCCAAGACTTGGGACATTTTTCTTTTTGTACTTGGTTTTCCCATAGGCTTGAGTCCGAGGACCATGCAAGACCTTGGTTCTGTCCAAGACTTGGGACATTTTTCTTTTTGTACTTGGTTTTCCCATAGGCTTGAGTCCGAGGACCATGCAAGACCTTGGTTCTGTCCAAGACTTACGCGATTTTTCTTTTTGTACTTGGTTTTCCCATAGGCTTGAGTTCGAGGACCATGCAAGACCTTGGTTCTGTCCAAGACTTGGGACATTTTTCTTTTTGTACTTGGTTTTCCCATAGGCTTGAGTCCGAGGACCATGCAAGACCTTGGTTCTGTCCAAGACTTACGCGATTTTTCTTTTTGTACCTGGTTTTCCCATAGGCTTGAGTCCGAGGACCATGCAAGAACTTGGTTCTGGCCAAGACTTACGCGATTTTTCTTTTTGTACTTGGTTTTCCCATAGGCTTGAGTCCGAGGACCATGCAAGACCTTGGTTCTGTCCAAGACTTACGCGATTTTTCTTTTTGTACTTGGTTTTCCCATAGGCTTGAGTCCGAGGACCATGCAAGACCTTGGTTCTGTCCAAGACTTACGCGATTTTTCTTTTTGTACTTGGTTTTCCCATAGGCTGGAGTCCGAGGACCATGCAAGACCTTGGTTCTGTCCAAGACTTGGGACATTTTTCTTTTTGTACTTGGTTTTCCCATAGGCTTGAGTCCGAGGACCATGCAAGACCTTGGTTCTGTCCAAGACTTACGCGATTTTTCTTTTTGTACTTGGTTTTCCCATAGGCTTGAGTCCGAGGACCATGCAAGACCTTGGTTCTGTCCAAGACTTGGGACATTTTTCTTTTTGTACTTGGTTTTCCCATTGGCTTGAGTCCGAGGACCATGCAAGACCTTGGTTCTGTCCAAGACTTACGCGATTTTTCTTTTTGTACTTGGTTTTCCCATATGCTTGAGTCCGAGGACCATGCAAGACCTTGGTTCTGTCCAAGACTTACGCGCTTTTTCTTTTTGTACTTGGTTTTCCCATAGGCTTGAGTCCGAGGACCATGCAAGACCTTGGTTCTGTCCAAGACTTACGCGATTTTTCTTTTTGTACTTGGTTTTCCCATAGGCTTGAGTCCGAGGACCATGCAAGACCTTGGTTCTGTCCAAGACTTACGCGATTTTTCTTTTTGTACTTGGTTTTCCCATAGGCTTGAGTCCGAGGACCATGCAAGACCTTGGTTCTGTCCAAGACTTACGCGATTTTTCTTTTTGTACTTGGTTTTCCCATAGGCTTGAGTCCGAGGACCATGCAAGACCTTGGTTCTGTCCAAGACTTACGCGATTTTTCTTTTTGTACTTGGTTTTCCCATAGGCTTGAGTCCGAGGATCATGCAAGACCTTGGTTCTGTCCAAGACTTACGCGATTTTTCTTTTTGTACTTGGTTTTCCCATAGGCTTTAGTCCGAGGACCATGCAAGACCTTGGTTCTGTCCAAGACTTGGGACATTTTTCTTTTTGTACTTGGTTTTCCCATAGGCTTGAGTCCGAGGACCATGCAAGACCTTGGTTCTGTCCAAGACTTACGCGATTTTTCTTTTTGTACTTGGTTTTCCCATAGGCTTGAGTCCGAGGACCATGCAAGACCTTGGTTCTGTCCAAGACTTGGGACATTTTTCTTTTTGTACTTGGTTTTCCCATAGGCTTGAGTCCGAGGACCATGCAAGACCTTGGTTCTGTCCAAGACTTACGCGATTTTTCTTTTTGTACTTGGTTTTCCCATAGGCTTGAGTCCGAGGACCATGCAAGACCTTGGTTCTGTCCAAGACTTGGGACATTTTTCTTTTTGTACTTGGTTTTCCCATAGGCTTGAGTCCGAGGACCATGCAAGACCTTGGTTCTGTCCAAGACTTACGCGATTTTTCTTTTTGTACTTGGTTTTCCCATAGGCTTGAGTCCGAGGACCATGCAAGACCTTGGTTCTGTCCAAGACTTGGGACATTTTTCTTTTTGTACTTGGTTTTCCCATAGGCTTGAGTCCGAGGACCATGCAAGACCTTGGTTCTGTCCAAGACTTGGGACATTTTTCTTTTTGTACTTGGTTTTCCCATAGGCTTGAGTCCGAGGACCATGCAAGACCTTGGTTCTGTCCAAGACTTACGCGATTTTTCTTTTTGTACTTGGTTTTCCCATAGGCTTGAGTCCGAGGACCATGCAAGACCTTGGTTCTGTCCAAGACTTACGCGATTTTTCTTTTTGTACTTGGTTTTCCCATAGGCTTGAGTCCGAGGACCATGCAAGACCTTGGTTTTGTCCAAGACTTGGGACATTTTTCTTTTTGTACTTGGTTTTCCCATAGGCTTGAGTCCGAGGACCATGCAAGACCTTGGTTCTGTCCAAGACTTACGCGATTTTTCTTTTTGTACTTGGTTTTCCCATAGGCTTGAGTCCGAGGACCGTGCAAGACCTTGGTTCTGTCCAAGACTTACGCGATATTTCTTTTTGTACTTGGTTTTCCCATAGGCTTGAGTCCGAGGACCATGCAAGACCTTGGTTCTGTCCAAGACTTACGCGATTTTTCTTTTTATACTTGGTTTTCCCATAGGCTTGAGTCCGAGGACCATGCAAGACCTTGGTTCTGTCCAAGACTTGGGACATTTTTCTTTTTGTACTTGGTTTTCCCATAGGCTTGAGTCCGAGGACCATGCAAGACCTTGGTTCTGTCCAAGACTTACGCGATTTTTCTTTTTGTACTTGGTTTTCCCATAGGCTTGAGTCCGAGGACCATGCAAGACCTTGGTTCTGTCCAAGACTTACGCGATTTTTCTTTTTGTACTTGGTTTTCCCATAGGCTTGAGTCCGAGGACCATGCAAGACCTTGGTTCTGTCCAAGACTTACGCGATTTTTCTTTTTGTACTTGGTTTTCCCATAGGCTTGAGTCCGAGGACCATGCAAGACCTTGGTTCTGTCCAAGACTTGGGACATTTTTCTTTTTGTACTTGGTTTTCCCATAGGCTTGAGTCCGAGGACCATGCAAGACCTTGGTTCTGTCCAAGACTTACGCGATTTTTCTTTTTGTACTTGGTTTTCCCATAGGCTTGAGTCCGAGGACCATGCAAGACCTTGGTTCTGTCCAAGACTTGGGACATTTTTCTTTTTGTACTTGGTTTTCCCATAGGCTTGAGTCCGAGGACCATGCAAGACCTTGGTTCTGTCCAAGACTTGGGACATTTTTCTTTTTGTACTTGGTTTTCCCATAGGCTTGAGTCCGAGGACCATGCAAGACCTTGGTTCTGTCCAAGACTTACGCGATTTTTCTTTTTGTACTTGGTTTTCCCATAGGCTTGAGTTCGAGGACCATGCAAGACCTTGGTTCTGTCCAAGACTTGGGACATTTTTCTTTTTGTACTTGGTTTTCCCATAGGCTTGAGTCCGAGGACCATGCAAGACCTTGGTTCTGTCCAAGACTTACGCGATTTTTCTTTTTGTACCTGGTTTTCCCATAGGCTTGAGTCCGAGGACCATGCAAGAACTTGGTTCTGGCCAAGACTTACGCGATTTTTCTTTTTGTACTTGGTTTTCCCATAGGCTTGAGTCCGAGGACCATGCAAGACCTTGGTTCTGTCCAAGACTTACGCGATTTTTCTTTTTGTACTTGGTTTTCCCATAGGCTTGAGTCCGAGGACCATGCAAGACCTTGGTTCTGTCCAAGACTTGGGACATTTTTCTTTTTGTACTTGGTTTTCCCATAGGCTTGAGTCCGAGGACCATGCAAGACCTTGGTTCTGTCCAAGACTTACGCGATTTTTCTTTTTGTACTTGGTTTTCCCATAGGCTTGAGTCCGAGGACCATGCAAGACCTTGGTTCTGTCCAAGACTTGGGACATTTTTCTTTTTGTACTTGGTTTTCCCATTGGCTTGAGTCCGAGGACCATGCAAGACCTTGGTTCTGTCCAAGACTTACGCGATTTTTCTTTTTGTACTTGGTTTTCCCATATGCTTGAGTCCGAGGACCATGCAAGACCTTGGTTCTGTCCAAGACTTACGCGATTTTTCTTTTTGTACTTGGTTTTCCCATAGGCTTGAGTCCGAGGACCATGCAAGACCTTGGTTCTGTCCAAGACTTACGCGATTTTTCTTTTTGTACTTGGTTTTCCCATAGGCTTGAGTCCGAGGACCATGCAAGACCTTGGTTCTGTCCAAGACTTACGCGATTTTTCTTTTTGTACTTGGTTTTCCCATAGGCTTGAGTCCGAGGACCATGCAAGACCTTGGTTCTGTCCAAGACTTACGCGATTTTTCTTTTTGTACTTGGTTTTCCCATAGGCTTGAGTCCGAGGACCATGCAAGACCTTGGTTCTGTCCAAGACTTACGCGATTTTTCTTTTTGTACTTGGTTTTCCCATAGGCTTGAGTCCGAGGATCATGCAAGACCTTGGTTCTGTCCAAGACTTACGCGATTTTTCTTTTTGTACTTGGTTTTCCCATAGGCTTTAGTCCGAGGACCATGCAAGACCTTGGTTCTGTCCAAGACTTGGGACATTTTTCTTTTTGTACTTGGTTTTCCCATAGGCTTGAGTCCGAGGACCATGCAAGACCTTGGTTCTGTCCAAGACTTACGCGATTTTTCTTTTTGTACTTGGTTTTCCCATAGGCTTGAGTCCGAGGACCATGCAAGACCTTGGTTCTGTCCAAGACTTGGGACATTTTTCTTTTTGTACTTGGTTTTCCCATAGGCTTGAGTCCGAGGACCATGCAAGACCTTGGTTCTGTCCAAGACTTACGCGATTTTTCTTTTTGTACTTGGTTTTCCCATAGGCTTGAGTCCGAGGACCATGCAAGACCTTGGTTCTGTCCAAGACTTGGGACATTTTTCTTTTTGTACTTGGTTTTCCCATAGGCTTGAGTCCGAGGACCATGCAAGACCTTGGTTCTGTCCAAGACTTACGCGATTTTTCTTTTTGTACTTGGTTTTCCCATAGGCTTGAGTCCGAGGACCATGCAAGACCTTGGTTCTGTCCAAGACTTGGGACATTTTTCTTTTTGTACTTGGTTTTCCCATAGGCTTGAGTCCGAGGACCATGCAAGACCTTGGTTCTGTCCAAGACTTGGGACATTTTTCTTTTTGTACTTGGTTTTCCCATAGGCTTGAGTCCGAGGACCATGCAAGACCTTGGTTCTGTCCAAGACTTACGCGATTTTTCTTTTTGTACTTGGTTTTCCCATAGGCTTGAGTCCGAGGACCATGCAAGACCTTGGTTCTGTCCAAGACTTACGCGATTTTTCTTTTTGTACTGGGTTTTCCCATAGGCTTGAGTCCGAGGACCATGCAAGACCTTGGTTCTGTCCAAGACTTACGCGATTTTTCTTTTTGTACTTGGTTTTCCCATAGGCTTGAGTCCGAGGACCATGCAAGACCTTGGTTCTGTCCAAGACTTACGCGATTTTTCTTTTTGTACTTGGTTTTCCCATAGGCTTGAGTCCGAGGACCATGCAAGACCTTGGTTCTGTCCAAGACTTGGGACATTTTTCTTTTTGTACTTGGTTTTCCCATAGGCTTGAGTCCGAGGACCATGCAAGACCTTGGTTCTGTCCAAGACTTACGCGATTTTTCTTCTTGTACTTGGTTTTCCCATAGGCTTGAGTCCGAGGACCATGCAAGACCTTGGTTCTGTCCAAGACTTACGCGATATTTCTTTTTGTACTTGGTTTTCCCATAGGCTTGAGTCCGAGGACCATGCAAGACCTTGGTTCTGTCCAAGACTTACGCGATTTTTCTTTTTGTACTTGGTTTTCCCATAGGCTTGAGTCCGAGGACCATGCAAGACCTTGGTTCTGTCCAAGACTTGGGACATTTTTCTTTTTGTACTTGGTTTTCCCATAGGCTTGAGTCCGAGGACCATGCAAGACCTTGGTTCTGTCCAAGACTTACGCGATTTTTCTTTTTGTACTTGGTTTTCCCATAGGCTTGAGTTCGAGGACCATGCAAGATCTTGGTTCTGTCCAAGACTTGGGACATTTTTCTTTTTGTACTTGGTTTTCCCATAGGCTTGAGTCCGAGGACCATGCAAGACCTTGGTTCTGTCCAAGACTTACGCGATTTTTCTTTTTGTACTTGGTTTTCCCATAGGCTTGAGTCCGAGGACCATGCAAGACCTTGGTTCTGTCCAAGACTTACGCGATTTTTCTTTTTGTACTTGGTTTTCCCATAGGCTTGAGTCCGAGGACCATGCAAGACCTTGGTTCTGTCCAAGACTTACGCGATTTTTCTTTTTGTACTTGGTTTTCCCATAGGCTTGAGTCCGAGGACCATGCAAGACCTTGGTTCTGTCCAAGACTTGGGACATTTTTCTTGTTGTACTTGGTTTTCCCATAGGCTTGAGTCCGAGGACCATGCAAGACCTTGGTTCTGTCCAAGACTTACGCGATTTTTCTTTTTGTACTTGGTTTTCGCATAGGCTTGAGTCCGAGGACCATGCAAGACCTTGGTTTTGTCCAAGACTTGGGACATTTTTCTTTTTGTACTTGGTTTTCCCATAGGCTTGAGTCCGAGGACCATGCAAGACCTTGGTTCTGTCCAAGACTTACGCGATTTTTCTTTTTGTACTTGGTTTTCCCATAGGCTTGAGTCCGAGGACCATGCAAGACCTTGGTTCTGTCCAAGACTTACGCGATTTTTCTTTTTGTACTTGGTTTTCCCATAGGCTTGAGTCCGAGGACCATGCAAGACCTTGGTTCTGTCCAAGACTTGGGACATTTTTCTTTTTGTACTTGGTTTTCCCATAGGCTTGAGTCCGAGGACCATGCAAGACCTTGGTTCTGTCCAAGACTTACGCGATTTTTCTTTTTGTACTTGGTTTTCCCATAGGCTTGAGTCCGAGGACCATGCAAGACCTTGGTTCTGTCCAAGACTTGGGACATTTTTCTTTTTGTACTTGGTTTTCCCATAGGCTTGAGTCCGAGGACCATGCAAGACCTTGGTTCTGTCCAAGACTTGGGACATTTTTCTTTTTGTACTTGGTTTTCCCATAGGCTTGAGTCCGAGGACCATGCAAGACCTTGGTTCTGTCCAAGACTTACGCGATTTTTCTTTTTGTACTTGGTTTTCCCATAGGCTTGAGTTCGAGGACCATGCAAGACCTTGGTTCTGTCCAAGACTTGGGACATTTTTCTTTTTGTACTTGGTTTTCCCATAGGCTTGAGTCCGAGGACCATGCAAGACCTTGGTTCTGTCCAAGACTTACGCGATTTTTCTTTTTGTACCTGGTTTTCCCATAGGCTTGAGTCCGAGGACCATGCAAGAACTTGGTTCTGGCCAAGACTTACGCGATTTTTCTTTTTGTACTTGGTTTTCCCATAGGCTTGAGTCCGAGGACCATGCAAGACCTTGGTTCTGTCCAAGACTTACGCGATTTTTCTTTTTGTACTTGGTTTTCCCATAGGCTTGAGTCCGAGGACCATGCAAGACCTTGGTTCTGTCCAAGACTTGGGACATTTTTCTTTTTGTACTTGGTTTTCCCATAGGCTTGAGTCCGAGGACCATGCAAGACCTTGGTTCTGTCCAAGACTTACGCGATTTTTCTTTTTGTACTTGGTTTTCCCATAGGCTTGAGTCCGAGGACCATGCAAGACCTTGGTTCTGTCCAAGACTTGGGACATTTTTCTTTTTGTACTTGGTTTTCCCATTGGCTTGAGTCCGAGGACCATGCAAGACCTTGGTTCTGTCCAAGACTTACGCGATTTTTCTTTTTGTACTTGGTTTTCCCATATGCTTGAGTCCGAGGACCATGCAAGACCTTGGTTCTGTCCAAGACTTACGCGATTTTTCTTTTTGTACTTGGTTTTCCCATAGGCTTGAGTCCGAGGACCATGCAAGACCTTGGTTCTGTCCAAGACTTACGCGATTTTTCTTTTTGTACTTGGTTTTCCCATAGGCTTGAGTCCGAGGACCATGCAAGACCTTGGTTCTGTCCAAGACTTACGCGATTTTTCTTTTTGTACTTGGTTTTCCCATAGGCTTGAGTCCGAGGACCATGCAAGACCTTGGTTCTGTCCAAGACTTACGCGATTTTTCTTTTTGTACTTGGTTTTCCCATAGGCTTGAGTCCGAGGACCATGCAAGACCTTGGTTCTGTCCAAGACTTACGCGATTTTTCTTTTTGTACTTGGTTTTCCCATAGGCTTGAGTCCGAGGATCATGCAAGACCTTGGTTCTGTCCAAGACTTACGCGATTTTTCTTTTTGTACTTGGTTTTCCCATAGGCTTTAGTCCGAGGACCATGCAAGACCTTGGTTCTGTCCAAGACTTGGGACATTTTTCTTTTTGTACTTGGTTTTCCCATAGGCTTGAGTCCGAGGACCATGCAAGACCTTGGTTCTGTCCAAGACTTACGCGATTTTTCTTTTTGTACTTGGTTTTCCCATAGGCTTGAGTCCGAGGACCATGCAAGACCTTGGTTCTGTCCAAGACTTGGGACATTTTTCTTTTTGTACTTGGTTTTCCCATAGGCTTGAGTCCGAGGACCATGCAAGACCTTGGTTCTGTCCAAGACTTACGCGATTTTTCTTTTTGTACTTGGTTTTCCCATAGGCTTGAGTCCGAGGACCATGCAAGACCTTGGTTCTGTCCAAGACTTGGGACATTTTTCTTTTTGTACTTGGTTTTCCCATAGGCTTGAGTCCGAGGACCATGCAAGACCTTGGTTCTGTCCAAGACTTACGCGATTTTTCTTTTTGTACTTGGTTTTCCCATAGGCTTGAGTTCGAGGACCATGCAAGATCTTGGTTCTGTCCAAGACTTGGGACATTTTTCTTTTTGTACTTGGTTTTCCCATAGGCTTGAGTCCGAGGACCATGCAAGACCTTGGTTCTGTCCAAGACTTACGCGATTTTTCTTTTTGTACTTGGTTTTCCCATAGGCTTGAGTCCGAGGACCATGCAAGACCTTGGTTCTGTCCAAGACTTACGCGATTTTTCTTTTTGTACTTGGTTTTCCCATAGGCTTGAGTCCGAGGACCATGCAAGACCTTGGTTCTGTCCAAGACTTACGCGATTTTTCTTTTTGTACTTGGTTTTCCCATAGGCTTGAGTCCGAGGACCATGCAAGACCTTGGTTCTGTCCAAGACTTGGGACATTTTTCTTGTTGTACTTGGTTTTCCCATAGGCTTGAGTCCGAGGACCATGCAAGACCTTGGTTCTGTCCAAGACTTACGCGATTTTTCTTTTTGTACTTGGTTTTCGCATAGGCTTGAGTCCGAGGACCATGCAAGACCTTGGTTTTGTCCAAGACTTGGGACATTTTTCTTTTTGTACTTGGTTTTCCCATAGGCTTGAGTCCGAGGACCATGCAAGACCTTGGTTCTGTCCAAGACTTACGCGATTTTTCTTTTTGTACTTGGTTTTCCCATAGGCTTGAGTCCGAGGACCATGCAAGACCTTGGTTCTGTCCAAGACTTACGCGATTTTTCTTTTTGTACTTGGTTTTCCCATAGGCTTGAGTCCGAGGACCATGCAAGACCTTGGTTCTGTCCAAGACTTGGGACATTTTTCTTTTTGTACTTGGTTTTCCCATAGGCTTGAGTCCGAGGACCATGCAAGACCTTGGTTCTGTCCAAGACTTACGCGATTTTTCTTTTTGTACTTGGTTTTCCCATAGGCTTGAGTCCGAGGACCATGCAAGACCTTGGTTCTGTCCAAGACTTGGGACATTTTTCTTTTTGTACTTGGTTTTCCCATAGGCTTGAGTCCGAGGACCATGCAAGACCTTGGTTCTGTCCAAGACTTACGCGATTTTTCTTTTTGTACTTGGTTTTCCCATAGGCTTGAGTCCGAGGACCATGCAAGACCTTGGTTCTGTCCAAGACTTACGCGATTTTTCTTTTTGTACTTGGTTTTCCCATAGGCTTGAGTCCGAGGACCATGCAAGACCTTGGTTCTGTCCAAGACTTACGCGATTTTTCTTTTTGTACTTGGTTTTCCCATAGGCTTGAGTCCGAGGACCATGCAAGACCTTGGTTCTGTCCAAGACTTGGGACATTTTTCTTTTTGTACTTGGTTTTCCCATAGGCTTGAGTTCGAGGACCATGCAAGACCTTGGTTCTGTCCAAGACTTACGCAATTTTTCTTTTTGTACTTGGTTTTCCCATAGGCTTGAGTCCGAGGACCATGCAAGACCTTGGTTCTGTCCAAGACTTACGCGATTTTTCTTTTTGTACTGGGTTTTCCCATAGGCTTGAGTCCGAGAACCATGAAAGACCTTGGTTCTGTCCAAGACTTACGCGATTTTTCTTTTTGTACTTGGTTTTCCCATAGGCTTGAGTCCGAGGACCATGCAAGACCTTGGTTCTGTCCAAGACTTGGGACATTTTTCTTTTTGTACTTGGTTTTCCCATAGGCTTGAGTCCGAGGACCATGCAAGACCTTGGTTCTGTCCAAGACTTGGGACATTTTTCTTTTTGTACTTGGTTTTCCCATAGGCTTGAGTCCGAGGACCATGCAAGACCTTGGTTCTGTCCAAGACTTACGCGATTTTTCTTTTTGTACTTGGTTTTCCCATTGGCTTGAGTCCGAGGACCATGCAAGACCTTGGTTCTGTCCAAGACTTGGGACATTTTTCTTTTTGTACTTGGTTTTCCCATAGGCTTGAGTCCGAGGACCATGCAAGACCTTGGTTCTGTCCAAGACTTACGCGATTTTTCTTTTTGTACTTGGTTTTCCCATAGGCTTGAGTCCGAGGACCATGCAAGACCTTGGTTCTGTCCAAGACTTGGGACATTTTTCTTTTTGTACTTGGTTTTCCCATAGGCTTGAGTCCGAGGACCATGCAAGACCTTGGTTCTGTCCAAGACTTACGCGATTTTTCTTTTTGTACTTGGTTTTCCCATAGGCTTGAGTCCGAGGACCATGCAAGACCTTGGTTCTGTCCAAGACTTACGCGATTTTTCTTTTTGTACTTGGTTTTCCCATAGGCTTGAGTCCGAGGACCATGCAAGACCTTGGTTCTGTCCAAGACTTACGCGATTTTTCTTTTTGTACTTGGTTTTCCCATAGGCTTGAGTCCGAGGACCATGCAAGACCTTGGTTCTGTCCAAGACTTGGGACATTTTTCTTTTTGTACTTGGTTTTCCCATAGGCTTGAGTCCGAGGACCATGCAAGACCTTGGTTCTATCCAAGACTTACGCGATTTTTCTTTTTGTACTTGGTTTTCCCATAGGCTTGAGTCCGAGGACCATGCAAGACCTTGGTTCTGTCCAAGACTTACGCGATATTTCTTTTTGTACTTGGTTTTCCCATAGGCTTGAGTCCGAGGACCATGCAAGACCTTGGTTCTGTCCAAGACTTACGCGATTTTTCTTTTTGTACTTGGTTTTCCCATAGGCTTGAGTCCGAGGACCATGCAAGACCTTGGTTCTGTCCAAGACTTACGCGATTTTTCTTTTTGTACTTGGTTTTCCCATAGGCTTGAGTCCGAGGACCATGCAAGACCTTGGTTCTGTCCAAGACTTGGGACATTTTTCTTTTTGTACTTGGTTTTCCCATTGGCTTGAGTCCGAGGACCATGCAAGACCTTGGTTCTGTCCAAGACTTACGCGATTTTTCTTTTTGTACTTGGTTTTCCCATATGCTTGAGTCCGAGGACCATGCAAGACCTTGGTTCTGTCCAAGACTTACGCGATTTTTCTTTTTGTACTTGGTTTTCCCATAGGCTTGAGTCCGAGGACCATGCAAGACCTTGGTTCTGTCCAAGACTTACGCGATTTTTCTTTTTGTACTTGGTTTTCCCATAGGCTTGAGTCCGAGGACCATGCAAGACCTTGGTTCTGTCCAAGACTTACGCGATTTTTCTTTTTGTACTTGGTTTTCCCATAGGCTTGAGTCCGAGGACCATGCAAGACCTTGGTTCTGTCCAAGACTTACGCGATTTTTCTTTTTGTACTTGGTTTTCCCATAGGCTTGAGTCCGAGGACCATGCAAGACCTTGGTTCTGTCCAAGACTTGGGACATTTTTCTTTTTGTACTTGGTTTTCCCATAGGCTTGAGTCCGAGGACCATGCAAGACCTTGGTTCTGTCCAAGACTTACGCGATTTTTCTTTTTGTACTTGGTTTTCCCATAGGCTTGAGTCCGAGGACCATGCAAGACCTTGGTTCTGTCCAAGACTTGGGACATTTTTCTTTTTGTACTTGGTTTTCCCATAGGCTTGAGTCCGAGGACCATGCAAGACCTTGGTTCTGTCCAAGACTTACGCGATTTTTCTTTTTGTACTTGGTTTTCCCATAGGCTTGAGTCCGAGGACCATGCAAGACCTTGGTTCTGTCCAAGACTTACGCGATTTTTCTTTTTGTACTTGGTTTTCCCATAGGCTTGAGTCCGAGGACCATGCAAGACCTTGGTTCTGTCCAAGACTTGGGACATTTTTCTTTTTGTACTTGGTTTTCCCATAGGCTTGAGTCCGAGGACCATGCAAGACCTTGGTTCTGTCCAAGGCTTACGCGATTTTTCTTTTTGTACTTGGTTTTCCCATAGGCTTGAGTTCGAGGACCATGCAAGACCTTGGTTCTGTCCAAGACTTGGGACATTTTTCTTTTTGTACTTGGTTTTCCCATAGGCTTGAGTCCGAGGACCATGCAAGACCTTGGTTCTGTCCAAGACTTACGCGATTTTTCTTTTTGTACTTGGTTTTCCCATAGGCTTGAGTCCGAGGACCATGCAAGACCTTGGTTCTGTCCAAGACTTACGCGATTTTTCTTTTTGTACTTGGTTTTCCCAAAGGCTTGAGTCCGAGGACCATGCAAGACCTTGGTTCTGTCCAAGACTTACGCGATTTTTCTTTTTGTACCTGGTTTTCCCATAGGCTTGAGTCCGAGGACCATGCAAGACCTTGGTTCTGTCCAAGACTTGGGTCATTTTTCTTGTTGTACTTGGTTTTCCCATAGGCTTGAGTCCGAGGACCATGCAAGACCTTGGTTCTGTCCAAGACTTACGCGATTTTTCTTTTTGTACTTGGTTTTCGCATAGGCTTGAGTCCGAGGACCATGCAAGACCTTGGTTTTGTCCAAGACTTGGGACATTTTTCTTTTTGTACTTGGTTTTCCCATAGGCTTGAGTCCGAGGACCATGCAAGACCTTGGTTCTGTCCAAGACTTACGCGATTTTTCTTTTTGTACTTGGTTTTCCCATAGGCTTGAGTCCGAGGACCATGCAAGACCTTGGTTCTGTCCAAGACTTACGCGATTTTTCTTTTTGTACTTGGTTTTCCCATAGGCTTGAGTCCGAGGACCATGCAAGACCTTGGTTCTGTCCAAGACTTGGGACATTTTTCTTTTTGTACTTGGTTTTCCCACAGGCTTGAGTCCGAGGACCATGCAAGACCTTGGTTCTGTCCAAGACTTACGCGATTTTTCTTTTTGTACTTGGTTTTCCCATAGGCTTGAGTCCGAGGACCATGCAAGACCTTGGTTCTGTCCAAGACTTGGGACATTTTTCTTTTTGTACTTGGTTTTCCCATAGGCTTGAGTCCGAGGACCATGCAAGACCTTGGTTCTGTCCAAGACTTACGCGATTTTTCTTTTTGTACTTGGTTTTCCCATAGGCTTGAGTCCGAGGACCATGCAAGACCTTGGTTCTGTCCAAGACTTACGCGATTTTTCTTTTTGTACTTGGTTTTCCCATAGGCTTGAGTCCGAGGACCATGCAAGACCTTGGTTCTGTCCAAGACTAACGCGATTTTTCTTTTTGTACTTGGTTTTCCCATAGGCTTGAGTCCGAGGACCATGCAAGACCTTGGTTCTGTCCAAGACTTGGGACATTTTTCTTTTTGTACTTGGTTTTCCCATAGGCTTGAGTTCGAGGACCATGCAAGACCTTGGTTCTGTCCAAGACTTACGCGATTTTTCTTTTTGTACTTGGTTTTCCCATAGGCTTGAGTCCGAGGACCATGCAAGACCTTGGTTCTGTCCAAGACTTACGCGATTTTTCTTTTTGTACTGGGTTTTCCCATAGGCTTGAGTCCGAGGACCATGCAAGACCTTGGTTCTGTCCAAGACTTACGCGATTTTTCTTTTTGTACTTGGTTTTCCCATAGGCTTGAGTCCGAGGACCATGCAAGACCTTGGTTCTGTCCAAGACTTACGCGATTTTTCTTTTTGTACTTGGTTTTCCCATAGGCTTGAGTCCGAGGACCATGCAAGACCTTGGTTCTGTCCAAGACTTGGGACATTTTTCTTTTTGTACTTGGTTTTCCCATAGGCTTGAGTCCGAGGACCATGCAAGACCTTGGTTCTGTCCAAGACTTACGCGATTTTTCTTTTTGTACTTGGTTTTCCCATAGGCTTGAGTCCGAGGACCATGCAAGACCTTGGTTCTGTCCAAGACTTACGCGATATTTCTTTTTGTACTTGGTTTTCCCATAGGCTTGAGTCCGAGGACCATGCAAGACCTTGGTTCTGTCCAAGACTTACGCGATTTTTCTTTTTGTACTTGGTTTTCCCATAGGCTTGAGTCCGAGGACCATGCAAGACCTTGGTTCTGTCCAAGACTTGGGACATTTTTCTTTTTGTACTTGGTTTTCCCATAGGCTTGAGTCCGAGGACCATGCAAGACCTTGGTTCTGTCCAAGACTTACGCGATTTTTCTTTTTGTACTTGGTTTTCCCATAGGCTTGAGTTCGAGGACCATGCAAGACCTTGGTTCTGTCCAAGACTTGGGACATTTTTCTTTTTGTACTTGGTTTTCCCATAGGCTTGAGTCCGAGGACCATGCAAGACCTTGGTTCTGTCCAAGACTTACGCGATTTTTCTTTTTGTACTTGGTTTTCCCATAGGCTTGAGTCCGAGGACCATGCAAGACCTTGGTTCTGTCCAAGACTTACGCGATTTTTCTTTTTGTACTTGGTTTTCCCATAGGCTTGAGTCCGAGGACCATGCAAGACCTTGGTTCTGTGCAAGACTTACGCGATTTTTCTTTTTGTACTTGGTTTTCCCATAGGCTTGAGTCCGAGGACCATGCAAGACCTTGGTTCTGTCCAAGACTTGGGACATTTTTCTTGTTGTACTTGGTTTTCCCATAGGCTTGAGTCCGAGGACCATGCAAGACCTTGGTTCTGTCCAAGACTTACGCGATTTTTCTTTTTGTACTTGGTTTTCGCATAGGCTTGAGTCCGAGGACCATGCAAGACCTTGGTTTTGTCCAAGACTTGGGACATTTTTCTTTTTGTACTTGGTTTTCCCATAGGCTTGAGTCCGAGGACCATGCAAGACCTTGGTTCTGTCCAAGACTTACGCGATTTTTCTTTTTGTACTTGGTTTTCCCATAGGCTTGAGTCCGAGGACCATGCAAGACCTTGGTTCTGTCCAAGACTTACGCGATTTTTCTTTTTGTACTTGGTTTTCCCATAGGCTTGAGTCCGAGGACCATGCAAGACCTTGGTTCTGTCCAAGACTTGGGACATTTTTCTTTTTGTACTTGGTTTTCCCATAGGCTTGAGTCCGAGGACCATGCAAGACCTTGGTTCTGTCCAAGACTTACGCGATTTTTCTTTTTGTACTTGGTTTTCCCATAGGCTTGAGTCCGAGGACCATGCAAGACCTTGGTTCTGTCCAAGACTTGGGACATTTTTCTTTTTGTACTTGGTTTTCCCATAGGCTTGAGTCCGAGGACCATGCAAGACCTTGGTTCTGTCCAAGACTTACGCGATTTTTCTTTTTGTACTTGGTTTTCCCATAGGCTTGAGTCCGAGGACCATGCAAGACCTTGGTTCTGTCCAAGACTTACGCGATTTTTCTTTTTGTACTTGGTTTTCCCATAGGCTTGAGTCCGAGGACCATGCAAGACCTTGGTTCTGTCCAAGACTTACGCGATTTTTCTTTTTGTACTTGGTTTTCCCATAGGCTTGAGTCCGAGGACCATGCAAGACCTTGGTTCTGTCCAAGACTTACGCGATTTTTCTTTTTGTACTTGGTTTTCCCATAGGCTTGAGTCCGAGGACCATGCAAGACCTTGGTTCTGTCCAAGACTTGGGACATTTTTCTTTTTGTACTTGGTTTTCCCATAGGCTTGAGTTCGAGGACCATGCAAGACCTTGGTTCTGTCCAAGACTTACGCAATTTTTCTTTTTGTACTTGGTTTTCCCATAGGCTTGAGTCCGAGGACCATGCAAGACCTTGGTTCTGTCCAAGACTTACGCGATTTTTCTTTTTGTACTGGGTTTTCCCATAGGCTTGAGTCCGAGGACCATGCAAGACCTTGGTTCTGTCCAAGACTTACGCGATTTTTCTTTTTGTACTTGGTTTTCCCATAGGCTTGAGTCCGAGGACCATGCAAGACCTTGGTTCTGTCCAAGACTTGGGACATTTTTCTTTTTGTACTTGGTTTTCCCATAGGCTTGAGTCCGAGGACCATGCAAGACCTTGGTTCTGTCCAAGACTTGGGACATTTTTCTTTTTGTACTTGGTTTTCCCATAGGCTTGAGTCCGAGGACCATGCAAGACCTTGGTTCTGTCCAAGACTTACGCGATTTTTCTTTTTGTACTTGGTTTTCCCATAGGCTTGAGTCCGAGGACCATGCAAGACTTTGGTTCTGTCCAAGACTTGGGACATTTTTCTTTTTGTACTTGGTTTTCCCATAGGCTTGAGTCCGAGGACCATGCAAGACCTTGGTTCTGTCCAAGACTTACGCGATTTTTCTTTTTGTACTTGGTTTTCCCATAGGCTTGAGTCCGAGGACCATGCAAGACCTTGGTTCTGTCCAAGACTTACGCGATTTTTCTTTTTGTACTTGGTTTTCCCATAGGCTTGAGTCCGAGGACCATGCAAGACCTTGGTTCTGTCCAAGACTTGGGACATTTTTCTTTTTGTACTTGGTTTTCCCATAGGCTTGAGTCCGAGGACCATGCAAGACCTTGGTTCTGTCCAAGACTTGGGACATTTTTCTTTTTGTACTTGGTTTTCCCATAGGCTTGAGTCCGAGGACCATGCAAGACCTTGGTTCTGTCCAAGACTTACGCGATTTTTCTTTTTGTACTTGGTTTTCCCATAGGCTTGAGTCCGAGGACCATGCAAGACTTTGGTTCTGTCCAAGACTTGGGACATTTTTCTTTTTGTACTTGGTTTTCCCATAGGCTTGAGTCCGAGGACCATGCAAGACCTTGGTTCTGTCCAAGACTTACGCGATTTTTCTTTTTGTACTTGGTTTTCCCATAGGCTTGAGTCCGAGGACCATGCAAGACCTTGGTTCTGTCCAAGACTTACGCGATTTTTCTTTTTGTACTTGGTTTTCCCATAGGCTTGAGTCCGAGGACCATGCAAGACCTTGGTTCTGTCCAAGACTTGGGACATTTTTCTTTTTGTACTTGGTTTTCCCACAGGCTTGAGTCCGAGGACCATGCAAGACCTTGGTTCTGTCCAAGACTTACGCGATTTTTCTTTTTGTACTTGGTTTTCCCATAGGCTTGAGTCCGAGGACCATGCAAGACCTTGGTTCTGTCCAAGACTTGGGACATTTTTCTTTTTGTACTTGGTTTTCCCATAGGCTTGAGTCCGAGGACCATGCAAGACCTTGGTTCTGTCCAAGACTTACGCGATTTTTCTTTTTGTACTTGGTTTTCCCATAGGCTTGAGTCCGAGGACCATGCAAGACCTTGGTTCTGTCCAAGACTTACGCGATTTTTCTTTTTGTACTTGGTTTTCCCATAGGCTTGAGTCCGAGGACCATGCAAGACCTTGGTTCTGTCCAAGACTAACGCGATTTTTCTTTTTGTACTTGGTTTTCCCATAGGCTTGAGTCCGAGGACCATGCAAGACCTTGGTTCTGTCCAAGACTTGGGACATTTTTCTTTTTGTACTTGGTTTTCCCATAGGCTTGAGTTCGAGGACCATGCAAGACCTTGGTTCTGTCCAAGACTTACGCGATTTTTCTTTTTGTACTTGGTTTTCCCATAGGCTTGAGTCCGAGGACCATGCAAGACCTTGGTTCTGTCCAAGACTTACGCGATTTTTCTTTTTGTACTGGGTTTTCCCATAGGCTTGAGTCCGAGGACCATGCAAGACCTTGGTTCTGTCCAAGACTTACGCGATTTTTCTTTTTGTACTTGGTTTTCCCATAGGCTTGAGTCCGAGGACCATGCAAGACCTTGGTTCTGTCCAAGACTTACGCGATTTTTCTTTTTGTACTTGGTTTTCCCATAGGCTTGAGTCCGAGGACCATGCAAGACCTTGGTTCTGTCCAAGACTTGGGACATTTTTCTTTTTGTACTTGGTTTTCCCATAGGCTTGAGTCCGAGGACCATGCAAGACCTTGGTTCTGTCCAAGACTTACGCGATTTTTCTTTTTGTACTTGGTTTTCCCATAGGCTTGAGTCCGAGGACCATGCAAGACCTTGGTTCTGTCCAAGACTTACGCGATATTTCTTTTTGTACTTGGTTTTCCCATAGGCTTGAGTCCGAGGACCATGCAAGACCTTGGTTCTGTCCAAGACTTACGCGATTTTTCTTTTTGTACTTGGTTTTCCCATAGGCTTGAGTCCGAGGACCATGCAAGACCTTGGTTCTGTCCAAGACTTGGGACATTTTTCTTTTTGTACTTGGTTTTCCCATAGGCTTGAGTCCGAGGACCATGCAAGACCTTGGTTCTGTCCAAGACTTACGCGATTTTTCTTTTTGTACTTGGTTTTCCCATAGGCTTGAGTTCGAGGACCATGCAAGACCTTGGTTCTGTCCAAGACTTGGGACATTTTTCTTTTTGTACTTGGTTTTCCCATAGGCTTGAGTCCGAGGACCATGCAAGACCTTGGTTCTGTCCAAGACTTACGCGATTTTTCTTTTTGTACTTGGTTTTCCCATAGGCTTGAGTCCGAGGACCATGCAAGACCTTGGTTCTGTCCAAGACTTACGCGATTTTTCTTTTTGTACTTGGTTTTCCCATAGGCTTGAGTCCGAGGACCATGCAAGACCTTGGTTCTGTGCAAGACTTACGCGATTTTTCTTTTTGTACTTGGTTTTCCCATAGGCTTGAGTCCGAGGACCATGCAAGACCTTGGTTCTGTCCAAGACTTGGGACATTTTTCTTGTTGTACTTGGTTTTCCCATAGGCTTGAGTCCGAGGACCATGCAAGACCTTGGTTCTGTCCAAGACTTACGCGATTTTTCTTTTTGTACTTGGTTTTCGCATAGGCTTGAGTCCGAGGACCATGCAAGACCTTGGTTTTGTCCAAGACTTGGGACATTTTTCTTTTTGTACTTGGTTTTCCCATAGGCTTGAGTCCGAGGACCATGCAAGACCTTGGTTCTGTCCAAGACTTACGCGATTTTTCTTTTTGTACTTGGTTTTCCCATAGGCTTGAGTCCGAGGACCATGCAAGACCTTGGTTCTGTCCAAGACTTACGCGATTTTTCTTTTTGTACTTGGTTTTCCCATAGGCTTGAGTCCGAGGACCATGCAAGACCTTGGTTCTGTCCAAGACTTGGGACATTTTTCTTTTTGTACTTGGTTTTCCCATAGGCTTGAGTCCGAGGACCATGCAAGACCTTGGTTCTGTCCAAGACTTACGCGATTTTTCTTTTTGTACTTGGTTTTCCCATAGGCTTGAGTCCGAGGACCATGCAAGACCTTGGTTCTGTCCAAGACTTGGGACATTTTTCTTTTTGTACTTGGTTTTCCCATAGGCTTGAGTCCGAGGACCATGCAAGACCTTGGTTCTGTCCAAGACTTACGCGATTTTTCTTTTTGTACTTGGTTTTCCCATAGGCTTGAGTCCGAGGACCATGCAAGACCTTGGTTCTGTCCAAGACTTACGCGATTTTTCTTTTTGTACTTGGTTTTCCCATAGGCTTGAGTCCGAGGACCATGCAAGACCTTGGTTCTGTCCAAGACTTACGCGATTTTTCTTTTTGTACTTGGTTTTCCCATAGGCTTGAGTCCGAGGACCATGCAAGACCTTGGTTCTGTCCAAGACTTACGCGATTTTTCTTTTTGTACTTGGTTTTCCCATAGGCTTGAGTCCGAGGACCATGCAAGACCTTGGTTCTGTCCAAGACTTGGGACATTTTTCTTTTTGTACTTGGTTTTCCCATAGGCTTGAGTTCGAGGACCATGCAAGACCTTGGTTCTGTCCAAGACTTACGCAATTTTTCTTTTTGTACTTGGTTTTCCCATAGGCTTGAGTCCGAGGACCATGCAAGACCTTGGTTCTGTCCAAGACTTACGCGATTTTTCTTTTTGTACTGGGTTTTCCCATAGGCTTGAGTCCGAGGACCATGCAAGACCTTGGTTCTGTCCAAGACTTACGCGATTTTTCTTTTTGTACTTGGTTTTCCCATAGGCTTGAGTCCGAGGACCATGCAAGACCTTGGTTCTGTCCAAGACTTGGGACATTTTTCTTTTTGTACTTGGTTTTCCCATAGGCTTGAGTCCGAGGACCATGCAAGACCTTGGTTCTGTCCAAGACTTGGGACATTTTTCTTTTTGTACTTGGTTTTCCCATAGGCTTGAGTCCGAGGACCATGCAAGACCTTGGTTCTGTCCAAGACTTACGCGATTTTTCTTTTTGTACTTGGTTTTCCCATAGGCTTGAGTCCGAGGACCATGCAAGACTTTGGTTCTGTCCAAGACTTGGGACATTTTTCTTTTTGTACTTGGTTTTCCCATAGGCTTGAGTCCGAGGACCATGCAAGACCTTGGTTCTGTCCAAGACTTACGCGATTTTTCTTTTTGTACTTGGTTTTCCCATAGGCTTGAGTCCGAGGACCATGCAAGACCTTGGTTCTGTCCAAGACTTACGCGATTTTTCTTTTTGTACTTGGTTTTCCCATAGGCTTGAGTCCGAGGACCATGCAAGACCTTGGTTCTGTCCAAGACTTACGCGATTTTTCTTTTTGTACTTGGTTTTCCCATAGGCTTGAGTCCGAGGACCATGCAAGACCTTGGTTCTGTCCAAGACTTGGGACATTTTTCTTTGTGTACTTGGTTTTCCCATAGGCTTGAGTCCGAGGACCATGCAAGACCTTGGTTCTGTCCAAGACTTACGCGATTTTTCTTTTTGTACTTGGTTTTCCCATAGGCTTGAGTCCGAGGACCATGCAAGACCTTGGTTCTGTCCAAGACTTACGCGATATTTCTTTTTGTACTTGGTTTTCCCATAGGCTTGAGTCCGAGGACCATGCAAGACCTTGGTTCTGTCCAAGACTTACGCGATTTTTCTTTTTGTACTTGGTTTTCCCATAGGCTTGAGTCCGAGGACCATGCAAGACCTTGGTTCTGTCCAAGACTTACGCGATTTTTCTTTTTGTACTTGGTTTTCCCATAGGCTTGAGTCCGAGGACCATGCAAGACCTTGGTTCTGTCCAAGACTTACGCGATTTTTCTTTTTGTACTTGGTTTTCCCATAGGCTTGAGTCCGAGGACCATGCAAGACCTTGGTTCTGTCCAAGACTTGGGACATTTTTCTTTTTGTACTTGGTTTTCCCATAGGCTTGAGTCCGAGGACCATGCAAGACCTTGGTTCTGTCCAAGACTTACGCGATTTTTCTTTTTGTACTTGGTTTTCCCATAGGCTTGAGTCCGAGGACCATGCAAGACCTTGGTTCTGTCCAAGACTTACGCGATTTTTCTTTTTGTACTTGGTTTTCCCATAGGCTTGAGTCCGAGGACCATGCAAGACCTTGGTTCTGTCCAAGACTTACGCGATTTTTCTTTTTGTACTTGGTTTTCCCATAGGCTTGAGTCCGAGGACCATGCAAGACCTTGGTTCTGTCCAAGACTTGGGACATTTTTCTTTTTGTACTTGGTTTTCCCACAGGCTTGAGTCCGAGGACCATGCAAGACCTTGGTTCTGTCCAAGACTTACGCGATTTTTCTTTTTGTACTTGGTTTTCCCATAGGCTTGAGTCCGAGGACCATGCAAGACCTTGGTTCTGTCCAAGACTTACGCGATTTTTCTTTTTGTACTTGGTTTTCCCATAGGCTTGAGTCCGAGGACCATGCAAGACCTTGGTTCTGTCCAAGACTTGGGACATTTTTCTTTTTGTACTTGGTTTTCCCATAGGCTTGAGTCCGAGGACCATGCAAGACCTTGGTTCTGTCCAAGACTTACGCGATTTTTCTTTTTGTACTTGGTTTTCCCATAGGCTTGAGTCCGAGGACCATGCAAGACCTTGGTTCTGTCCAAGACTTGGGACATTTTTCTTTTTGTACTTGGTTTTCCCATAGGCTTGAGTCCGAGGACCATGCAAGACCTTGGTTCTGTCCAAGACTTACGCGATTTTTCTTTTTGTACTTGGTTTTCCCATAGGCTTGAGTCCGAGGACCATGCAAGACCTTGGTTCTGTCCAAGACTTACGCGATTTTTCTTTTTGTACTTGGTTTTCCCATAGGCTTGAGTCCGAGGACCATGCAAGACCTTGGTTCTGTCCAAGACTTGGGACATTTTTCTTTTTGTACTTGGTTTTCCCATAGGCTTGAGTCCGAGGACCATGCAAGACCTTGGTTCTGTCCAAGGCTTACGCGATTTTTCTTTTTGTACTTGGTTTTCCCATAGGCTTGAGTTCGAGGACCATGCAAGACCTTGGTTCTGTCCAAGACTTGGGACATTTTTCTTTTTGTACTTGGTTTTCCCATAGGCTTGAGTCCGAGGACCATGCAAGACCTTGGTTCTGTCCAAGACTTACGCGATTTTTCTTTTTGTACTTGGTTTTCCCATAGGCTTGAGTCCGAGGACCATGCAAGACCTTGGTTCTGTCCAAGACTTACGCGATTTTTCTTTTTGTACTTGGTTTTCCCATAGGCTTGAGTCCGAGGACCATGCAAGACCTTGGTTCTGTCCAAGACTTACGCGATTTTTCTTTTTGTACCTGGTTTTCCCATAGGCTTGAGTCCGAGGACCATGCAAGACCTTGGTTCTGTCCAAGACTTGGGTCATTTTTCTTGTTGTACTTGGTTTTCCGATAGGCTTGAGTCCGAGGACCATGCAAGACCTTGGTTCTGTCCAAGACTTACGCGATTTTTCTTTTTGTACTTGGTTTTCGCATAGGTTTGAGTCCGAGGACCATGCAAGACCTTGGTTTTGTCCAAGACTTGGGACATTTTTCTTTTTGTACTTGGTTTTCCCATAGGCTTGAGTCCGAGGACCATGCAAGACCTTGGTTCTGTCCAAGACTTACGCGATTTTTCTTTTTGTACTTGGTTTTCCCATAGGCTTGAGTCCGAGGACCATGCAAGACCTTGGTTCTGTCCAAGACTTACGCGATTTTTCTTTTTGTACTTGGTTTTCCCATAGGCTTGAGTCCGAGGACCATGCAAGACCTTGGTTCTGTCCAAGACTTGGGACATTTTTCTTTTTGTACTTGGTTTTCCCACAGGCTTGAGTCCGAGGACCATGCAAGACCTTGGTTCTGTCCAAGACTTACGCGATTTTTCTTTTTGTACTTGGTTTTCCCATAGGCTTGAGTCCGAGGACCATGCAAGACCTTGGTTCTGTCCAAGACTTGGGACATTTTTCTTTTTGTACTTGGTTTTCCCATAGGCTTGAGTCCGAGGACCATGCAAGACCTTGGTTCTGTCCAAGACTTACGCGATTTTTCTTTTTGTACTTGGTTTTCCCATAGGCTTGAGTCCGAGGACCATGCAAGACCTTGGTTCTGTCCAAGACTTACGCGATTTTTCTTTTTGTACTTGGTTTTCCCATAGGCTTGAGTCCGAGGACCATGTAAGACCTTGGTTCTGTCCAAGACTTGGGACATTTTTCTTTTTGTACTTGGTTTTCCCACAGGCTTGAGTCCGAGGACCATGCAAGACCTTGGTTCTGTCCAAGACTTACGCGATTTTTCTTTTTGTACTTGGTTTTCCCATAGGCTTGAGTCCGAGGACCATGCAAGACCTTGGTTCTGTCCAAGACTTGGGACATTTTTCTTTTTGTACTTGGTTTTCCCATAGGCTTGAGTCCGAGGACCATGCAAGACCTTGGTTCTGTCCAAGACTTACGCGATTTTTCTTTTTGTACTTGGTTTTCCCATAGGCTTGAGTCCGAGGACCATGCAAGACCTTGGTTCTGTCCAAGACTTACGCGATTTTTCTTTTTGTACTTGGTTTTCCCATAGGCTTGAGTCCGAGGACCATGCAAGACCTTGGTTCTGTCCAAGACTTACGCGATTTTTCTTTTTGTACTTGGTTTTCCCATAGGCTTGAGTCCGAGGACCATGCAAGACCTTGGTTCTGTCCAAGACTTGGGACATTTTTCTTTTTGTACTTGGTTTTCCCATAGGCTTGAGTCCGAGGACCATGCAAGACCTTGGTTCTGTCCAAGACTTACGCGATTTTTCTTTTTGTACTTGGTTTTCCCATAGGCTTGAGTCCGAGGACCATGCAAGACCTTGGTTCTGTCCAAGACTTACGCGATATTTCTTTTTGTACTTGGTTTTCCCATAGGCTTGAGTCCGAGGACCATGCAAGACCTTGGTTCTGTCCAAGACTTACGCGATTTTTCTTTTTGTACTTGGTTTTCCCATAGGCTTGAGTCCGAGGACCATGCAAGACCTTGGTTCTGTCCAAGACTTACGCGATTTTTCTTTTTGTACTTGGTTTTCCCATAGGCTTGAGTCCGAGGACCATGCAAGACCTTGGTTCTGTCCAAGACTTACGCGATTTTTCTTTTTGTACTTGGTTTTCCCATAGGCTTGAGTCCGAGGACCATGCAAGACCTTGGTTCTGTCCAAGACTTGGGACATTTTTCTTTTTGTACTTGGTTTTCCCATAGGCTTGAGTCCGAGGACCATGCAAGACCTTGGTTCTGTCCAAGACTTAGGCGATTTTTCTTTTTGTACTTGGTTTTCCCATAGGCTTGAGTCCGAGGACCATGCAAGACCTTGGTTCTGTCCAAGACTTACGCGATTTTTCTTTTTGTACTTGGTTTTCCCATAGGCTTGAGTCCGAGGACCATGCAAGACCTTGGTTCTGTCCAAGACTTACGCGATTTTTCTTTTTGTACTTGGTTTTCCCATAGGCTTGAGTCCGAGGACCATGCAAGACCTTGGTTCTGTCCAAGACTTGGGACATTTTTCTTTTTGTACTTGGTTTTCCCACAGGCTTGAGTCCGAGGACCATGCAAGACCTTGGTTCTGTCCAAGACTTACGCGATTTTTCTTTTTGTACTTGGTTTTCCCATAGGCTTGAGTCCGAGGACCATGCAAGACCTTGGTTCTGTCCAAGACTTGGGACATTTTTCTTTTTGTACTTGGTTTTCCCATAGGCTTGAGTCCGAGGACCATGCAAGACCTTGGTTCTGTCCAAGACTTACGCGATTTTTCTTTTTGTACTTGGTTTTCCCATAGGCTTGAGTCCGAGGACCATGCAAGACCTTGGTTCTGTCCAAGACTTACGCGATTTTTCTTTTTGTACTTGGTTTTCCCATAGGCTTGAGTCCGAGGACCATGCAAGACCTTGGTTCTGTCCAAGACTTACGCGATTTTTCTTTTTGTACTTGGTTTTCCCATAGGCTTGAGTCCGAGGACCATGCAAGACCTTGGTTCTGTCCAAGACTTGGGACATTTTTCTTTTTGTACTTGGTTTTCCCATAGGCTTGAGTCCGAGGACCATGCAAGACCTTGGTTCTGTCCAAGACTTACGCGATTTTTCTTTTTGTACTTGGTTTTCCCATAGGCTTGAGTCCGAGGACCATGCAAGACCTTGGTTCTGTCCAAGACTTACGCGATATTTCTTTTTGTACTTGGTTTTCCCATAGGCTTGAGTCCGAGGACCATGCAAGACCTTGGTTCTGTCCAAGACTTACGCGATTTTTCTTTTTGTACTTGGTTTTCCCATAGGCTTGAGTCCGAGGACCATGCAAGACCTTGGTTCTGTCCAAGACTTACGCGATTTTTCTTTTTGTACTTGGTTTTCCCATAGGCTTGAGTCCGAGGACCATGCAAGACCTTGGTTCTGTCCAAGACTTACGCGATTTTTCTTTTTGTACTTGGTTTTCCCATAGGCTTGAGTCCGAGGACCATGCAAGACCTTGGTTCTGTCCAAGACTTGGGACATTTTTCTTTTTGTACTTGGTTTTCCCATAGGCTTGAGTCCGAGGACCATGCAAGACCTTGGTTCTGTCCAAGACTTAGGCGATTTTTCTTTTTGTACTTGGTTTTCCCATAGGCTTGAGTCCGAGGACCATGCAAGACCTTGGTTCTGTCCAAGACTTACGCGATTTTTCTTTTTGTACTTGGTTTTCCCATAGGCTTGAGTCCGAGGACCATGCAAGACCTTGGTTCTGTCCAAGACTTACGCGATTTTTCTTTTTGTACTTGGTTTTCCCATAGGCTTGAGTCCGAGGACCATGCAAGACCTTGGTTCTGTCCAAGACTTGGGACATTTTTCTTTTTGTACTTGGTTTTCCCACAGGCTTGAGTCCGAGGACCATGCAAGACCTTGGTTCTGTCCAAGACTTACGCGATTTTTCTTTTTGTACTTGGTTTTCCCATAGGCTTGAGTCCGAGGACCATGCAAGACCTTGGTTCTGTCCAAGACTTACGCGATTTTTCTTTTTGTACTTGGTTTTCCCATAGGCTTGAGTCCGAGGACCATGCAAGACCTTGGTTCTGTCCAAGACTTGGGACATTTTTCTTTTTGTACTTGGTTTTCCCATAGGCTTGAGTCCGAGGACCATGCAAGACCTTGGTTCTGTCCAAGACTTACGCGATTTTTCTTTTTGTACTTGGTTTTCCCATAGGCTTGAGTCCGAGGACCATGCAAGACCTTGGTTCTGTCCAAGACTTACGCGATTTTTCTTTTTGTACTTGGTTTTCCCATAGGCTTGAGTCCGAGGACCATGCAAGACCTTGGTTCTGTCCAAGACTTGGGACATTTTTCTTTTTGTACTTGGTTTTCCCATAGGCTTGAGTCCGAGGACCATGCAAGACCTTGGTTCTGTCCAAGGCTTACGCGATTTTTCTTTTTGTACTTGGTTTTCCCATAGGCTTGAGTTCGAGGACCATGCAAGACCTTGGTTCTGTCCAAGACTTGGGACATTTTTCTTTTTGTACTTGGTTTTCCCATAGGCTTGAGTCCGAGGACCATGCAAGACCTTGGTTCTGTCCAAGACTTACGCGATTTTTCTTTTTGTACTTGGTTTTCCCATAGGCTTGAGTCCGAGGACCATGCAAGACCTTGGTTCTGTCCAAGACTTACGCGATTTTTCTTTTTGTACTTGGTTTTCCCATAGGCTTGAGTCCGAGGACCATGCAAGACCTTGGTTCTGTCCAAGACTTACGCGATTTTTCTTTTTGTACCTGGTTTTCCCATAGGCTTGAGTCCGAGGACCATGCAAGACCTTGGTTCTGTCCAAGACTTGGGTCATTTTTCTTGTTGTACTTGGTTTTCCCATAGGCTTGAGTCCGAGGACCATGCAAGACCTTGGTTCTGTCCAAGACTTACGCGATTTTTCTTTTTGTACTTGGTTTTCCCATAGGCTTGAGTCCGAGGACCATGCAAGACCTTGGTTCTGTCCAAGACTTGGGACATTTTTCTTTTTGTACTTGGTTTTCCCATAGGCTTGAGTCCGAGGACCATGCAAGACCTTGGTTCTGTCCAAGACTTACGCGATTTTTCTTTTTGTACTTGGTTTTCCCATAGGCTTGAGTCCGAGGACCATGCAAGACCTTGGTTCTGTCCAAGACTTGGGACATTTTTCTTTTTGTACTTGGTTTTCCCATAGGCTTGAGTCCGAGGACCATGCAAGACCTTGGTTCTGTCCAAGACTTACGCGATTTTTCTTTTTGTACTTGGTTTTCCCATAGGCTTGAGTCCGAGGACCATGCAAGACCTTGGTTCTGTCCAAGACTTACGCGATTTTTCTTTTTGTACTTGGTTTTCCCATAGGCTTGAGTCCGAGGACCATGCAAGACCTTGGTTCTGTCCAAGACTTGGGACATTTTTCTTTTTGTACTTGGTTTTCCCATAGGCTTGAGTCCGAGGACCATGCAAGACCTTGGTTCTGTCCAAGGCTTACGCGATTTTTCTTTTTGTACTTGGTTTTCCCATAGGCTTGAGTTCGAGGACCATGCAAGACCTTGGTTCTGTCCAAGACTTGGGACATTTTTCTTTTTGTACTTGGTTTTCCCATAGGCTTGAGTCCGAGGACCATGCAAGACCTTGGTTCTGTCCAAGACTTACGCGATTTTTCTTTTTGTACTTGGTTTTCCCATAGGCTTGAGTCCGAGGACCATGCAAGACCTTGGTTCTGTCCAAGACTTACGCGATTTTTCTTTTTGTACTTGGTTTTCCCATAGGCTTGAGTCCGAGGACCATGCAAGACCTTGGTTCTGTCCAAGACTTACGCGATTTTTCTTTTTGTACCTGGTTTTCCCATAGGCTTGAGTCCGAGGACCATGCAAGACCTTGGTTCTGTCCAAGACTTGGGTCATTTTTCTTGTTGTACTTGGTTTTCCCATAGGCTTGAGTCCGAGGACCATGCAAGACCTTGGTTCTGTCCAAGACTTACGCGATTTTTCTTTTTGTACTTGGTTTTCGCATAGGCTTGAGTCCGAGGACCATGCAAGACCTTGGTTTTGTCCAAGACTTGGGACATTTTTCTTTTTGTACTTGGTTTTCCCATAGGCTTGAGTCCGAGGACCATGCAAGACCTTGGTTCTGTCCAAGACTTACGCGATTTTTCTTTTTGTACTTGGTTTTCCCATAGGCTTGAGTCCGAGGACCATGCAAGACCTTGGTTCTGTCCAAGACTTACGCGATTTTTCTTTTTGTACTTGGTTTTCCCATAGGCTTGAGTCCGAGGACCATGCAAGACCTTGGTTCTGTCCAAGACTTGGGACATTTTTCTTTTTGTACTTGGTTTTCCCACAGGCTTGAGTCCGAGGACCATGCAAGACCTTGGTTCTGTCCAAGACTTACGCGATTTTTCTTTTTGTACTTGGTTTTCCCATAGGCTTGAGTCCGAGGACCATGCAAGACCTTGGTTCTGTCCAAGACTTGGGACATTTTTCTTTTTGTACTTGGTTTTCCCATAGGCTTGAGTCCGAGGACCATGCAAGACCTTGGTTCTGTCCAAGACTTACGCGATTTTTCTTTTTGTACTTGGTTTTCCCATAGGCTTGAGTCCGAGGACCATGCAAGACCTTGGTTCTGTCCAAGACTTACGCGATTTTTCTTTTTGTACTTGGTTTTCCCATAGGCTTGAGTCCGAGGACCATGCAAGACCTTGGTTCTGTCCAAGACTTGGGACATTTTTCTTTTTGTACTTGGTTTTCCCACAGGCTTGAGTCCGAGGACCATGCAAGACCTTGGTTCTGTCCAAGACTTACGCGATTTTTCTTTTTGTACTTGGTTTTCCCATAGGCTTGAGTCCGAGGACCATGCAAGACCTTGGTTCTGTCCAAGACTTGGGACATTTTTCTTTTTGTACTTGGTTTTCCCATAGGCTTGAGTCCGAGGACCATGCAAGACCTTGGTTCTGTCCAAGACTTACGCGATTTTTCTTTTTGTACTTGGTTTTCCCATAGGCTTGAGTCCGAGGACCATGCAAGACCTTGGTTCTGTCCAAGACTTACGCGATTTTTCTTTTTGTACTTGGTTTTCCCATAGGCTTGAGTCCGAGGACCATGCAAGACCTTGGTTCTGTCCAAGACTAACGCGATTTTTCTTTTTGTACTTGGTTTTCCCATAGGCTTGAGTCCGAGGACCATGCAAGACCTTGGTTCTGTCCAAGACTTACGCGATTTTTCTTTTTGTACTTGGTTTTCCCATAGGCTTGAGTCCGAGGACCATGCAAGACCTTGGTTCTGTCCAAGACTTGGGACATTTTTCTTTTTGTACTTGGTTTTCCCATAGGCTTGAGTTCGAGGACCATGCAAGACCTTGGTTCTGTCCAAGACTTACGCGATTTTTCTTTTTGTACTTGGTTTTCCCATAGGCTTGAGTCCGAGGACCATGCAAGACCTTGGTTCTGTCCAAGACTTACGCGATTTTTCTTTTTGTACTGGGTTTTCCCATAGGCTTGAGTCCGAGGACCATGCAAGACCTTGGTTCTGTCCAAGACTTACGCGATTTTTCTTTTTGTACTTGGTTTTCCCATAGGCTTGAGTCCGAGGACCATGCAAGACCTTGGTTCTGTCCAAGACTTACGCGATTTTTCTTTTTGTACTTGGTTTTCCCATAGGCTTGAGTCCGAGGACCATGCAAGACCTTGGTTCTGTCCAAGACTTGGGACATTTTTCTTTTTGTACTTGGTTTTCCCATAGGCTTGAGTCCGAGGACCATGCAAGACCTTGGTTCTGTCCAAGACTTACGCGATTTTTCTTTTTGTACTTGGTTTTCCCATAGGCTTGAGTCCGAGGACCATGCAAGACCTTGGTTCTGTCCAAGACTTACGCGATATTTCTTTTTGTACTTGGTTTTCCCATAGGCTTGAGTCCGAGGACCATGCAAGACCTTGGTTCTGTCCAAGACTTACGCGATTTTTCTTTTTGTACTTGGTTTTCCCATAGGCTTGAGTCCGAGGACCATGCAAGACCTTGGTTCTGTCCAAGACTTGGGACATTTTTCTTTTTGTACTTGGTTTTCCCATAGGCTTGAGTCCGAGGACCATGCAAGACCTTGGTTCTGTCCAAGACTTACGCGATTTTTCTTTTTGTACTTGGTTTTCCCATAGGCTTGAGTTCGAGGACCATGCAAGACCTTGGTTCTGTCCAAGACTTGGGACATTTTTCTTTTTGTACTTGGTTTTCCCATAGGCTTGAGTCCGAGGACCATGCAAGACCTTGGTTCTGTCCAAGACTTACGCGATTTTTCTTTTTGTACTTGGTTTTCCCATAGGCTTGAGTCCGAGGACCATGCAAGACCTTGGTTCTGTCCAAGACTTACGCGATTTTTCTTTTTGTACTTGGTTTTCCCATAGGCTTGAGTCCGAGGACCATGCAAGACCTTGGTTCTGTGCAAGACTTACGCGATTTTTCTTTTTGTACTTGGTTTTCCCATAGGCTTGAGTCCGAGGACCATGCAAGACCTTGGTTCTGTCCAAGACTTGGGACATTTTTCTTGTTGTACTTGGTTTTCCCATAGGCTTGAGTCCGAGGACCATGCAAGACCTTGGTTCTGTCCAAGACTTACGCGATTTTTCTTTTTGTACTTGGTTTTCGCATAGGCTTGAGTCCGAGGACCATGCAAGACCTTGGTTTTGTCCAAGACTTGGGACATTTTTCTTTTTGTACTTGGTTTTCCCATAGGCTTGAGTCCGAGGACCATGCAAGACCTTGGTTCTGTCCAAGACTTACGCGATTTTTCTTTTTGTACTTGGTTTTCCCATAGGCTTGAGTCCGAGGTCCATGCAAGACCTTGGTTCTGTCCAAGACTTACGCGATTTTTCTTTTTGTACTTGGTTTTCCCATAGGCTTGAGTCCGAGGACCATGCAAGACCTTGGTTCTGTCCAAGACTTGGGACATTTTTCTTTTTGTACTTGGTTTTCCCATAGGCTTGAGTCCGAGGACCATGCAAGACCTTGGTTCTGTCCAAGACTTACGCGATTTTTCTTTTTGTACTTGGTTTTCCCATAGGCTTGAGTCCGAGGACCATGCAAGACCTTGGTTCTGTCCAAGACTTGGGACATTTTTCTTTTTGTACTTGGTTTTCCCATAGGCTTGAGTCCGAGGACCATGCAAGACCTTGGTTCTGTCCAAGACTTACGCGATTTTTCTTTTTGTACTTGGTTTTCCCATAGGCTTGAGTCCGAGGACCATGCAAGACCTTGGTTCTGTCCAAGACTTACGCGATTTTTCTTTTTGTACTTGGTTTTCCCATAGGCTTGAGTCCGAGGACCATGCAAGACCTTGGTTCTGTCCAAGACTTACGCGATTTTTCTTTTTGTACTTGGTTTTCCCATAGGCTTGAGTCCGAGGACCATGCAAGACCTTGGTTCTGTCCAAGACTTGGGACATTTTTCTTTTTGTACTTGGTTTTCCCATAGGCTTGAGTTCGAGGACCATGCAAGACCTTGGTTCTGTCCAAGACTTACGCAATTTTTCTTTTTGTACTTGGTTTTCCCATAGGCTTGAGTCCGAGGACCATGCAAGACCTTGGTTCTGTCCAAGACTTACGCGATTTTTCTTTTTGTACTGGGTTTTCCCATAGGCTTGAGTCCGAGGACCATGCAAGACCTTGGTTCTGTCCAAGACTTACGCGATTTTTCTTTTTGTACTTGGTTTTCCCATAGGCTTGAGTCCGAGGACCATGCAAGACCTTGGTTCTGTCCAAGACTTGGGACATTTTTCTTTTTGTACTTGGTTTTCCCATAGGCTTGAGTCCGAGGACCATGCAAGACCTTGGTTCTGTCCAAGACTTGGGACATTTTTCTTTTTGTACTTGGTTTTCCCATAGGCTTGAGTCCGAGGACCATGCAAGACCTTGGTTCTGTCCAAGACTTACGCGATTTTTCTTTTTGTACTTGGTTTTCCCATAGGCTTGAGTCCGAGGACCATGCAAGACCTTGGTTCTGTCCAAGACTTGGGACATTTTTCTTTTTGTACTTGGTTTTCCCATAGGCTTGAGTCCGAGGACCATGCAAGACCTTGGTTCTGTCCAAGACTTACGCGATTTTTCTTTTTGTACTTGGTTTTCCCATAGGCTTGAGTCCGAGGACCATGCAAGACCTTGGTTCTGTCCAAGACTTGGGACATTTTTCTTTTTGTACTTGGTTTTCCCATAGGCTTGAGTCCGAGGACCATGCAAGACCTTGGTTCTGTCCAAGACTTACGCGATTTTTCTTTTTGTACTTGGTTTTCCCATAGGCTTGAGTCCGAGGACCATGCAAGACCTTGGTTCTGTCCAAGACTTACGCGATTTTTCTTTTTGTACTTGGTTTTCCCATAGGCTTGAGTCCGAGGACCATGCAAGACCTTGGTTCTGTCCAAGACTTACGCGATTTTTCTTTTTGTACTTGGTTTTCCCATAGGCTTGAGTCCGAGGACCATGCAAGACCTTGGTTCTGTCCAAGACTTGGGACATTTTTCTTTTTGTACTTGGTTTTCCCATAGGCTTGAGTCCGAGGACCATGCAAGACCTTGGTTCTGTCCAAGACTTACGCGATTTTTCTTTTTGTACTTGGTTTTCCCATAGGCTTGAGTCCGAGGACCATGCAAGACCTTGGTTCTGTCCAAGACTTACGCGATATTTCTTTTTGTACTTGGTTTTCCCATAGGCTTGAGTCCGAGGACCATGCAAGACCTTGGTTCTGTCCAAGACTTACGCGATTTTTCTTTTTGTACTTGGTTTTCCCATAGGCTTGAGTCCGAGGACCATGCAAGACCTTGGTTCTGTCCAAGACTTACGCGATTTTTCTTTTTGTACTTGGTTTTCCCATAGGCTTGAGTCCGAGGACCATGCAAGACCTTGGTTCTGTCCAAGACTTACGCGATTTTTCTTTTTGTACTTGGTTTTCCCATAGGCTTGAGTCCGAGGACCATGCAAGACCTTGGTTCTGTCCAAGACTTGGGACATTTTTCTTTTTGTACTTGGTTTTCCCATAGGCTTGAGTCCGAGGACCATGCAAGACCTTGGTTCTGTCCAAGACTTACGCGATTTTTCTTTTTGTACTTGGTTTTCCCATAGGCTTGAGTCCGAGGACCATGCAAGACCTTGGTTCTGTCCAAGACTTACGCGATTTTTCTTTTTGTACTTGGTTTTCCCATAGGCTTGAGTCCGAGGACCATGCAAGACCTTGGTTCTGTCCAAGACTTGGGACATTTTTCTTTTTGTACTTGGTTTTCCCATAGGCTTGAGTCCGAGGACCATGCAAGACCTTGGTTCTGTCCAAGACTTACGCGATTTTTCTTTTTGTACTTGGTTTTCCCATAGGCTTGAGTCCGAGGACCATGCAAGACCTTGGTTCTGTCCAAGACTTGGGACATTTTTCTTTTTGTACTTGGTTTTCCCATAGGCTTGAGTCCGAGGACCATGCAAGACCTTGGTTCTGTCCAAGACTTACGCGATTTTTCTTTTTGTACTTGGTTTTCCCATAGGCTTGAGTCCGAGTACCATGCAAGACCTTGGTTCTGTCCAAGACTTACGCGATTTTTCTTTTTGTACTTGGTTTTCCCATAGGCTTGAGTCCGAGGACCATGCAAGACCTTGGTTCTGTCCAAGACTTGGGACATTTTTCTTTTTGTACTTGGTTTTCCCATAGGCTTGAGTCCGAGGACCATGCAAGACCTTGGTTCTGTCCAAGACTTACGCGATTTTTCTTTTTGTACTTGGTTTTCCCATAGGCTTGAGTCCGAGGACCATGCAAGACCTTGGTTCTGTCCAAGACTTACGCGATTTTTCTTTTTGTACTTGGTTTTCCCATAGGCTTGAGTCCGAGGACCATGCAAGACCTTGGTTCTGTCCAAGACTTACGCGATTTTTCTTTTTGTACTTGGTTTTCCCATAGGCTTGAGTCCGAGGACCATGCAAGACCTTGGTTCTGTCCAAGACTTGGGACATTTTTCTTTTTGTACTTGGTTTTCCCATAGGCTTGAGTCCGAGGACCATGCAAGACCTTGGTTCTGTCCAAGACTTACGAAGTCTTTTTAAGTGTTAATTTCCCCTAAGTCTGTGGTCCAAGGAGCCAGGCAGGACTTAGGTTCTGTTTAAGACTTATAAGAATTGTCATGCAGATCAGCAAGAAGTGGATAGCCAATAAACAAAATGTGGGCGAAGCCCTTTTCATTAATAATAATATCTTCTGAGGTTATTTACATTCCATGGTCGAGGTACGGCTTTTTCATCCAAATCTTCTAGATAGTAGGCGCCTATTCCAGCTACGGGTGTTATACGGTACGGTCCCTCCCAATTGGGCCCCAACTTGCCCCAGGAGGGGTTTTTTGCGCTGCCAAGGACCTTCCTCATCACGAGATCGCCGGGACCGAGGGGTCGTAGCTTGACATTGGCATCATATCCCTGTCTCAGCTTTTGGTGATAATAGGCCATATGAATCGTTGCTTTTTCCCTTCTTTCCTCGGCTAAGTCTAGATTTCTTCCCAACAACTCATCGTTACCCTCCGGAGTAAACGAAGCAGATCTCAGCGTTGGAAAGTTGTTCTCAATTGGGAGTACAGCCTCTGCCCCATAAGTCAATGAAAAGGGGGTCTCACCGGTTGACCGCCGTGGCGTTGTTCGATAGGTCCATAGAACGTGCGGGAGCTCCTCTATCCATCTTCCCTTTGCCTCATCTAGCCTTTTCTTTAGTCCGTTCACTATGACCTTGTTCACGGCCTCCACCTGCCCATTTCCCTGGGGATATGCAGGGGTGGAATATCGGTTAATGATTCCAAGCTCGCGGCAGTACTCTCTGAAGCTTTTACTGTCGAATTGAAGACCATTGTCGGAAATGAGTGTACGCGGGATTCCGAAGCGGGTGATAATGTTCTTCCAGATGAATTTCTGGGCATCCACGTCCCTAATGTTGGCCAAAGGCTCAGCCTCCACCCATTTAGTGAAGTAATCGGTCCCGACTATGATGTATCGCTTGTTCCCTGCGGCTTTAGGAAAAGGTCCGACAATATCAATACCCCACTGCGCGAACGGCCACGGGCTAGAGAGGGGGTTGAGAACCCCTCCGGGTTGGTGGATATTCGGAGCAAATCTCTGGCACTGATCGCACTTCTTGGCGTACTCCTGGGCCTCCCTTTGCATGTTCGGCCACCAGTATCCTTGGGTGAATGCCCTATGCGCCGGCGACCTTCCTCCGGTGTGACTTCCACAAATTCCTTCATGCAACTCCTCAAGCAGAGACTCGGACTCCTCTGGATGTACACAGAGTAGGTATGGTCCAGAATAGGAGCGCCGATATAATTGGTGGTCCTCGGATAGCCAGAACCGAGAAGCATTCCTCCGTATCTTATCGGCTTCCAGCTTTTCTTCCGGCAAGACGTCATTCTGAAGGAAGTTCTTTATGGGATCCATCCAGCAGTGATTCTTTCTGATCTGATGGACTCTGGCCGGGCTTCCGCTGATAGGGCTTGCCTGGGCTAAGTCTTCAACCAGGATCATTCGCGGCAGATTGTGCGCTGAGGACGTGGCGAGGGTGGCCAGCGAGTCTGCATGGGTGTTTACACTCCTGGAGATGTGCGTCAGATTGAAAGATTCAAAATTCGTCTGTAGCCGCTTGACTTGTCCCAGATACTCTTGCATCCTGGTATCTCGAGCTTCCAGCTCACCCATCACTTGTCCGACCACTAGTCTGGAGTCTGAGAATGCTTCTATTATTGTGCCGCCCAATCTGTGAGCCATCATCATCCCTTGAAGTAAGGCTTCGTATTCGGCTTCATTGTTCGTGGCCGAGAACCCGAGCCTCAAAGATTTTTCGATAGCAGCACCGTCCGGGGATATTAAAACTATCCCAACTCCTGACCCTCTTTGGTTAGCCGCTCCATCCACGTAGACCTTCCATGGCCTGGTCCCGACTGCTGAAATCATGCCAACCGATTTCTCATCCATGTCTTTCTTCTCAGTCATTGTTTCTAAAGAGGGCTCAGCAAACTCCGCCACCAAGTCCGCGAGGACCTGTCCTTTGACGGAGGATCTGGGCATATATTTGACGTCAAAGGCTCCCAGGAGCGCACTCCACATGGCGATCCTGCCTGTATAGTCAGCGCTGCGAAGCACTGCTCGAAGGGGAAGCTGAGTTAAAACGATGACCGTATGCGCCTGAAAGTAATGAGGGAGCTTACGGGTCGCATGCACTATCGCCAGAATTGCCTTTTCCAAAGGAAGGTACCGTACCTCGGCTTCGTGCAATGATCTGCTCACATAGTAAACCGGCCGCTGCACCCCATTGTCATCCCGTATCAGCACCAAGCTCACAGCATGGGGAGCTACGGCAATATATGCAAACAGCACCTCATCTGCCTCAGGGCTGGACATGATGGGTGGTCGAGACAGGTAGTCCTTAAGCTGCTGGAAAGCCTGAGCGCAATCCTCCGACCATTCAAACCCTTTCCATTTGTTTATCAGGAGGTAAAAAGGCCGACATCGATCCGCCGATCGTGATATGAACCGGTTTAGTGCAGCAATCATGCCAGTGAGCTTCTGCACTTCCTTCGGATTCCGAGGAACCTGTAGGCTGTTAATGGCTTTGATCTGGTCGGGACTTACTTCTATTCCCCTGTGAGTGACCATGTACCCTAAGAATTTCCCAGACCCGACCCCAAATGAGCATTTGGAAGCATTCAGCCGCAACCGGTGCTTTCTTAAGATAGCGAAGATCGTTCCGAGGTCACTCACGTGCTCGGAAACCCTTTTGCTCTTCACAACCATGTCGTCTATATAAATCTCAATGATCTTGCCCAGCTGTGGCTCGAACATCCGAGTCATCATCCTTTGATATGTTGAGCCTGCGTTCTTCAGCCCAAACGGCATCACCTTATAATGATAGTTTCCGATGGGCGTCATGAAAGCCGTTTTTTCTTGGTCGTCAGGCGCAAGGGGTATCTGATGATAGCCTTGAAAGGCGTCCAGGAAGCTCATTCGAGGGTGGCCCACGGTTGCATCCACCAATCGGTCGATTCGGGGTAGGGGGAATGGGTCTTTCGGGCATGCCTTATTCAGGTCCGTGAAGTCCACACAGACCCTCCACTTCCCTGTCTTCTTTCTTACCACCACTGTGTTCGCCAACCATTCGGGGTAAAAGACCTCTTTGATAGCCCCTGCCCTTTTTAATTTCGCCACCTCGTCCCTTACGGCACTGGCGTGTTCCTTCGAAGGACGTCGAGGCGGCTGTTTCTTTGGAGTTGAAGAGGGGTTGACGTTCAGGTGGTGACAAATAAAGCTGGGATCAACTCCCGGGGCGTCGTAGGCGTCCCACGCGAACACGTCGACATTCTCTCTGAGAAATCCGACCAACTCCTCTTTTTCCTGGGAAGGTAATTCAGAGCCGACCTGAAAGAACTTCTCAGGGTCGTCATTGACAGCAATCCTATCCAGACCTTCGCACCTTATCTCCTCGGCCAGCCCCTCGCCTTGGCTCGCCGAGGGAGTTGGTTGCTATAAGCTCTCCGGGGTCGAGGACTTGACTGGGGGCTGATGTAAAACGGCGGCCACCATACACTTCCTAGCCACGGCTTGATCTCCTCGGAGCTCTTCCACTTGTCCTCGGGAGGGGTATTTCACTTTTTGGTGAAGTGTGGAGGTCACGGCCTCCAGGGCATGGATCCACGGCCTTGCCATTATTGCAGTGTAAGGCGAATAAGCGTCAACCACAATAAAATTTACCTCCACTATCTCCGCTCCAGTCTGTACGGGCAGTCGGATCTGCCCTTTTGGCGTGACCATCCTTCCCTCAAAACTGAGAAGAGGGGAGTCATAAGCGGCCAAATCTTCTGGCTTCAGGTTCAGCCCCTTGTATAGGTCGGGGTACATTATCTCTACCGCGCTTCCCGAATCCACCATCACCCTCTTCACGTCGAAGCCCCCGATCCTCAACGTGACCACCAAGGCATCATCGTGGGGTTGAATAGTTCCTTTCTTATCTTCGTCCGAGAATCCCAGTACCAGAGAGCTTCCCTTTCTTGACCTTTTGGGCTCTCCTTGCCTACCCTCAGGGGGGAACCGATCAACAACCAACACCCTGGGAGTGGGCGGCCCCGTCCTTCCTGGTGCAGCAAGGATGACATGTATCGTCCCGGTGGGGGGTCCCAATGACACGTCCTTTCGGGGCTCTTGCGTTGTTTGGCCGGGATGGCCACTTGACGGGTGCAATAGGTGACGTAGCTTTCCTTCTCGGACCAACTGATCTAGGTGATTCCATAGATTCCTGCAGTCCTCAGTAGTATGCCCATGATCCTGATGATAGTGGCAGTACAGGTTCCGGTTACGCCTGGAAGAGTCTCCGGCCATCTTTCCTGGCCACCTGAAGTAGGGCTCATTCCGTACTTTCTCCAACACTTGTTGTACTGGCTCCCTGAATACGGCATTCACTGCCTGCGGGTTGCTCTGGCCCGCCTGTCGCGAAAAATCTCTCCTCGGCTGACCAGGATTGTGCCGTTCCGACCTGAAGTCATTTGCTTTGGGGGGGATAACTTTATCCTTACCCCTCCCTTGCAGTTGATCTTCCTCCACTCTTTTGTACTTGTTAATCCTATCCCTCAGCTGATCGATGTTGGCAACCGGTTTACCAGTGAGGGATTTCCTTAAGCCATGGTCGGTGGGGAGCCCGCTTTTGAACGTGCTGATAGCGACCGCATCATGGTTGTCATCCAGGTCGTTGTACACTTCCCAGTATCTGTCCGAGTATGCTTTCAGAGTCTCTCCCTCGTGCATGGACAAGGACAGCAGCGAACCGAGGGGCCTGGGGACTCTGGTGCTGGTGATGAAGCGGGTGCAGAAATCCCGAGTGAGCTGCTTGTATGAGCTTACGGAATTTGCCTTTAGGCCATTGAACCACCTCATCGCCATTGATCCCAGGCTGGATGGGAAGATTTTACACATCAGGGCCTCATCTTTCGAGTAGATCGCCATCTTTTGGTTAAACTGGCTCACATGCTCTACCGGGTCCGTTCGACTGCTATAGATGGTGAATGTCGGCTGGTTGAACCGTCGAGGCAACTTAGCCCCTTCAATTCTATACGTGAAGGGGGATCTCGAAACCTGGTCCAACGCCTTCTTCATGGCATCGTTTCCCGAGCCCCTGCTGGATGTGCTCTCATACTTCCGCACATGGCGCGGTTCCTTTACGTAGGAAAAGGTTTCACTTGGGGGGGTCCTTGACCTCCGTCGGTAACTCACATCCTCCGCATTAGAGGACCCGTCTGAGTCTGAAGGAGATCGTTTTCGCTGGGTTCGTCGCAACTTTCTCTTCAGATCATCTATCTCTCTCTGCATGTCCTGGTGACTCCTTCGCCTCTGGGAAGCGTGGCTTCCTATCTGAGTGTGGCTCTGGCTTGTCCGGATAGTTTGCACACTTCCCTCACGATCTCCCCTGTGGCCTGGGTTGACGGGGTTATTCTGCCTCTGGGACTCGACGGGTTGTGTCCGTTGGGAGTCAGCCTGGCGAGGGTTCCCCTGGTGCGGATTTAGTTCTGCCATGCTTGACCGTTGTGCCTGCTGATGCCCTAGTTCTTCCCACAGACGGCGCCAATTGTAGTTGCACGATTTTCTTGGCCCAAATTCTAATGATCAGGTTATGACCCAAGACGCAACCCACAATGAATGTTCGTAGAGAATGGGTGAAAGAACTTGGCTTCAGTGAGCCTGTTCGGTCGAATGCATGGATAAGGTGGTTGCCGAAGGTAAATGACGCCGGAAAGATTTCTCAAGTCTCCTTATATTCTTTTTTTTGTTCTTTAGGTCTTCGTACAATTTTTCCGTCCCCTTCTTTGGGGGACTGCATTACATTATATAGCCCTCCTTCTTTCATCTCAACCTTACACCTGTTGATCATCTAAGCATCCACTTGAGCGCCTGTCCCATCAGCCGCCCTCACCACTCCCTTTGTGAGTTGCAGAGGCCAAGGCGGTACTGTTCAGGGGTCTTTTCCTCATTAATGCGGCCAAGAGGTTGGTTGGGGCGCAATTAATGTGGTGGTAGCTTTTCGAGGGATATTTTGGATTTTATTCATTTTATATGTCTGGAGGGTGAACTGAATTGGCTGGGGATGGCTCTTGGTCTGGGCTTCGTGATGTCCGAGGAGGAGTTGCTCCTCGGACAGGCTTCCTGGGCGTTGCTGGGACTGAGTAACGCTTCATGTGTGGCCTCTCCTCGGAAAGGACTCTCCTCGGATGGGCCTGGATTTGGAGTGGCCCATTATCTTTGGGCTGGGCCCCACAATGTCATATTGTTATTCTCTCAGTTAAACCCTAATGAAAACTTATGTTTCTAAAAATATTTTATTGTTTAATGTCTAAATTACAACCGCTAAATTTTAACATTCCAAAAATTTTCTTTACGTATTTTGAGTTTTAAATGGTAGAAATTCTTAGAAAGTTGGAATGATGATATAAGGTGTTTTATTTGTTATCTAAAGAATGTTGATTTTCTAGGTTTAAATTTTCAAAACTTATAATTTATCTAATGAAAAATTCGATGACACATGCATTTTGTTATCTTTTTTATTTATTTATTATTTTTTTAAAAATTTTCTTAGCGAAACTCAGCTGTTTATTATTGGAAGATGATGATATTTGTTATCATTCTTAGAAGTTTTTAGAGAGTAGATATATTTTCTTTAGCAAGTAGGTACTAAAAAACTATTATAGTAAAATAAATATTTATATGTTAAATAGCTACCCTAACTTTGAGATTGATCAAAATTCTTAAATTTAATGTCTCTTTTGATTAATGTAAATCTCTATATACTTTAAAAATCAAATGATAAATCTTTGTTTTGTGATACAAATTAAATCTAGAATTGACCTTAATCACTACTTTTTTTTCCACAACAAGCACGTGCTGCCCTAGCTAGTCTATATATAAAAAGAGCCAATCCTTATCACTACAGTGTTTTTGGTTTATTCAACATGTACTGTTCACTGGCCTTTTTTTTTTGTTTTTCATGATATCGTCCGTTGAACTTTTTTTTTTAATAGACATATGAACTGTTAGGGTTGTTTGTTACTGTTGTTTAAACAACAGTTTTCAGTGTTTAAACAACATTATATATATTTTCACAGGTATTTCCAAAAAATACAAACAACGTTACTAAAAATCTCTTATCAAACGGGCCATAATAGTTACCCGAATTATATATAATGAGTTAGTAACACAACAAGTTGTCACAATATTTTAACGATTATTGAGATGTTAATTCCTTGTAGGTCAAAATAAAATATAATACTGGAACTGACTACTACTAAAAATAAAGGTATTGTGGAAAAAAAAAGTGATACATCAACAACATTTTTCACAACACTTTCTATATATAAAAAGAGTGAATGGGAAAAGTTATGGTAGCTTTGCTATAGTAGTTTTGGTTTGTTCAATTTTCACTGTTTTGTTGGCCACTTTTTTTTTTTGGTGAATGAGTAAAGCTACAGTAGATTTGCTATATTATTTTTGATTTGTCCAATTTGCACTGTTTCACATTATAATAAAATATTAACACAACAAATTGGCACAATATTTTCACAATTGTTGAGGTGTTAATTCTTTATAGATCAAAATAAAGTAATAAAATATCATACTAGAACCAACCACAACTAAAAAAGAGCCAATCCTTATTGCTACAGTGTTTTTGGTTTATTCACTGGCCTTTTTTTTTTTTTTTTTTTTTTTTTCATGACATTGCTAGTTGAACTTTTTTTTTTAATAGACATATGAACTGTTAGGGCCATTTGTTACCGTTGTTTAAACAACAGTTTTCAGTGTTTAAACAACATTACACGTATTTTCACACACTTTTTCACCCACACATATTTCCAAAAAATACAAACAATGTTACTAGAAATCTCTTACTAAACGGGCCCTTAGATACCCGGATTATATATAATAAGTTAGTACCACAACAAATTATCACAATATTTTTACAATTATTGAGATGTTAATTCCTTGTAGGTCAAAATAAAATATAATACTGGAACCAACTACTACTAAAAATAAAGGTATTGTGAAAAAAAAAGTGATATATCAACAACATTTTTCACAACACTTTCTATATATATAAAAAGAGTGAATGGGAGAAGTTATGGTAGCTTTGCTACAGTAGTTTTGGTTTGTTCAATTTTCACTGTTTCACTAGCCACATTTTTTTTTTTTTTTTTTTTTTTTTTGTGAATGGGTAAAGCTACAGTAGATTTGCTATATTATTTTTGGTTTATCCAATTTGCACTGTTTCACATTATAATAAAATATTAACATAACAAATCGGTACAATATTTTCACAATTGTTGAGGTGTTAATTCTTTATAGATCAAAATAGAGTAATAAAATATCATACTAGAACCAATCACAACTAAAAATAAAGGTATTATGAAAAAAAAAAGTGTTATATCCACAATATTTTTCATAACACTTTCATAACAAATCATAAGTAGTAAATTTTTATTAATTCAAATTTAAACTTACCAATGAAACTAATTTTTTGCTCACCAATAACAACCTGCAACAACGTATTACTTATGATTTATTGTAAAAATGTCGTGGACATAACATTTCTTTTGTGAAAATGTTAAAACATTTTGTTGTCGTCACAATATTTTCAAAACTGCTGAGCTGTCAATTCTTTACAAGTCAAAATAAAATATAACAAAATTATAAAAGTATTATGAAAATGTTGTGTCATTTTTTTGTGTTTTTAGAATTTTTTTGATTGTTTAGTCAACTTTTTTGAGCTAAAATTCACCATTTCACATACAATTTTCTTGAGTTGACTTTTTGTATTTTTTTCTTTACGCATCATTTTAAGTAAAAACACATAGTTTAACAAAAAAAAAAAAAAAAAAAAAAAAAAACTTAAGATAAAAACACTTTTCATCCTTTATGTTTGGGATAGTTTATAATTCCTCCCTAAACTTTAAAATCAAACAATTTTTCCCTTAATATTTTGAAAAATAACAAATATGTCATATTGTTATTCTCTCAGTTAAACCCTAATGAAAGTTTATGATTCTTAAAATATTTATTGTGTAATGTCTAAAATACCCCCACTAAATTTTAACATCCCAAAAACTTTCTTCACGTATTTTGAGTTTTATACTTTAGTAATTCCTGGAAAGTTGGAATGATGATATAAAGTGTTTTATTTATCATCTAAAAAACACTAATTTTCTAGGTTTAAATTTTCGAAACTTATAATTTATCTAATGAAAAATTCGATGACACATGCCTTTTGTTATCTTCTTCGTCTTCTTCTTCTTTTTCCTTTTTTTTTTTTTTTTTTCCTTAGCAAAACTCAGTTGTTTATTGTTGAAAGATGGTGATATTCGTTACCATTCTTAGAAGTTTTTAGTAAGTGGATATATTACTTTTAGCAAATAGGTACTAAAAAAACTATTATAGTAAAATAGATATTTATATTTTAAATAGCTATCCTAACTTTGTGGTTTATCAAAATTCTTATACGAATGAAATTAACATTTTATGACATAATTATCAAAATTCTTAAAATCAATGTCTCTTTTGATTGATGTAAATCTCTATATACTTTAAAAATCAAATGATTTATATCTTTGTTTTGTGATATAAATAAAATCTGAAATTGACCTTAATCACTACTCTCTTTCCAATGCAAGCACGTTCCTTGCGCGTGCTGCCCTAACTAGTGTAATATAAAAACTCCTTGTAAATTGCTTGACCACTCCTTGTAAATTGCTTGACTACTCCTCTTCAGTCTTCTCATCTATTCTCTTCCTCCTATTCTTCACAAGCTATTACCTTTTTTACTCTCTCTTGCTCTTTAGAGTCTATTATTACCTTCTCCCTCTCTCCTTCTTACTCTTGCTGACCTCCACTATTGACAGTATACCTATTTCCAAGCTTGAAGCTACTACAGTAAGTCCACTCTCACATGTCTTCTATGCTGTTATTATTTTTATTATTTGCTTTTTTTCTTTTATATCTTGGTTGAATTAATATTATGATTAACACAACGAAAGACAATAACCTCTTCCATTTTCTGTCTCCTTAGAGGGTAAAGTGGCCATTTTACACTAACTCTAGCCTCAGTCAAAGCTTCTCTGTTGGGGCTTGGGACATAAGAGCCGTGTATTGTGCAAAACCAATAACTCATGGAGAACCAGGACAATTTGCTAAACCAGAACAAGCACCTGGCAATTTAATAATTTAGCATTTAATGCTAGTTGTTCTAGATCCTTCAAATTTTGCTAATTAGTCAAACCATTAACTTGATAGGGAAGCATTTTTCATGGTCTCTAGGCTCTAGCCAACTAGCTACTCAAGAGCTTTAAATCCTTATGATGATATAAAGTCATTCTAGCTAATGAGTTGGTTAGGGAAAAACCAAGAATTTCATGAGGTTTCAGTGGCAGCTAGGGGTGTCCACCCACCACTTGGAAACAACTAGAATCGACTCACTCGCGACCGACCTAAGAGCTCCAACGATTGGAGGCCGGTGGTGGGTTATAGATCCCATAAACTAATTTCGGTGGGTTGGTTGGTGGGTTCTCTCCTCTAAAACTCACTTCAACCGACTTGACCATGAAACTCTCCAGAATCTGGCGATCTAAGCTTTTTCTAGCGAGTTTTTGGTCAAAATATTTTAGATCCAATGAGATTCATGCTGAATTTGGGGAGATCTCACCGAATCTAGTGAGATCTCATCCAGATTTGGTGGAAATCTCATTGGATCTAGCAAGATCTCATCAAATCCAGTGAGATCTCCACCGGATCTGGCGAGATTTTGCCTACAATACACTGTTTTGGCCAGATTCTTCATCGTGGACAGTTTCGACCAAACCGACCACTTTTCGACACAAAATCCGACTGCTTCAATCCAACTCCCTCATTAGTCGTGGGGGTCTGAACTTCCTCCACCTGATTCTGTCGGGTCGGTCATGGGTTGGGCACAAACTCGACCTGGACCAAGCTCCAAGAATTTTTTTTAGGGTAGTCATTAAAAAACTTAAATTATACAAAATATAATAAAAAGATAACTCTATATATTGACGACAATAACAACAACAAAAAAAACACAAAATACATGAAGTTCCGATGTCCACATTCAAGCCTGAAACTCTATTTTAGAAATATAAATAAAAAAGACAAAGTTTAGTTACAAATCCAATATATATATATATATTTTTTAAGTTGAATTTTGAGAAATCCACCATTGAATTACATTTTCTTCTTATATCTTTCTTGCTTGTAAATTTTTTAGAAAATTAAAAATCAATGGCAATGTCATCAATAAATTGTTTAAATTGCAAGTTTTTGCAATTTAAAATTATGCATAAAATATAATCTTATAGATCATATAGTAAATAATATCCGATTGGTACAAAATTTGACTTATGTATTAAGAGCATTAAGAATATTTAATCCAATGGTTAGATTTTTAAAATATATAGTAATGTTAATGATATTGAGTAAGGTTGTAGCCTTAGGCTACAACCAATTTTGTAGCTAAATTTTGCACATAAAAAAAAATAAAGGAACTTTATATTTATATATTTATTGGTAGAGAGAGAGAGAAGCCTGGTTGGTAGAGAAAAAAAAAATAGCAAAAGAGAGATAAAAGAGAATCAATCAAAGGCAAAGCGGGCAAGTATTTGAAGAAGAAAAAGTAAAAGGAAGTAATAAAGAGAAGGGCGATGGTGATGGTGAGGTGATGGAGGGGGTTATTGGCTAATGAACTCCAATTTTCACTTGATAGCTAGCCTTTACTGACATCTACATGTTTTCTTTGACACATCTCTTGTGTCTATTTGAAGCTCAAAGTATTGATGGCTATTTTTCCCATGGGAGTATCAAGAAAACTCCACTTTCACCTGATAGCCTTTACTAACATCCACAACTTTTTTTTAATGAATAAAAGGGTTAAAACATTATTGGATTTTTTGGTAAAGAAATAGTAGATTTGCATTTTTCCATTTCATGCTGCATTGTACAGCTACAGCAGCTTGGCTAGGATGATGATAATGTTAATGATACTAGGCTTAGTGATGATGTTGGGATTTGGGAGGGTTCCTTTGTCTATGAGGTCTGGTATTTTGTGCTTGAGGCGGAAGCAATTGTCGGTTTTATGGCCGAATTTTTGGTGGAAGTGGCAATATTCATTGAGGTTCCAAGTGAGAGGTACGGAATTGGGCATAGGTGTGGGATCTATGTTGGGGATATTATACAAAGTAATAATGAAAGAACAAGGTTAACACAAAAGACAAGGAGAAAAATAGATAACTTGGAGGCACAATATCGTTTTCCTTAGAAAATATTTGCCCCCCCACACTATTGTTACTAAAGGGTTATCGCAAATTTGTCCCTAGGATACAACCAAGATGTTGGGTTCTATAGATAGTAATTCTAGAGAATGACCACAGGATTTCTTGTGTTTCTCTCTAACTTATTTTTCAAGTAAACATAAGCCTCTATTTATACCCATAGGGTTATATTTCATCAAAAGGCACGTATGAAGAGTTAAAATGTTTTATAAAACCGTTCATAAGGCTTGAAACCCCTTCAAACTTTCTGAACAGTCACCAGAAAATTTTGCAGAAAAATCCTGTTTCATGATTTTCGATCGGTCGAAAGTTACTTTCGATCGATCAAGTGCTCTTTTCAATTGGTCAAACATGAATTGAGCAGCGATCAAGACATCCAGAGACTCCAAGATTTTTTCTTTACCATTTCGATTGATTGAGCCAAAGTTTCGATTGATCGAAAATGCTTTATTTTGAATTTGAACTTGGAAAATTCCAAAAATTGAATTCTTAGTTTATGAAACAATATTCTCCAAACTCAAACATCATTATTACAACCTATCCATGTATATACCTATATATACAAAAATCTAGAGGTTTGATGAATCACTTGTGTTGGGAAATTTAGACCCCGGTTGATAGAATTAACAAGCTTTAAACTCAAGTTGTTAATTATATTTATTATGAATAAAACTTGTTAAAACAAACAAACATCAATATCATGTCAAAATCATGCAGCGGAAAAATAAATAAGACAAGATATGATGACCTAGGAAAACCAATGAAACAAACTAGTTTCATAGTAAAAAATCTGGGGGGAAACCTTCCCGAAAAGCAATCCACTATAGTAAAGAGAAGTTTCAGATCTAGTACAAAACCTTTGTTCCTAGACTCTACAATCCCCGTAGATGAACTCATAGTAGAAACCTTCTACTGCTTCAGAACCTCTGAACTCTTCAACATATGAACCACCCTTTGATGCACGAATCCTAGTACGTGACTAATCAATTGCGCGGATCCTAGTACGTGACTTAATTACCAACTAGAAGAAGATTATTGGTTGCAAAGTTCTTCACTTCATCAACAATGAAGATCAAGAAGCACTTGGTTACAAAATCCTAAGGCACAAAGACACAGTAGCTTCTTTTAGAGAGAATAAGGCATCGATCACCTTTTGCATATGTTCTCCTTGTATTCTCTTATGTGACGACCTCTAAAATAAGCCTTATATATGTATAGGGTTGTGAGAAAAGAAACCCTACACATACATGTCATCATGGGTCGAAAATCAGATCTGAAAATTTGAATTCTCGTAACCTCGACAGATAGCTGGGTGTCGAGGAGGTGTCGAGATTTAAACTTCGACAGATATAGCTATCGAGAAGCTATTGAGGAGCTATCGAGGGGACAGAAGGTTGCTCGATCGATTGATCTAGCTATCGAGAGGTGTCGAGATTGCGATAAAAATCAACTGAGGAGCTCGATAGATAGCCTAACTGTCGAGAGGTGTTGAGCAGCTATCGAACTTTAAAAAAATCAGCACTTCTTCACTTGTTTCTTGGACAAACTTGATGACTTTGACACTTGATCTTGAAACCTTGTTTCTTGAAGTATTAAAAACATCTAGATCTACCCAATTACAAGTAAAGTGCGTTTTGTCAAAGGATTAGCCAATTACATAAAAGAGTGACATATGTTCTTAACAAGTGAAACACATATGTCCTAATAATCTCCCCCTTGGCAATCCGTGACAAAACTACAAAAAAAAAAAAAAAATGAACATATGAGAGAAGTCATAGATCACTCAACTCATACTCACTTGTTGAATACAATAAAATCTATCCTAACACAAACTCTTGAAAAACTTTGCAAGAAGAAAGTTTATGGCAAGTTAGACTTTGACAACCTGTATTTCTAAAATACTTTAAGCAAAACTCATCAAGGCATCTTAGTGTGAGACAGAAATAAAAGATTGCATACAAGTAGAAACATGTGTATAAAGATAGAAAAGAAACAACACATGTAAGGATAGGTGAAGAAGACATACATCATTAAAGATAAGCACAATGTATGTAAACATGGTCATAAGACCGGTGTACAAGAAGAAGGAGGTAAGCACTCCCTCTAACAAGATGAAACACATCTCTCCCTTATAGAGGCATGTATTTCTCCTCCTAACATGTGGAATCTTAAAAACAGAAACCACAATTTCTCCCCCTTTTTGTCATGATTGACAAAGGGTACAAGAAGCTAGAAAGCTTCACCCAAGAGACATAGAGATGATCAAGGATGATCAAGGGGGCACAAGAAATCCATATAAATGCATGAATGTAATGAAACAAGATGCTATGGATGACAAGATAATAGAAAGATACAAAACATGTGAAAAACAAATCTCTCAACAAGAAAAATGTCAAGCACATGGATCCCAAAACACAGACTAAACAAGTCTAACCAATTTTATATTTCAAAAATAAGTTAAGACAGTTTAGTGAGCATACATTAACACATATAAACCTTGTGATGGCCAAATCACATTGTAAAAACTTATTTTTATTCTATTCTACATCAATTTTGTTTAATTTATATTCGATTATGATATTGTATTCTTTATGCATTTATTGTCAAGAAAAAAGAAAAATGGGCAGAAAGAGAGAACGATTTTGGGATTATGTTAAGGACCTAAAGGGTCGTTTCAAATGTAACTATTGTAAACGTGAATTCCCTGGAGGTGCATCAAGGATTAAATCACACTTGGCTGGAGTCAAAGGGCATGATATTGTTTTATGTGATGTTATGCCTAAAGATGTACAAAAGGAAGTTTATAAAGCAACTCAAGAGACTAACAAAAAACATAAAAATGCATCAACCTCAAGCAATCATAACGAGAGTACAATTGCCTCAAGTTCAATTTCAACAATTCAGAAGGAAAAAATTGTCACACAGGTCATTATCTAGTTCCGACTCTACACATAGTTGTTTATTTGTAACAAAAACCACACTTTTAGTTTAATACTCTGCAATTTTTTTCATTCTAATTTCTTTTCTTCAGAGAAAGGAAGAAGATATGGCTGAAATTGTGCTCGATGATGCTGTGGACAGACTAATAACTAGAGTGTTTTCACTTGCCAATAAGGATATCATTTTTAAGTGGGGTTTTAAGGAGGAGTTGAAAAATCTTTTTGACACATTATACAAGATCAAAGTTGTGTTACATCAGAAGAGGCAAGTAAGTGATAAGTTTATGAGGAACTGGTTAATGGAGCTTAGAAATGTAGCTTATGAAGTTGATAATGTTCTAGATGAGTTTGACTATGGGATTATTTGGCAAAAGGTACAACTTCAAGACCAAATGATAGATCAGGCACATAGCTTTTTATTATTCAATCATGATAAATGTAAGACCATCAAACAATCATTGGATAAACTTGTGACTGGTGTAGCTGGCTTTGGTCTTAGAATGGAGATGTTGAAGTCAATCATCAAGATAAGGTTGGACAAGAATGAGAATTCATTCCTCAATGATTCAGAAGTTGTTGGAAGAGAATTTGATGTTGTAAAGATAGTGAACGAACTTATTAGTTCAAGCAATTGACAAGTTATATATGTTCTTCCTATTGTGGGAATGGCAGGTCTTGGAAAGACAACTTTAGCAAATGTATTATATAACCATGAAAAAATAAAGAAACACTTTGATGTGCTAGCATGGGCACATGTCACTAAAAATTTTGATCTTGAAGAAATTTTAAGAAAGATTTGTGAATCTCTCAAAATAGACTTGACTAATTTAGAAAGGAAGAAATATTTTCTTGTACTTGATGATATTTGGATTGAAGATAGTGATAAATGGGATATTTTAAGGAGTCACTTGGAAGGGATTAATTCAAATGCTAGAATTAATATTATTTTGACAACGTGTAGCAATGAAGTAGCACAGATAATGGGGACAATTCCTTCACATCACTTGGAAAAATTATCCAATGCTAATTGCTGGTCTATATTAAAAAAAAGTGTATTTGCAGATGAAGGAAAATCACTAACTTTTGATTTGGAGGCTAGTGGAAGGGAGATTGCTAAAAGATGCAGAGGATTTTCTTGTACTTGATGATATTTGGATTGAAGATAGTGATAAATGGGATATTTTAAGGAGTCACTTGGAAGGGATTAATTCAAATGCTAGAATTAATATTATTTTGACAATGCGTAGCAATGAAGTAGCACATATTATGGGGACAATTCCTTCACATCACTTGGAAAAATTATCTAATGCTGATTGTTGGTCTATATTAAAAAAAAGTGTATTTGCAGATGAAGGAAAATCACTAACTTTTGATTTGGAGGCTAGTGGAAGGGAGATTGCTAAAAGATGCAGAGGATTTTCTTGTACTTGATGATATTTGGATTGAAGATAGTGATAAATGGGATATTTTAAGGAGTCACTTGGAAGGGATTAATTCAAATGCTAGAATTAATATTATTTTGACAACGCGAAGCAATGAAGTAGCACAGATTATGGGGACAATTCCTTCACATCACTTGGGAAAATTATCTAATGCTGATTGTTGGTCTATATTAAAAAAAAGGTGTATTTGCGGATGAAGGAAAATCACTAACTTTTGATTTGGAGGCTAGTGGAAGGGAGATTGCTAAAAGATGCAGAGGGCTTCCATTGGTTGCAAGACTTTTAGGGGAAGCAGTGTACTTTAAATGTGATAAAAACGAATAGTTCGCCATTCAAAATGATAAAATTTGGTACTTGTTGGATGATTATAATGATGATATCTTTCCGGCACTAAAGTTATGCTTTGATCATCTTCCAACACCATCTTTGAAACAATGTTTCGCATATTGTGCAATTTTTCCTAAAAATTATGACATGAAAAAGGACGAAATAATTCAATATTGGATGGCTGAAGGGTTCCTTGAACCAACTGAAGAAGCTAATATGGCAATGGAGGATATTGGTAACATGTATTTCAATATTTTGTTGACCACTTCATTTTTCCAAAAGTTAGAAAGGATGCCTATGGTAATATTATTAGTTGCAAAATGCATGATTTGGTGCATGGTTTTGTCCTCTCAAATTCAAAACCTGAAACTCTGATTTTGGAGAGAGATTCAATGGATGATATTAGTAATGTACAACGTTTATTTGTCAGATCTGATGGCAAAGCAACACTAGGAAGTTCATTTAGTGGAGATGGTTTCATAAAATTACACACTTTAATTTTAGAAAACTTTGACTTTAATGACATGTTATCGAATTTTAAATGCTTATGTGTTTTAAAATTATTTGGGGATGGTATAATAGAGTTTCCGAATTCAATTGAGCAGTTAATACATTTGAGGCTTTTTCACATCTCGTATGAAATTGAGAAATTACCAAAATCCATTACCAAACTCTACAATTTGCAAACTTTAATAATTGAAGACTGTCTAGGAGAGCTTCCAAAAGACCTAAGCAATTTGATTAAGTTAAGACATATTCTTCTTAATTATATCAGGGATTGCAATTACATTAGGCAAACACCTAAAAATATGGGGCTATTGACTTGCCTTCAAACATTCCAATTTTTTATTGTGGGTCCAAATGAAGGTTATCAGATTAAAGAATTGGGAGATTTAAAGAATCTTAAAGGAGAAATAGACATTCGGAATCTAGAGAATGTGGAAAATGAGGAAGAAGCCAAAAGTGCAAAATTAAAAGAAAAGGAAACTTTCAGCTTGGGATTATACTAGTGTTATGATAGAGCAGAAGAGGACAGGTATGATAAAGATGAAAAGGTGTTGGAAGGCCTCCAGCCTCACCCAAATTTGAAATGCTTAACAATCGGATTCTTCCGAGGAAAGAAATTCCCATCGTGGGTTGGTTTGTCGCTATATCACAATTTGATTCAAATCTATTTGAGAAATTGTAGGGAATGTGAAGAAGTTCCCACTCTGGGGCATTTACCCAGTCTTAGGTTTCTTGAAATGATAGGAATGTGGAAGGTAAGAAGAATAGGAAGTGAGTTTTACAGTTACAATGATGGCAGTTACAGAAATACGACTACATTATTTCCGGCATTGAGAATACTCAAATTGGAGTGGATGGATAGCTTAGAAGAGTGGAAGGATACAAAGGAGTTGACAAGCGCAGGTGAGGTGTTGTTGGCATTTCCTTGCCTTGAGGAGTTGACCCTTAGATGGTGTAATAAACTGAGAGATTTGCCAGACTCACTGCACACCTGCGTTTCCCTTCAGAAGTTGGTAGTTAATAATTGGCCTAACCTGAGGTATTTGGCAGGTGTCCCGTCCATAATAAGGTGTGGTATTGAAGACCTACCTAGTGGGTTATAGTGTGTTGAATATATGGAGAATGGTGATTGTCTGCCTTCTACTTCCTCCATTCACTCCTCCCTTCAAAAGCTAAAGCTAATATGGTATGGGTCTCTCCTGGTCCTGGACCAAATTCAATACTTTATTGCCCTTAAAATCCTATGGATAGTGGGATTTATGGGGATGGTAGCTTTGCTAGAGTGGTTGGGCAATCTTTCCTCTCTTCAAAAGCTGTATATTGTGAATTGCAAGAACTTGGTGCATCTGCCCACCAAGGAAGCCATGCGACGCCTCGCCTAATTGAAAACACTGAAGATTTATAAATGCCCCAAATTGAATAATGAGTGGTCCAAGATTGACCACATTCCATTTGTCAACATCAAAGATAGTGGGTAAGTTTATTCATAAAATTTATGAAAAATCCAACTCTTCTTTTTCTATTTATGAAATCATTTGAGAAAAGCAGAGTATAATTCAAATTTTTGTGATGACTACCAATTAGCTTGCTGCTATTCAAATTTTTGTTTCTATAAATTACCAAAAGAATTAGAAACGTAGTCTAATTAAATAATTTTTGATTGTTACCTATTATCTTGCTACTATCGAATTTCTGGTTGCTAGCCTATTTTCTTTCTGCAAATTTTTCAAAATTGATTTTTCCAAGACATTGGAAAATTTGGAATATTGAATCAATCACTATTATATCTGTCCACATACTCATTATTTCACTCAGTATTTTGATACTGTAAGAGTTCATGGATCAGTTCTTTTGCTTATGTTTGTCTAAAACTTGACAGTAGATTTTATTGATTTGCACTGGGTCATAATTACTCTGTTTATGAGGGTGGATTTATTGTGGAAAATGGAGCTTAGTTGCATAAGAATGAGAAATTGGGTGGGTGAAGGTCTTGCTGATTTTTCATTTCATGTTTGGGTTGGGGGTTTAGTTTCACAGGGGGGACATGAAATTATTTGATCCCCAGTTCTACTAGTGCAAGTAGAATTTAACTTAAAATTTCAGACAGCACTGAAGGTGTTGATGGTTCTAATATATCTATATATTGTTTTTAACTTTTGAAGGTGGCCAGATCGCTCTGATTTCAAAGACTAACTCAGGAAACTGGCAAGAAGTTTGCATCTGGAAAAATAATTAACAAGATGACATCTGATGCCCAGGCACTTTAGGATATCTCTCTTACCATTTGCATTATGTGTACATAATTTACTTCATAATTGGTCATTTACAAAACCTAATTCAGTTCAATGCTGTGTAAGTCAATTCATACTACCCTATATCCTCTTCTATTCTCTTATATTTGTAATGGGTGAGAGTATTCCTAGTATGAATACTTAATTGGATGCCATTGAAGAAATATATAAATGCTGCAATTTGGTTTAATGGATTTTGAAATTAGTAGTAGAAATTAGTCTCACCAACCGCCATGGCCACACTTGAAAAACTCTATTCTTCTTCTATCTTTGAAATTTTCTACAATCATTTGCGAAAAGTCACTAAAAGCATAATATAATTAAATTTTTTGTGATTGCTGTCATTTGGCTTGGTTCTACTTAAATTTGTCTCTGCAAATTATCACAAACACTTAAAAAGTAGCTAAAAGTATAGTAATTTTTTTTCCTGATTGTTCGCAATTGTCTTGCTTCTTTTCAAATTTCTATTTACCAGCCTATTTTCTTTCATCAAATTATTACCTATTAATTTTTCAAAATTGAAAATTTCTGCAAATTTGGATATTTTAAATATTGGATTCCTCACTATTAGAGCTTGAAGTCCACATGCTAATTCTTGGCCTCTGTGTTTCTTGAAACCTTCACTTATTCTTGTCAAATAGCTTCACCTGGTTTCTTGAACTGATACTGTAATAGTTCATGGATCAGTTCTTGGAAATAGATTTTGTTGATTTGGGTTGGGTAATAATTGCTATATTTATAAGGGCGAATTTATTGTTGGAAAATAGAGTTGAGTTGTATAAGAATGAGAAATTAAGTGGGTGAATGTCTTGTTGATTTTTGTTTTCATGTTTGGAAAGGGAGGTCAGTTTTACTGGTCCATGAAGTTAATTATGTGATTCCCTGTTCTACTAGTGTAAGCAAAGTTTAACTCACTTTCTTATGAAGGTGTTTTATTATTCTAATATATTTCTATTTATATTCTTTTTACCTTTTGAAGGAACTTGCCAAAATTATAATTTTAAGGCTAACTCATGAAGCTTAGAAGATGTTTGTGTTTGGGAAAAATAACCAACTTGATTAGAACTAATGCCAAGATACTTTAATATGTTTTCTCTTTACCATTTGGGATTTGTATATATAATTTAATTCAAACTGGTGTGTGTATATATTATAGAGTCACTAAGTTTTGTAGCCAATGTGCATATCTACATAAACAAAACTTTTATTCTATGTAAAGGCATGCAATGTCAACTCCATGTATGTGTTCATATGTAACCAAAACAATGTATAGATTGAGTCTAGTCAGATTGATGAACTGTAGTTTGACACCTTTTGATAAAAAAGTCATTGATAACTTAGCTTGAACAGTGTGGAATGTCCTTTGCTTTGATGCTTTTAGTTGCTGACATGGATATAACAAACTTACTAAAATTTCAAAGAACTAAAAAGCTGGGATGTTAAAAAGCTAACAAAAGTACAAAACTAACAACACATGGATCCTCATTATTCAAAGAACTAAAAGATTATTAAATAAGTTAAATATCTTGCCTCGATACACAGGTACCAGCATATCTATTTTGTTCAGCTGGAGAAATTTTTTTTTTCATGGAGCTTTAACCCACTTTCAAGCCAACCGAAGAGCTGAATATCTCTCATTTCCCCAAATTAATGGAAAAATGTGCAAAGGGGAGCTGTGCCGAGTGGTCTAGGATTTTCCACATTCCAAATATCTATTTTGATGAATGTATTAAACACGAAGCAGTTTGAAGATCATGTACATTATTAAGATGGATGACCAGTAAATTTTCTCCGACCTCATCCTCCTTTCTTCTCTTATTCTCTCATTTCCTACAACATTGGAGTATTTTCATAATTTCTCCAAATTTCTTCCTTTGGCTCTTCAGTTTCCCCAAATATTTATGTTTTTGGCTATCTTATAAATCAATAAATTTGTTGCCTCAATGTGTAGTCATTAGGGACAACATGTCTATTATGTTCAGCAAAAGGAAAGATTTAATTAATTTAGGGAGTTTTTATCTAGTCCCAAGATAATGGAAGTATATAAGATTGTTAAGTTTTCTTTTTTGAATGTAAAAGATAGAATTTTATTCAAAAGCTATTGGTATAGTTGTTACAAAACCATCCACCAGGACATGCTAGTGGGAGAGACGTGGGCCTATGCATGCAGCTGCATGTCACCTGACCAAAACAAATACAACATAGTCACATGCAGCTGTAAAAGAAAACACACTGTAGGCTTAAGGTGCTAATCTTGGACTTTAGGGATTCTCCTTTGGCGAAGTTTCTCAGTTAGACCCAGTCATTGACAGAGTCACTGGTAATCTTGCAACAGGTTCATCGCTCCTCTCAAGATGTCGCAAGGTTGAATTTGTTTTCTGTCAAAGAGGCACCTGTTTCTTGCATTCCATATGGACTACAGGACTAGGACACCATAGCCCACACCTCCAGTTCTTTGGTCGAGAGCACAACCATCAATTCTCGTACCAGTACGTAAAAGTCCTTCGCCCTTGAGCTACGCTTCTGTAGTTTGCCTGCCACCAGTGCCCACACATTTCTAGCCATAGGACATCTCCAAAATGCATGGGCCATCGTCTCCTCATGTTGCTGGCATATTCCAGAGGCTGGGTCCATTGACACTTTTCTTTGACAGAGATTTATGTGGGTAGGGAGTATATCAGAGCATGCCCTCCAAGTAAAATTCCGTACCTTAAGGGTATGTGCAGCTGCCATATTTGATTCCACAATTTCCTATCACCCCGAGCTGATGAATGCTCCTCTTGTTCCTGTTGTTTCTGACAGACCGAGAAAATGCTCCACTTCGTAAGCCATTTTAACTGAGAAAATGCCTTTTTTATTTTCCTTCTAGATTAGTTCATCCTTGGTGTGTGTGTCCCTATGGTTGATCCGTTGAATATCCTCCACAGCAGAGTGCATGAAGGTCGTGTGAAGGACCTGAGTGTGCCACTGCTTTGTGCTTGGGTCAAAGAGGTCACTCACCCTCAAGTTCATATTTGCATTGGGTTGGAATTTAGGGGGTTGGGGTTACCATCTGTGGTCTTTTAGTTTAATACTCCTCCCATCACCCACCTTCCAAACTGTAGCTGCTTTAATCAATTCCCTAACTTCTAGCAAACTGCGCCATACAAATGATGGGTTGGAGCCCAAGACAGCTTCCATGAACGAGCAAGTAGGAAAATAGTGAGCTTTGTATACTCTAAAAAATAGTGAGTGGCTTCCTTGGATCAGCCACCATGCTTGTTTGGCTAACATAGCAAGATTGAAGGCATGAATATCTCTAAACCCCATTCCACCTCTATCTTTCGATTTGCACAATTTACTCCATTTGATCCAATGAACTTTTTTCTCATCTCGAGTTTGACCCCACCAATATTTTGCTACAGTCGAGTTAATATCATCACAAACCCTTTTTGGGATTTTGAACATGCTCATGGAGTAAGTTGGGATAGCTTGTGCTACCGTCTTGATTAGGACCTCCCTCCCTGCCTTGGAAATATTTTTTTCCTTCCATCCCATCACTTTTTTTGTTACTCACTCTTGCACCTCCCTGAAAGTGCTCACCTTGGACTTGCCTCCCACCATTGGTAGTCCAAGATACTTCTCACAGCTTGCCATGATTTGAGCACCTAGCATGTTCTGAATAGATAGCTTTATCGGTTGCTTTGTGTTCGGGCTAAAGAAGAGTGTTGTTTTTTGCCTATTGATAACTTGACCCGATACTCTCTCATACATTGCTAGTTTATGTAGCAAGTTTTGGCATTCCTCAGTTGTTGCCTCACAAAATAGTAGGCTGTCATTGGCAAGCAGTAAGTGTGAAACCCTTACCCCTCCATGGCATAACACCACTCCTTTCAAGAGATGTATATCAACGGCTCGCCGTATGAGGGAGGAGAGCCTTTCTATGCATAGCAGGAATAGATAAGAAGACAAAGGGTTCCCTTGCTTGATTCCATGGGTCGGTATGATAAAGCCTTTTGGTTCACCATTAATGAGGGTCAAGTATGACGCGGTGCGCACAGTTTCCATAGCAAGGTTGGCCCATAGATCAGGTACGCCAATCTTTTGCATCATCCTTTAGAGGAACTCCCACTCCACTCTATCATATGCCTTGCTGATGTCAAGTTTCACCGCCATGTGTCCCTTTTTTCCTTTGGTCTTGTTTCTCATACGGTGGAGTAATTCAAAAGCAACTGTAGTATTATCTATAATGATTCTACCAGGCACAAAAGCACTTTGTGAGTCAGAAATTACATTGCATAGTATTGGTTTAAGCCAATTGGCCAGCACCTTAGATATAATCCGTGATACAACATTATCCAAGCTAATTGGATGAAATTTTGTATTGTATTCTGGCTCACTTTTTTTTTTTTTTTGGATGAGTACAATATGTGTATAGTTCATTTTTCTTAGATATCTCCCTGAGTGTAAAATAGATAATACATCAGTAGTTACATCATGCCATACAATATGCCAGAATTTTTGAAAAAAGAAGGGTGACATACCATCAGGTCCTGGTGCTTTGGATGGGTGCATTTGGAAGAGTGCAGGTTTTACTTCGTTCACTGTGTAAGGGTGAATCAAGTCTTGGGCCATGTCCTCTATCACTACCTTGTCCACTGAATCAATCACCTCCTCCATATCTAGAGAGAATTGGAAGAAGTGAAGAGTTGTTTGTATTACTCCTTTGCTATGGTGGCTATCTTTTCCTCATCTGTGTGCCACTCCCTTTTCTATCATACAATCTGCCAATATTATTCTTCTTTTGTTGTTGGATCGCTCTTTAATGGAACAATTTTGTATTTTTATCTCCGGCCGGTAGCCATATATATCTTGATCTTTGCTCCAAAATACTTCCTCATGGTGTAGGAGTTCATTTATCTCCCTCTTCACTAGATGTATTCTCTCTACATTCTCGCCATACCCTACCTCCTTCAATTCGGTCAGTTCTCCTTGTTTTGGCTCTAACAGATCTCTAGTGTTCCCAAAGGTAGTTTTGCTCCATGCAATGAGGTTCATTCTACACCTTTTAATTTTTTCAAATAGGCAGTGCATGGGGTTGCCTGTTGGCTGTTGGTGATTCCATGAGCTTCTAATAATGGATTCGCACTTTATATGTGCTACCCATTTTTCCTCAAACCGTTGAATTTTATGTCTTCGACGCTGGGGTTGATTTGGCGGAGCCATGTCTATTAGGATAGGGCCATGGCCAAAGTCGGATAAGGAGAGATGGCTCACTTTGGCTCTCAGGAACATCTCACACCATTCTGTTATTGTGACTACCTTATCTAGCCTCTATTCAACAAACGTTTCTTCACCCCTGCCATTTCTCCATGTAAAGCGGTACCCATTGAAACCCAGGTCTACTAGACTGTAATGGAGAAGGGTATGTTGGAACTCAAGCATTGGTGCCATCGGTCTACATACGCCACCATTCTTTTCATCAGAGGCCAAGATTTCATTAAAATCGCCCAAACAAATCCAAGGAAGTGATGCATGAGCATGGAGGTGTCTCATAAGCCTCCACGTTTCGGTTTTGCGTTGTTCTTCTGGATGGCCATATATTCCGGTTAATCTCTAGAGCGGTAGTGCTTGTGTATGTATTCTCACATCTATATGGTTTGGTGAATAAGTCTGTGTGTCTACAATCACATCTGCTTTCCAAAGAAGTGCTAGACCCCCCCTTCAACTATCAGATGACACTGCAAGCATGGAAGGGAAGCCCAACTTTACTTTAATCGGTTCCATCTCTCTAGTAGATAATTTTGTTTCCATGAGAAACAAAATTGTGGGAGCTTTTTTCCTCACTAATTCAACAAGGACTTCAACTGCACGGTGGTTCCCAAGTCCCCGGTAGTTCCAACTTAAGGCAATCATTGTGCTCGGCAAGGTTGAGCCTTAGCCTCCACCATTGGTATTTCAGTTTGTATTATGTTCTCCATACTCTTGAACCTCTTAGTCTCATCTTTGCCATGGTCAGTGCTCTCGCTGTGTCTCTTTGCGCCAACTTTCACTCGGCTTGGCTGTGGTGTATCACTCTATGTTGTGGCTGGACGGGTGAGCTTTTTCCTTCGAGTTGTTGATTTGGGGTCTTTTAGTTGGTCATGTGGGGGTTGGTCACGTGAGGGTGGGCTTAGGGTTTGGTGAAGTGTTTGGTTTGTGCCATATCTAATTGGGACTGAGAACAAATGGTTTTTGTGATTTTCGGTGTTGTTTATTGCGGCTTGGGATTGATGAGTTTTTAATTCAATAACTGTTGGGACATCCTGCTGTGATTGTGTAAGTGTGGTGTTAAGGCACGTGGGATTGGTTTTGTGTGGTGGTGTAAGTATGGTGTTAAGGCACGTGGGGTCGGTTTTGTATTTTGGTGGGCTTGAAACTGCCTTCTTGAAGTTGTCCAGCTGTGGTAATGGATTAGAGGCGTGAAAGTGGATCCGCGAAACACAGGCAAGCATTAATTTCCTTTGACTTGCCGATTTTTCAGTATCGGTTTTAGCGGGCATCTCGGTTTCGGGAGGTGGTGGCGGTGCATTTGACCCCTTTTGAGGCCGACGTGGATAGTACTGGTCATTGCTTGGTTGCGTGCTTCTTGCCCAAGTTCCAGCCTTGAGCCACTCATCGTATGGCTTCTCACCATATTCTGTTCTCCCTAGTATCGGACACTCACTATGTGCATGATCGATTTAGCCACAGTTGAAACACCACCCAACTAGTCTCTCATACCTGAAAGCCACTTGAGATTTCTCCCCTTCCGGGCTGATGACTGGGCCACCTCGCTTGAGTGGTTTGTTTAGTGGGACTTCCACTTGTATACGCAGGAACCGGGACTGGTCTGAGCTGATCGCTTTTGCAGTCAACCTCCATGAGCTCACCGATACCTTGACCAATGTCGCTCCCTGCCTCCTCACTAACAAGATCAAAGGGTAGTCCCCATACTTGGATCCAAAACGGTTGTTTTGTGAACGTGACATTCCTCACTGACATTCCTTTCTCCCAATGTCGAAGCACCAAGAGATGGTCGTCGAAACACCATGGCCTGTTGTTCCATACCCACATCAATTGGCTTTCCATCGAAAACTTGAACTGTAATAGCCCTTCCCCCACTTCAATTGTTTTCAAGTCCTCCCCTAGCTTCCACATGGATTGTAGTAAGTTCTTAGCTGTCCGTATATTGATTGGCTTCGTTGTGAGGAACTTTCCTATGAGACTTAGGGAGAACCCTTCTAATACTTTTTCCCTACTCACTGGGCGGATTGGCATGAGACCTCGTCCTCATCCATTATGAGCATCATATTCTGTATACGTTCAAGGACCTTAGATTCCATGGTAGTGCTTGTATTAGTCTTCGGAGGGTAGTGGGTTTAATAGGGTATATTGGACGAGCTAATTTCCTTCCTCACTTAGTTTGGAAGAAGAAATAAAGTAAGAAATACTCACTCTAAATGGTGAGAAGAAAAGCTCCTCTCATGCAGGAGAAAAAGTGATATGAGTGTAATATTTGTAGTTATTAACAAAGGCTGGATCCAGTTAATGTGCCCAATGTACGTAGGACTTAGCGTTAAGTTTTCTTAAATCCTCTCTTCTCTTGTAATATATGAAGTACTAATTCAATCCAATAAGTATATATTATTCATACCAATTATCCACTTTTTCCTCTCACTTTTCCTACGACATTTTCTAACTTTTTACTTTGTGTATGTTCCATCTTGATATTTTGATATATGTAGTTTTCACATGGTGATATCATTGTATCAATGTTGTAAGCCACATGTAGCACTTGGTTCCAATGTGATTGTTTCATTGAAGTAAGTTCTTTTGATCTCATCTTCTTGTCATTTGATTTCTTTCTTTCACAACCCTATCATGAATCCTTTCTTTTCAGTTCTTTTTCTTACTTTCAATTTTGTTTGCTATTTACTAAATTTGTTGTTCATATGCTTTACAGGTTTTGGTTATCCTTCATTTCCAAAGTAGTGGCTATGCACTTCAGCAAAGGGAAAGAGTGGTCTAGGATTCACCCTATTCCAAAAATCCAGAAAAACTTTTGGTTCCTATTCTAAAGCTAGCTCAAAATAATCTAAAATTGGTATTTTCTCTCAAATGTCCTTTTTCTTAACTTGTCACTTGGGAATAAACTAGTTTTTTTTTTTTTTTTTTTCACTTACCATATTTCTCATATTTCTTGTTCACTTATTTTATTGTGATATCACTTTTATTTTTTTTTCAAACTTGTATTTTAAGGTAGTGCAAGTGTCTAACATATTTTGCTGTATAGTGTATGTGGGCCTTCAAATTTTTGTTTCATTTAATCCCTTTAGTTGAGCATTACGTATTGTCCTAAATTGAAATATTTGCCAGACTCACTTCACAACTGCGTTTCCCTTCAGAAGTTGGTAGTAGACTTTTGTCCTAACCTGAGGTATTTGGCAGGTGTCCTCCATAATAAAGTGTGGTATTGAAGACCCACCTAGTGGGTTACAGTGTGTTGAATATATGGAGATTGGGGATTGTCTGCCTTCTACTTCCTGCATTCACCCCTCCCTCCAAAAGCTCAAATTGTGTGTCTGTCTCCTGCTGGATCAAATTCAATACTTCATTGCCCTTGGATTGAGAGATTTTATGATATGGAAGCTTTGCTAGAGTGGTTGGGCAAACTTTCCTCTCTTCAACAGCTGTATCTTGTGAATTGCTGGAACCTGGTGCATTTGCCCACCGAGGAAGCCATGCGACGCCTCACCCAATTGAAAACGCTGATAATTTATTATTGGCCCAAATTGAACATTGAGTGGTCCAAGATTGACCACATTCCATCTATCAACCCCAAAGATAGTGGGTAAGTTTATTCATACAATTTATTAGGTTAATCGATCTTGACATAAAATTAATCTCACCAACCATTCTAGTAGCACTTGAAAAATCCTACCCTTTTTTTTTTTTTTTTTTTTTTTGTTTTTCCTATTTATGAAATCATTTGAGAAAAGCAGATTATAATTCAAATTTTGGTGACGGCTACCAATTGGCTTGCTGCTATTCAAATTTTTGTTTCTGCAAATTACCAAAAGGATTAGAAGCATATTCTAATTAAATATATATTTTTTATTGTTACCTGTTGTCTTGCTACTATCGAATTTCTATTTGCTAGCCTATTTTCTTTCTGCAAATTTTTTTAAATTGATTTTTTCTAGATGTTGGGAAATTTGGAATATTGAATCAATCACTGTTAGAGATGTCCACATACTCATTATTTCGCTCAGCACATTGATACTGTAAGAGTTCATGGATTAGTTCTTTTGCTTATGGCTATCTAAAACTTGACAGTTGATTTTATTGATTTGCACTAGGTCATAATTGCTCTGTTTATGAGGGTGGATTTATTGTGGAAAATGGAGCTTAGTTGCATAAGAATGAGAAATTGGGTGGGTGAAGGTCTTGCTGATTTTTCATTTCATGTTTGGGTTGGGGGGTCAGTTTTACAGGGGACCATGAAATTATGTGATCCCCAGGTCCTACTAGTGCAAGTAAAATTGAAATTAAAATTTCAGGCAACACTGAAGGTGTTGATGGTTCTAATATATCTGTATGTGGTTTTTACCTTTTGAAGGTACCCATACTGCAATGATTTTTGAAGACTAACTCAGAAAGATGGCAAGAAGTTTGCATCTGGAAAAATAATTAACTTGATGACAACTGATGCCTAGGCACTTCAGGTTTTCTCTTTTAACATTTGCATAATGTGTACATAATTTACTTCATAATTGGTCATTTACAAAACCTAATTCAGTTCAATGCTCAGTAAGTATATTCATACTACCCTATATCCTCTTCTATTCATAATGGGTGAGAGTATTCCTGATATGAATACTTAATTGGATGCCATTGAAGAAATATATAAATGTTGCAATATGGTTTAATGGCTTTTGAAATTAACAGTAGAAATTAATCTCACCAACCACAGTGGCCACACTTGAAAAACTCTATTCTTCTTCAATCTTTGAAATTTTCGGCAATCATTTGCCAAAAGTCACTAAAAGCATAGTATAATTAATTTTTTTTGTGATTGCTGTCATTTGGCCTGGTTTACTTAAATTTTTGTCTCTGCAAATTATCACAAACACTTAAAAAGTTGCTAAAAGTACAGTAATTAAATTGTCTTGCTTCTTTTCAAATTTCTGTTTACCAGCCTATTTTCTTTCATCAAATTATTACCTATTAATTTTTCAAAATTGAAAAATTCTGGAAATTTTTGGAAATTTTAAATATTAGATTCATCACTATTAGGGCCTAAAGTCCACATGCTAATTCTTGGCCTCCGTGTTTCTTGAAACCTTCACTTATTGTTGTCAAATAGCGTCACCTGTTTTCTTGAACTGATACTGTAATATTTCATGGATCAGTTCTTGGCAATAGATTTTGTTGATTTGGGCTGGGTAATAATTTCTATATTAAGGATGAATTTATTGTTGGAAAATAGAGTTGAGTTGTATAAGAATGAGAAATTAAGTGGGTGAATGTCTTGCTGATTTTTGTTTTCATGTTTGGATTGGGAGGTCAGTTTTACTGGTCCATGAAGTTATGTGATTCCCTGTTCTACTAGTGTAGGCAAAGTTTAACTCACTTTCTTATAAAGTTTCAAACAGCACTAAAGGTGTTTTATTATTCTAATATATTTCTATTTATATTCTAATTTTAAGGCTAACTTGTGAAGCTCAGAAGATGTTTGTGTTTGGGAAAATACATGGATCCTCATTATTCAAAGAACTAAAAGATTATTCAATAAGTTAAATATCTTGCCTCGATAGGTGCTAGCATATCTATTTTGTTCAGTTGTAGGAATTTTTTTTTTTTTCGTGGGGCTTTAACCCACTTTCAAGCCAACCAAAGAGCTGAATATCTGTCATTTCCCCAAATTAATGGAAAAATGTGCAAAGGGGAGCGGTGCCGAGTGGTCTAGGATTTCCCACATTCCAAATATCTATTTTGATGAATGTATTAAACACGAAGCAGTTTGAAGATCAAGTACATTATCAAGATGGATGACTAGTAAGTTTTCTTCAACCTCATCCTCCTTTCTTCTCTTATACTCTCCTTTCCTACAACATTGGAGTATTTTCATAATTTCTCCAAATTTCTTCCTTTGTCTCTTCAGCTTCCCCAAATATTTATGTTTTTGGCTATCTTATAAATCAATAAATTTGTTGCCTCAATGTGCAGTCACTAGGGACAACATGTCTATTATGTTCAGTCGAAGGAAAGATTTAATTAATTTAGGGAGCTTTTATCTAGTCCCAAGATAATGGAAGTATATATGGTTGTTAAGTTTTCTTAAATCCTCTCTTCTCTTCTAAAATATGAAGTACTAATTCAATACAATAAGTATATATCATTCATGCCAATTATCCACTCTTTCCTCTCACTTTTCCCAGGACATTTTCTAACCTTTTACTTAGTATATGTTCCATCTTGATATTCTGATATGTGTAGTTTTCACATGTCGATATCATTGTATCGATGTTGTAAGCCACAGGTAGCACTTGGTTCCAATGCAATTGTTTCATTGAACTTTGTGAGTTCTTTCAATCTCATCTTCTTCTCATTTGATTTCTTTCTTTCACAACCCTATTATGAATCCTTTCTTTTCAATTCTTTTTCTTACTTTCAATTTTGTTTGCTATTTATTAAATTTGTTGTTCATATACTTTACAGATTTTGGTTATCCTTCATTTCCAAAGTAGTGGCCATGTACTTCATGAAAGAGTGGTCCAGGATTCACCCTATCCAAATATCCAGAAAAACTTTTGGTTCCTATTCTAAGCTAGCTCAAAATAATCTAAAATTGGTATTTTCTCTCAAATGTCCTTTTTCTTAACTTGTCACTTTTAAATAAACTAGTTTTTCTTTTTTTTTCACTTACCATATTTCTTGTTCACTTATTTTATTGTGATATCACGTTTATTTTGTTTCAAACTTGTATTTTAATGTACATATTTTGTTGTATAGTGTATGTTGACCTTCAAATTTTTGTTTCATTCAGTCCCTTTAGTTTGTTTTTTATTAGTTTTATGTATGAAATTCTCTTCCACTTGTTACCATTGAATTGACTTCACTGTAATGTTTTGACCTGTCCATTCTCTAATAAGTAGCTTTTTATTTGTACAAATTTTAAAGGTGTCAGTATCACGTTCACCCATATGAGAGAAAATATTGAATATATGACTATGGCCTCTAACATTGTCTTTAAGTGAACCTGGAATTTTAAACTCCATCATAGTTTATTAATATCAAGAATTATTTTGATTCTATTGTCAAACTTGAGAAGTAATTGATGACAAGTAATTTTAATGTTGTTTGCTATGGTTTCCAAGCTTGAAGCTTCCATGCCGGTGACTTCAACAACTTACTGAATTATAAGGTAGACACCTATAGTTAGTCTTTTTACTTGTTGGTTGTCATCAAAATCATTTGCACACCTCTCTAGTAGAAAATTTAAATATACTAGCTTTGATTGAGGTTTTCCATCTATTCTGTTTTTTTTTTTTTTTTTTTTTTTTTTTTTTTTTCCCTTAACCTCTACGTTATTGTCTTTCTCAACAGGTGATATACTGGTGGTTTCTCTAGATCATGCAAATGGTCAAAGGATAGCTCTCAATATCATAAGCATAAGGTGATGGATCTTTCTATATAAACTAACACAGATTGTATATTTATACAATTTGGTTTTGTGACTTATATGAAGTGGTAAATTATAGTACTCTATGTATAGCTACTTATGGTGAATACTGATATAAGTAGTTTAAGCTACTACAGTGTTGATACATTTTGATGACTTCCATTATTGGTTTAGAAATGGCACCGATATCATTGTTTCTGGTTTCTTTTAAGTTTTAAGACAACAGTTTAGTGAGGAACTTTCCCTTGAAACTGGGTAAATGCATGACTCTATTGGTTTCTTAATATATATATATATATATATATATATAGATAGATAGATAGATAGATTTTAACAAATGGGCAAGTTGTAAATTCTTGTGAATGTTTTGGATATCTTTGGTTGTTGAGGATGCTAACCAAAAAGATCACATAGGTTCTACTTGGTGTAACGCTTTTTGAAACATTAGACTATGACCTGAAACTTTAGTGCTGTTAATTGCAGCTGAAACTTTTTGTCAATTGGTGTTAGTCCTTTGCATGAGATAAAATGAGATGAAAGAGCCTTGGAGATTAATGCCTCTATTTGGATCTTCTCAAGCTTGTTTTGAGCATACTTTTTTTTCCCTTATAATTACATTGTTGTCATGTGTAGGCTTTTGAGACAATATCTATTTTTTCTAGCTGTAGGAACAATTTATTATAATCGTAAGCTAACAAAAGTTTATTAAAGTTGCAATTTCTCTCAAATTTTCCCCTGTTTCCTCTTTTATTGAATTGACTCTTTTTTTTTTTTTTTTTAAAACATAAGATACCTTTATAAAGAAGAGCACTTAGGACTCGCCTCTAACCAATAAAACATATGGGGGCAACTAACCTCACCTACTAGATTCAGTTGTTGGGAAATCAAGGGGCATTCACCCCTGATGGGCTAAACAATTTATACTCATATGCATCTTCAACCTCTTCATCACACTTGAGTTTCTTACCAACAATACACAATTAAAATCTCTCACTTGGGAAAAATTCTTTTGTAATATAAAAGGAAAAGTAAAAGAATTGGTCTTCTCTCTAGTCAAATACATGTCAATAGTGAAAAATAGGCTATTATATATGTGGATGGCCTAATCTTTTGTCTCCTCTTCATCTACTTGAACACGCTACACTAACATATTTGAAAATCACAACCAAATACTGAGAGTATCTTCTACAGTAATTGGAGAACCTATCATTTATACATGAGCTATACATTTGCAAGAAGCCACTATATCTGCTTAAGGTGTAACTGGCTCATTGTGTTAACAAATACTAGTGATCTTTCATTGTCCCAATCGAAGGTCAGTAGTTTAGCACAAAAGGGTCAAAGATATCCACATTCCTTTGATTAAGATAAACCTTTGATACATCTTATTCTAAGGTCAAAATCATTTAAAACTGGTATGTTCTCTCAAACCTCTTGTTTGCTGTTTCGCTTTGAAGTTGAGTAACTATTCATGATTTGTTCTCTACTCAGCTTATTCTTGGGTTAATGATATGATATCCAAAGAGTTTTATGTCAAACCGTTAATTCATATTTATTTAATATATTTTTTCTGCATAACTTTTGCGTATCTTCAAATTTAGCTCTATTTTATTTTGGTTCTTCTTTGATGGTTGGATTCCTTTTTGCATATCAAATATTTCTCAGAAATTAAGTTTTTAGGATTTCGTTTGAATTATCACATCCACTTATGTTTTCATATTCTTTATTAATATTCAACTTTGATATGCTTGTTACAGTTGCGCAACCTTCATTGAAAATTTTGTAGTACTGAAGTTGCTGTGTATGAGAGAGGAAGATTTTAGAAAAATATCTACTTTCAAGCCAAAATTGGAAGGTCATACCAGCTCCAATTTTGATGAAATTTCCTAATGAGGAGAGCTTCTTGTTGACTGGTGACTGGTGTTGTCACCTGAAATTCCTCTCCATTTGCTTAGATGCTAAAGCCTAGTTGGTGGGATCTTTTCTTCTTTTTATTGTTGGTATCTTAGTTTAATTATATTTTGTTGTAAACCAAGAATGGCATGTTTTTGTTGTGTTGGTAGCAGATTGCATTTGTTCTAGAGAAGATTGTTGTAAACCCAAATTCTATAGTGGAAAATTTTACTATATTAGGTCTCGTGGTTTTTCCCTTCTTATTGAAGGGTTTTCCATGTAAAAATTTAGTGTCTTGATTATGGATTGTTGCTGAATTTTTTATTTATACTAGTCGCGCACCTACGCGTTGCGCATGATAATTTTTATTTATTTATTTATGATTGTGTTATTATTTAGAATATCTTTCAATGTATTAGCACTTAAGTTGCATTATATATGTACGACCAATATATTGTAGGATTCATGATGATAGGAGGTGTTGGTCTTGGAATTAGATGTGGAAAGAATACAACTATAATTTAAACTTCTCAATTTGAGGAAAATATCGCACCTACAATATTTTAGGACATGCCCATTAGAAAAAAAATATCACAAAAGATCCAAAAATTTTCCCATCAACTCAATAAATAATTTGGGATACATGTCAAGGCTAAAAATGACTAAGATAGATAGTTTACTGCTTAAGGCACCGTATGAGGGACTTTGATGGAGACATATGGCTACATAGGGCTGATAGACAACAAAGTAAAAACTTTATTCCAATTACCGTGGGTACCAATCTACACTAACACAAAACACTTGATAGAAGTGGAGATAAACAACAAAGTGAAAACTCTAATACCACAATCACAACGGTGATGCAAATGTTTTGACTCCAAATATTTATGGCCATTTAGGCATACTATTTTCGTGAATACATTTTTGAAGTGAACTCCATTAAAGTCATGTTTAAGGTAAGTACTCAATTTCCTTCAAAGACAATATACTGATATAAGGAAAGTAACCTATCATAGAAACCACACTCACACAATTCCCTAAAATGCAAATATGATCAAAAGCTTGATGTATTAAATCGTGCTTTGTAACAAAACTTGTGTTTAGCAAGTTGTTCAATGCAGATAATAAAAAAAATATCCAATAGGAAAAAAAGAAACCCGAAGATTCCCATATGTATTGGGATGCCTTGTGAGTATATTTTGTGTTCTATATGTTTCTTAGATTTGTTACAATGAATTACCTACTTGAAAAAGAAAAATGAATAAGTCAAAAAAATATGCAGTGGGGGCATGAAGGTATCAATTCTGCATATACTAATTCAAAGATGCAGTTGTTTCATTGTAGGGTGAAGGATTGGTCTGGGGAAGTTTCTTGACTTGATTCTGTGAAGTGTTGAAGTCTGTCTTGGTGACTTGAATTCAAAGGAAGAATATCCCACATGCCTATTGCGTATTCAACATGATTCCTAGCTAATTATTAACTAAAGGCAGTAAAAGAAGGAATTAAAACTTTATTACTTGGAGTTACTACCTAGCTAGTGGCTATTGGCTATGATACTTTAAATACATTGAATACTATTATATAGAATGAACCATTTCTTGGAGTTTAAGTAGGATCACTACATATTAAGAGGCATATTTTCTACTTACCAGATTCTATAGTCATATTGATTGTCCATGATTTAAAGTTGTCCTCTGGGTGGAGGAGATTTAGCCCAAGACATTGGAATACCTTTCAGAAGATCTAGCAGTTAACAATTATGCAAATCCCTAATATCTATTAAGTGGCTTATATGAGAATTCTCTGTATTTTTTGCATTATCAATATAAAATTTGCTCCCACACCTACACAATAACATGTTCCATATGACTATGGCTTTACAATTACATGACCTACACATCAGGCTGAACATTCATGCACTTGCACACACATTGAATGCTTTCAACCACAATATATATCTTCATTCTCACTGTGCCATTATTGTTGGCTAATTGCATGGCATGTTGCTTGATTTATTTATTTATTTCAAATGGGAATATCATAAGTATATATCTTCTGAATATAGTGCTATACATGTAAACTCTAGCTCAATTATTTTAGCTTAAAAATAGTAAAGAGGTTTTCTTTCATTTAGTCATGGACAATATGCAACAAATATGATATCTGATATTTGTAAATTTGAAGCACTTGAATCTCCACCAAATTTGATATTTGTAGGACTATGGACAACATGCAACTACAAGACCACTTTTGGAAGCATTGCAAACACTGAAAAAAGGGACACAGTTCTTCATTACTCAAACCATGAAATTTTTTTCCTAACACAACATGATACTTGAACTTTTCACTGCACTTTCCATTGCAGAGGTGTCGTGATCATCTCTATTAGCAGTATTCTTGGGAACCCACCAAACTCTTATGCTTTTATCAAGGTTTCCACTATAGAGCAAGAACCCACCACAAATATTACTTGGCGATGCCTGCAAGCATTTGACTGGACCTTCTTGGCCACTTATGACTCCAACTTTACTAAGCTTACCATAAGCCTCTCTTTTTCTTATACTAATGCTCCTATCAGCAGAGCCACTGCACAAAAACTCTCCCATTTGACACATACATAGGATAGCCATTTGATGAGCTTTTGTCTCATTAACTAATTTCCAACTCTCAAAATTCATGCTCCCCTCCCACCCCATCACAAATCCATCTGACACTCCTCCATAAACCCATTTTCCATCCTCGGAAACAATAACTGAATTAATCGAAACCTCCTTATGACCCTCCAAAATTCCTTTTAAACCATGTGAATTCTTCCCCTCCTTGCCCCAAGCTTTAATCTTCCCATCAGCTGAAGCATAATACACAATCCCTTCACTTGCCATCAACCCATTAATTGCATCATCATGTGCCTTAATTGATTCCAAGCACTTCAAATCTGATAGCCTCCACACCTTAAGGGTCTTATCCCATGACCCTGAAATTTATGTGTCAACTTTATAATTCATGTGCAATTGGAGAACCATCCAAATTAGTGGGAAAATTTCACAAGAGATCTCATAAAAAAGAAAACACAAACTCTTTACTAATTTAATGGCCACCATTCCATACAGCTACATGCTTTACAATACAAGCCACGCCATTTAAATAACCTAGACATGTAACATAATAGAGAGTAACCCACCAGTAACAAACGTAGAAAAGAAAAAAGAAACCATCAAGCAAAATAATAGAGCAAGAAATTGGGATGTAGGGATACCTAGGCATGTAACGTAATAGAAAGTGACCCAGCAGTAAAAAATTCAACACCCTAACAAAAATGAAACCATCCACACCACAAATGAAATAGGTAGAAACAAACATAGAAAGGAAAAAGGAAACCATCAAGCAAAATAATAGAGCAAGAAATTGGGATGTAGAGATACCTCAACTGAACCAACCAGCTTACATCAGTATTTATATAGATGTGAAGAGAGGAAGGAAGACAGAGAGGCTGCCGTAGAATCCAAAACAGAAGCTGAAACCATAGAACAGGAATATGAAACTATGAGAATCAAAAGGTGGGAAGGGGAAGAAACTAAACCTAAAACGATGAATAAGTTTTAACTATGAAAAGCATAAGTTGTATAGGTTGTATAAGTTGTAACAGAAGGCAAGGGAATAGCATAAGTTGTAACCGTGAAAAGCAATCAGGTTTGACAAAGGGAGTTAGTTGAAAAGGCTTTGGGTGTGGGCTTGGGCGTTATAGTGGATTTAAATGTATAAGAAGTGGACTTTAAAGTAGAGATTGGGCTGTATATAATTTTAGTTTTATTAGTATTTTATTAATTAGTAAAAACTATTTTAAAATTGAATTAAAAATTTAGAAAATAGGATGAGAATTACTTTTCAGCTTTTAGTAATATATAGATATAGATAGATTTGTTATTGTGCTTTGCTAATTTATTTGAAATATCCATTAAATTTGCACAAGGGAAAAAGGAAATAATTCTGTGTTGAATTAATTGTATAGGAAATATTTTTCAACCAAATGCAAGAGCAAATATTTTTTTTAAAATGTATTATTACTGCCTTCACTTCAATGTCGCCCCTCCATGCCTCCATTTGAATTTTGAGTTACCATTTTGTTTGCATTTGAAAGATAAGCTTATAAAAGGATCATTAGAACTTTTGGCTGCCATGATGTAGGCAACTAAACGAGGACTCTGTGTGTTATCATAATGCATGCGTCTTGGTGAAAAGGATCTATAGTTCACTCAAATGTGCGAAGGAAGGAGTTAACTAATAGCAAAGTACAAAGGCAGTAATTGAGAAAATGTGAACCTAGAGTAGTGGGAATCATCGTAGTTTATGAGTTCATTCCATCTTTCTTTATCAGTTCAATGCAAAACGGGCCAAAGCCCACCAGCCCATTCTACAACAATAACTCAGACCCACGACCAAGTGGGCATACACACAGATATGTTGTCATATCCAGTTCCAAAAGTGAACCGTTCTGTTCCTACGTAAAAGAAATCCAATCGGTTTTGGTCCTATGCTCCTCCTATCACAGTCACACCTAGCTGTGTTCTGCTGCTAATTGTGATGGGAATTTGGTACTTTCCAAAGTGGACCAAACCGGGTTTCCTTGCTATCTTGGCTATTGGACTCGAAGGACCAACAAAACTTTTCTAAGTCAGCAGCTGCCCTCTCATTTGGATTTGGTTGAGCCCAATTGTCCCTATCCCAGATTATTTGGTTCCCCAAAGCCTTTAACCCAGCTCAACAAAAATTCCAAAGTTGGGCCAGAATAGATTTAAGGACTACATAAATAATTCATCTATGCTGTTTTGAGGTAACAATGAATAGATGTATTAGACATTTTTATTTAGATGATCAATTATCAATGCTAGCTTAATCTAATTCCTTCAATTTAAGGCAAACACAGATTACCTTTAACGTTGCCATTCCTTATTCTTGTAGGTAGGTCCGAAATTCGGGCTTCATAGAAGATCAATCCATTGAAGCTATTGAAGTGGAGACAAGTTTATTGGAGGTGGTCCTTTAGATAGAGGTTGTGTCAGTTGGAAGACACTTATTAATGATTTCCATAGAAAATGAAAAGATAGTGGTTGAGTTGCGGCAAAAATTCCAGTACACTTCCGACTTCCCTCATTTTGCGTTACTATGTAGCACAACAACTATATTGAAAGCTTCCTTTCTCTGATTGAAATGTACTACCCTTGGGGACTAAGTTGAGCAACTTGTGAAGAGAAGCAACGATAACCCTTGAAAAGCTGTGAAGGTGTTTGTGAAAATGATTAGGCTGGTGGTAGTTTGTTTTTTTTTGTAAAAGTACCTCACCAAGGGCATCATTTTGTCTGCAACCACTCATTTTTTGCATGCCACTTAAGCCATTGAAAGAAGAATTCAGTACTTTCTATAGAGTGGTCAAGCAAGTTACAAAATGTTAGTAGACTTAGCAGATATACATAATCCTGCCCATGAACATTGGAATGCACCAACTCATCTCTTGAGATATTTGAAAGGTAACATGAATTTGAGTCTTACATATACAAGTCATCTAACATTATTAGAAGGCTATTGTGATGCAAATTGTATATCAGATAATGATGAGACCAACTCCACTAGTGGTTATGTTTTCACCCTAGGTGGAGGAGCTATATCTTGGAAGCCTTCTAAACAAACCCGTAATGCTAGATCAACTATGGAGTCTGAGTTTGTTGCTTTAGAAAAGGTAGGCACTGAAGCTAAGTGGCTTAGAAATCTGCTTGCTAATATACCAAAATGGGATAAGCCATTACCATCAATATCATTGCATTGCGATTCCCAAGCCACAATTGCATGTGCAAAAAATAAAATTTATAATGGGAAGAAGAGGCATATATACCTTAGGCACAATATAGTGCGGTAACTCATAAGCAATGGCGTAATTGCCATGGAGTTTGTATGGTCAGAAAAGAATCTAGCGGATCCTCTGACCATAGGGCTAACTAGACAATTGGTCTATGATACATCGAGGGGGTGGGACTTAAGCCCATTGAGTGAATCATCCATGATGACAACCCAACTTATGTCAACAAAAGGTTCAATGGGCATCATGGAGAGATTCAAGATAGCACTATCAGTGAGAATGAGATATCATTGTCCCTCCCTATGGTGTAGATAGTGCTTACTACCAATTTAGTGAGGTTGAGTTTTATGACTCTTAATGAATTTATAGCCTTTATAGGTGGTGTGTAGTAGTACACAATTGATGAATTCAACTATGTGAGTGTGGAGGTGGGGCCGCCTCCTATGAGAGTAAGGGCAAACTCTCTAGAACACTCATGAATGCATGGCCGAAATGTGCCAAGTCAAGTACTCGTCTAAAAATTCACAAGTAAAGGTATTCATATTCTTGTGGTTCATGAACCGGTTCAAGATCTTGTATCACCAAGATTTTGTGAACACTAGACTATGAATACCAAGTGTTGATTCAAGTCCACAAGACATCAATACTAGTTCATCTTGTGACTGCCAATTTTTTATAAAGTATAAATTTTTAAACATGTGGGGGATTTTTGGATATGTTTAAAAATTTTAAACCCTTTTCTTAGAAGCCCAAGTGTGTGTTTAACTAAGCCCAACCTCATGATAAATTAAGTTAGCCATCATGTGGAGACTTAGCAAAAACAAATCCCCAGTATCATCTATTTCCTTTCATAAACTTGTGATCTAGGTAGCTCTGGCATTAAAGGGATCAAATCCCTCAAATCCCTCCTTTGTTGGTAGAATTTCCTAAGTCTAGCATCATTTTTTTTCCTTATTCACTCTTGCAAAATTTCATTACTTTCAACATTCAGAAAACTATCTACTGCAATTGGGGAATTTTCCATGGAGAGTAAATTGCAAATGGAGCCAGCCAATATCATAAGTGTGATTAATTTCTTATTATATATTAGTCAGTTCTTCTATATAATACTATCCCAAAAAAGATCAAAACTACCACTGTGATATTTTCTACTCTTACTATTATTTTGGAAATTTTCTCTTTGGGCATTTGAAACGAGTTCGAAACTTAGTTTGTAAGTGCACACTAATAGAGTTGTCATTGTATCCTAGAGAGCAATTGCCTGAGCAATATGCACTCTAGTGGAGGCGAAATCATTTCTTAAGGACAGCGGATTTAGTTCTGTGCCTCGACAATAATTTTTGTTTAATCTAAATTTTATGTGCTTTTACTCTTGTTGATTTTATTTAGTTGATCTTAGCATATCCTTGTTCTATTGTGTTGATATATTACTAATATTGCTTTATAACTTTGTCAATCAATTTGAGCAATCTTCCAAATTATATTTCCAACAAGCCCTAGGTAGCAATTTGACCAACTACTTTCACTGAACATGCATTGTTTCCCCCCCCCCCCCCCCCCCTTTCTTATGGGTCTAGACTTCAGTGTGGAGTTCTTGACTTCTTGCCTCAAGGACTAATAGTTTTATCATGGAGGAAAATGAAGCAAAGCAACAATACTTTATGGTCTTTGTTTGAAAAATACTAATCTTTTTGAACTTTTGATTTTCTCTCTAGGATTTGTGGATGTGAGTTTTCAATCTATGGTTGTCAACATGTGGGTTTCAATTTGTGGGTTAGAAAAACCAACTAACTCGTATCGATGAAGGGTGGAGAATTGATCCCTATGATGCGGTTGCAAATTTGCCCAATAAACGCACCAACCAAACTGTGCACGCCCCTAATCAAACTAACCCAACATATAGAGATAATACATATACTCTCTGAGACTAGCTCCAAAAGATGAACACATCTACCCATGAATATATGATTTCAATCCTATTTTGTTGTTCTTAATTTTGGTATCATTACCAATATAGCTTGGAGTGTGATGATACCTAGCTACCACCAAAACATAAAAATCAAAATAGCATTGAAGTCATTAATTTGTGTGGGTGTGTTCATTTTTGGATAATAGTTTGGTGATTGGCAAATGCATATAAATCGTAGGACCAATGCACTAATCTTGAATTGAAATGAATGAAAAATTAATCATTAAAAAAAAAAAAAAAAACTTCTAAGCAGGTGCTATATTCCATAAGGTTAAAATTAAATTGGCAATTATTTTGTTTCTTGAAAATTAGTATAACTAGTCGCTAACCCGTGCGATGCACGGGAAAGCTACCAATTTTTTCCAAATGTTGTGACATTAGAGCCAACAAACATCATTACACATATATACAGCCACCAAACCAAAGTTGACAACAACAATAAAAGATGCAACCAAAGCTCTCTTCAGGTTTTTCTCCTTCTCATGTCCATTGATTTGCTCTTAATTTGAGGGCAAATGGAACAGCAGGGTGGCTATTTGAAATTTTGAGTAACATTAACAGTTTGCTTGCTTAGTAGATTCATCGCAGATTGAAGCCATACTTTCCGCATATATAATTATGTTACAGCACACACCTACTGTTTTGAATATGGCACAAACATTATTGACTGGCAATTGCAAACATATATATCAGGAGACTTAATAATAGAGTCAGTCAAAGGGATAGGAAAAGTCACAATCCTCCGATTCATCCCAAAAACTACCCTGAATCATCTTTTCTGTCTCTTCTCTTTTAACTTATGAAAAGCATAATAATTGGTCTAAATTAATATTAACAAAACTATATCTTGGTTTGTTTACTGCAAGTGCAATATCAACATAAAATATCACTCACTGTTGAGTAAAAATTAGTTCTATCTATGCTATCATATCACTGAATTCATAACAAAGAGAAGAAGAAAAGCTAATCACAAACGTACCGAACATTCATCTCAATTTTTGCAATTACAATATGTTCTATGTAGCTAAATAATTTAACAAAGGAGAACACAATTCTAGTTGAGAAGTTACTGTGTAAGTACTATATATGTTCCTTCTGTTTACTGTTAATGCAATGTGTATCTACTGGGTGAAAAAAACAAAAACAAAAAAAAAAGACCATAATAGACAGCAACCATAAAACTCATTAATAGAAGACAAATATATATACAGCAACCACATAACCAAAGGGCAGTTATTCAGCCAAAGAAAAAAAAAAAAAAAAACCGAAATGGTCTTGAACACGATAACCTGTCCTTCCCAAAGCAAATAGAAAAATCCAGATCTATAACTCACTATCTCTGTAAGTCTGTAACCCAGGTTCCAATATATATATGGCTGCAGCTGAAAAAACAAAAGGCCCTAACAAATTAGTTCTCTATATGCTGTCATATCACTGAATTCATAACAAAGAGAAGAAGAAAAGCTAATCACAAACTTACTGAACATTCATCTCATTGTTTGCAATTACAATATGTTTTGTGCAGCTAAATAATTTAACAAAGGAGAACACAATTCTAGTTGAGAAGTTACTGTGTAAGTACTATATATGTTCCTTGTGTTTACTGTTAATGCAATGTGTATCTACTGGGTAAAAAACCAAAAACAAAAAAAAGACCATAATAAACAGCAACCATAAAACTCATTAATAGAAGACAAATATATAGACAGCAACCACATAACCAAAGGGCAGTTATTCAGCCAAAGAAAAAAAAAAAAACTGAAATGGTCTTGAACACGCTAACCTGTCCTTCCCAAAGCAAATAGAAAAATCCAGATCTATAACTCACTATCTCTGTAAGTCTATAACCCAGGTTCCAATATATATATGGTTGCAGCTGAAAAAACAAAAGGCCCTAACAAATTGTACATAAGCCAGAAAAAGCTGAAAATAAACCCTGGTCAGACCCTGAGAAAATTTATTTATATGCCCTTAAATGTTTTTTTCTTTTCCTCAAATAATTTGATGCTTAAAATGTTAGTATTTTGGAGAATAAAAGAAATTAACATGTTAATCTAATTATATATAGAAGATATTTAGATAAAGGAGGAGAAAATTTTAAAGTTTAAATCAAAAAAAAAAAGTTTATGAAGAAATCGTATGGGTTTTGTGTAGTGATGTAAGGTTTGATATATATACAAGAAGAAAAAATACCAACTAAACAACAACGACAGTGATCAGTTTCGCATGATACCAGCTGCAATAATCGTGTTTATATACAGATGGATACAGGAGCAATTGAGGTCTGGTGTATTGCATCAAACAAAAAACAAAAAAACAAATTTAGGGTCAATTATCTTAAACCAAGAAAAAGAATGCAAATTTAGGGTCACTGCAGAAAGAAGTTAGCATCAAAATCAATTATCTTTACAATTTAACAATTCAGCATCAACCTTAGTTATAACTCATTGAAGTTGTCTATTAAAATTCAGTATGAACAACACAAAAAGCATAGCCGTGAAAAAAAATCATCTATAGCTCAGTTTCCACACAAATTTAACAGACGTGAAAAAAAAAAAAAAAAAAAAAAATCCATACCTAGAAATTGAGCGAAGTGGATATGGGTATGGTGGGATCTGTGGTCATGGGCTTGCCGTGGAAAGGAAGAGGCAGAGGATCGGTCTGTTGGGTTGGATCGGTATCGGGCTGTTGTGTCTTGCCGTGGAAAGGGAGAGGCAGAGGATCGGTCTGTTGGGTCGGATCGTTGGGTCTTGCCGTGGAAAGGAAGAGGCAGAGGATCGGTTTGTTGGGTCGGATCGTTGGGTCTTGCCGTGGAAAAGAAATGGTCTTGCCGTGGAAAGGAAGAGGCAGAGGATCAGTTTGTTGGGTAGGATCGTTGGGTCTTGCCGTGGCATAGAAAGGTGGGAGGAAGGTCCGGTGGGAGGAAGGGTCTTGCCGTGGGAAAGAAATGGCAGAGAATCCGCCTGTTGGGTGTTGCCGTGGAAAGGGAAAGGCAGAGGATCGGGCTAAGGAAAAGGCAGAGAAGAGCTCGTAGAAAGGTGGGAGGAAGGTCTGGTATTCGTGAGAGGGAAAGGTATTCGTGAGAGGGAAAGAGAAGCAGGCGGGTAGTGAAAGAGAAGGCAGTCGGGTGCTTATGTTTTTTTTTTTGGTTTTATCGTTGTTTATGGTTTTTTTTATTTGTTATTATTATTTTTTTTTTAATGATGTGCTGACGTGGAAAATTGTGGAAGCTCCAAAAGCTTCGGTTTTATATATATATATAGATTAGAAACCAAGTTTTTAAAACATTAACAAAATTGGCCCAAAAATAAGCATTAAGAAAATTGATGCTTCTTGAACTAATGACACATAACAATATGCACATGCTCAAAGAAGACCTTTCTTTCGGATGGGAATTTTTCATTGACTTCTAATCACTCGCATGTAGGCCACGCTCAACTGTACTTATTAATTTTCTTAATATTGAACTTTTATATATTTTTAGGAATCAAAATTTATGATAAAACCCACAGTCTCATGTTTACTCCCCGTATAAAGTGTATTGAACTCCAATAGCAACGCAATCCCACTCACAACATGTTCATCAAAATTAATTTCTTAAAAAATATATATAAATAAATAAAACTCACAATTGTTAAATAAACATTTAGCAATTACTCTAAAAAAATAAAGGAGTATCTGATCTAACTCTGCAAAAATATGGCCCATCCATAGTGAACACAGTAAACTAAATACCACGACCAAAAAAGGTCGCTCCATATTTAAAACATATTGGACATTTGGACTCTAATGGCAAAGTGATCCCACTCATAACCTGTACATCACAATTCAAAAAAAAAAAAAAAAAAAAGAGAGAGAGAGAGAGAGAGAGAAAAAGTAAAAGTAAAAGTAATTCCCACAATTGTTTACCTAGTAAAATAAATACCAAAAAAATAACCCTAATGGTGTGTTTGGATGGCAAAATTTAAACATGTGATTGAAATCCAAATAACTTGTTTGGATAGTTTTAAAAAATCAATAATTTGGATTTGACAAATCTATCAAGGATTTTAAAGGTTTAAAATCTTTGGATTTGAAATGATATCTAAAATTAGTGGATTTGAAATAAAAAATTTTCAAATCTATTGATTTAAAATCCAAATCCAAATTCATGTTTCCAAATGCAATGTAAAAGATCTTATTGAGTAAATTGTGTTAAACTGGCCGTGGAGGCGTGGATACAGGTCTAAAAACAAACCCACATGTATAAATCACACAAAAAGAAAATCCTAACCAGGTGCAAAGAAAGTAATATTTGATGGGAATCTCTTGTGGCTCTGTTTGTGCTTATGGGTTCTCAGACCTAGTGATATTTCTGGTAGGATTTTGAACGAGTCCTTATCATCCACTACCAAGTGCAGAGGTGGGTGGGCAGTGGGTTTATTGCTGAAGATTCTAGGTAAAAGATAAATAAATGATGTTGTGATGTGGCCTTGTTTTTTACCAATAGATTTTGTAGACACCACGTGTCCTTCATCTGTTTAAAAACAAGAGAAAGCACGAGACATTAAAACCAAAGAGGAGTCAGATCCATAGTTCATGCATCATAGAAGGTCATAGAGTTATCAATTCATAGTACATATGTAGCTGAGAAAGTCTGATACACAATATAATTTAATTGAGAGAATAGTGTATAAATTTTGGTCAAAAGCTTATCAATTTTGATAGAAAAACGCTTGACCAATGAGAAGAATTCATTATATGAAATAGTGAACGCAGAAAAAGATAGTGTCGGTTAGAAATGGGATTAAAGAATGAAGAAGAAGAAACTTAAGATATATTGTGGGTTTAGAGTTTGAGGGATTTAATGTTACTAGAATTTTCCCTTATGCATTCCACATTGCTAGGAAGGGAGATAGGAACAAATGAAAGGGGGGAGTTTTCACTTTTTTCCATGAAGTTGCAATTGGTTTTGAGTGGTTTTTTTTGTTTTTTGTTTTGTTTTGTTTTTATGTGAAGTGGGTAGTTTTTAATATTATGTGTATTTATGTATATTATAAATAAAAATCAAATTATTTAAGATTAAAATAACACAAGAATATTAGTAATTTTGTTTGAACACACTACTTTAAATTGAAAAAATATATACTAAATATATTAAACTAGACTCATCACACACACTTTGCACGTGCAATAATGCTCTTTTTTATTTATTTGTTTTTTTGATTTAGTGTTATAATGCTTAAAAATGATATATAAATTACAGTGTGTATTTTTGTTTTTTAAGAAGGAGGTAAGGTAACGTGAAATAATGTTTAAAAGTGAGATAGAGAACCGTAAAAAGTTGAAACCCAATGAGACATTTGAATTTATTGATTGGGATAATAATTGTAATAAGTAAAAAAAAAAATGAGATTTGAACAAAAGAAAGATGATATACATTAGTGTGGATGGATAAGGATTTGTGATAACTGTATAGAATTTGGATAACAAAAATTTGGGAATGTTTTAAAGAATTTAAAAAGAAAACCATAGAAATTTCGGAATAAGAATGAGTATTTTTTACTTTTTACTTGAGATAGGTTTTTTTTTTTTTTTTTTTTCCTTGGAAGTAGTAATTTTGTATTTTTTTTCATAAATATAATTAAAGTATGTAAGGTTGAATTTAATCAACCATCTTGTTGGCTTTATTCCGTGCTAATTTGCTTGTAATTCAGCATTTAGAAACCCTGTATTTAGGTGGGAATCATGTAAGGGTAGTGTGTGAGAGAGTGTGAAGAAATGCTCAAGAATGTGCACTGAAGCAGGGACTCGCGACTGGATCTCGCAGGTGGCTCGCGACTAGCAAGCCGCCAGATAATGCACACAAGTGAAGCATGCAGAGAAGCTGAACCGTCATGCTGGTTGTAGCACTATAGGACAAAAAGTCAAGACTGATCATTCAGTTAGCTTATGGCTTGGATTCACGACTCAGTCAAGTCGTGAGGCCAAGTCGCCAGTCCACTCTGTTTTGAAAACCTGACTCTTCACATTCCTTTCTCACTCCAGTATAAATACCCCTTATACCCACGAAATATTGAGAGCTTCTAGAGAGAATTTTGAGAGAGAAACCCTAGAGAAAAACAAGATTGTCTCATCCATAATCTTTACATAGTGACTCTTCAAATTCCTCAACTCTCACCCTCTCCATTGTTACATCCTTGAGAGGTTGATTAGCCAAAGCCTTTTTCTCACCATACCTATATCTGTGAGAAGGTTTTTTGGTGCTTAGGAAGTAGTTAGGAAGGGACCAATTGATATTGGTTAATGCTATGGGCTATAGCGAAATCCGGTAAGCTAGAGAAGACAAAGGTTCGACATAACCTCATTGGAGTAGGAGCTTGAAGGGCTTAGGTACACTGGGTAGATTAGGCTTGGAGGGTCTTTTGCTGTTTATGTATCCCAACTTGATTCTCTAGTGGATTATTGACCGCTTGGAGGGCAGCGGAGAGGTTTTACAACGAGGACTTCGATTTCCTCTTCGATAACACATCGTTGTGTTGTCCTTGTGTTTGCATTTCTCTTCCCTTAATCTTTGCCATTTAATTTCTGCTGTAGGTGTATTTTATTTGGTTTAGATTATGTTATCAATTCTGTTTTAGCTTATTTACATTTTCCCCGCGTACATTGTTTGTTGATAAGCTTGAATTGGTAATTTGTAATTTGGGTGTCTAAACGTTCAAGGGTGTTTTACACACATTTTGAACATTCAATTGGTATAAGAGCGGGTGCACTTGCTGTAGCTTAATTACCTAAGTGCGATCCTAGACCCCTTAGCTATGGATGAAGCTATGGAAAAGGCTATGTTGAATTGTGGTTTAAATGTTTGTGATAATGACTCTATGAGTTTGTTTGAAGGGTGTCCTAACAATGAACTCCTAGAGTTATTGAAAACAAAGAAACATGCTAGGATGTTTGTTCACATGCTGAAGTATTTTGAAAATGAGAATCACATCTTACATAGTAGCCTATGTGAGTCTAATTCTTTGATTAAGAAGTATAAAAGAAGAAATAGAATTTTTTGTGATAAGATTGATAATCTGAAAAGGAAAATTCAATCCAACAAGAGCATGGAAAATGAAGATAAGTTTCTATTTGAAGATTAAGAGTGTTTGTCTCATGCTTGCTTTTTTGTGCACACTTCTTTGAAGGTCTTTAGTTCATGCCCATGGTATCTTGATAGCGTCTATTCTCGTCATATGACAGGAGATAAAACATTGTTTAAGTCACTCAAAGAGAAGGTTGGTGACTATGTGACATTTGGGGGTGGAAGTCATGCTCAAGTTCTTGGCAAGGGGACTGTTGAGATTCCTGGATTACCTCTATTGAAGGATGTCTTATGCATCAAAGGGCTAAAGGCAAATCTCTTAAGCATCACTCAAATATGTGATGAGGACTTTCTTGTTCAATTCTCAAAGAAGGGGTGCGTAATCATTGATGAAGAAGGGATTCAAGTCTTGGAAGGAAATAGGACTACCGACAATTGTTATGGAGTAGTCCCTGTGCGCACCAATTTCCTGTAGAAGTGCTCGAGTTGACATGTTGGAACTTTGGCATCAAAGGTTCGGTCATGCAAACTTCAAACAAGTGACTAAAGTTTCAAAACTTGAGGCGGTTGAAGGACTTCCAAAATTTGGAAAGGTGGAGAAAACCATTTATGGTGCATGTCAAATGGGGAAGCAAACAAAGGCAAGTCATCAAAAGGTGAATGTGATTGCTACTTCTCGATGCTTAGAGCTCCTTCATGTCGATCTAATGGGACCCATAAGAACTGAAAGTCTAGGAGGAAAAAGATACATTATGGTCATTGTTGATGACTTCTCAAGATACACATGGGTGGAATTCCTTAGGGAAAAATCAGAAGCATGTGAGAAAATGGAGGTTCTATGCAAGAGGCTTCAAAATGAAAAAGGGGTGTCTATTGTCAAGATAAGGAGAGATCATGGCAAGGAATTTGAGAATGCACAATTTGATTCTTTTTGAGAAAAGAATGGGATTAAAAAGGAATTTTCGGCTCCTAAGACTTCTCAACAAAATGGGGTGGTTAAGAGAAAAAATCAGGTAATTCAAGAGATGGCAAGGGTCATGCTACTTAACAAGCAAATTCCACAAAAGTTTTAGGGAGAAGCTGTGAACACTTCATGTCACATTGGCAATAGAATATACTTTCGAGTAGGAATGAAGAAGACTGCATATGAAATTTGGAATGGAAAGAAGCCAAAAGTTAAGTACTTCCGGGTATTCAGAAGCAAGTGCTACATTCTCAAGGATTGGGAGTACCTTGGGAAGTTTGATGCGAAAACTGATAAAGGTATCTTCCTTGGGTACTCTACTAGTAGCCAGACATACAGAGTCTACAACAAGAGAACAAAGATCGTAACAGAGTCCATCAATGTGAAAATTGATGATGCTATAACAAAAGTAGAGATGGTTGATGATGGAGAAGGGCCAAGCACTAAAGAACCCACTATTGAGTTCGAAGCCCTTGATATTGAGGTTGAAGGATATACACCAGAAAAGGAATCAACTCCCGTAAACTCAAGAGTGGAGACTAGATCAATGTCTAGAACATCAAGTCCTCTCACTCCTCCGGAAGTTCATCCTCCTATCTCTTGGAATGATGAAGTGTCCACTTCAAAGAAGCCATCATCACAAGTGGTTAAAAACCATCCAGAAAGTAACATTATTGGGTCTTTAGATGAAGGTCTTCACCTTAGAAAGGGAAACAAACTTCTGGCCAATCATGTGACATATCTGCTATCTAGCTCAATTTGAGCTAAAAAAGGTAAAAGAAGCTCTTTAAGATGAAAATTGGGTTAAGTCAATGCATGAAGAGCTGAATCAATTTGTCAGGAATGATGTATGGGAACTCGCTCCTAGGCCTGAAGGTGTTCATGTCATCGGCACCAAATGGATCTTCAAAAACAAGACCGATGAAGATGGAGAGATTATTCGAAATAAATCTCGGCTAGTGGCTCAAGGATACACTTAAGTAGAAGGAGTAGATTTTTTGAATCCTTCTCTCCCGTGGCAAGGCTTGAGTCTATTCGCATTCTCATGTCAATTACATGCACCATGAACTTCGAACTCTACCAAATGGATGTGAAATGTGCATTTCTAAATGGCTATCTGAATGAAGAAGTGCTTGTTGAACAACCCAAAAGCTTAGAAGATCCTCACTTTCCAGACCATGTGCTGAGATTGAAGAAAGCACTTTATGGCTTGAAACAAGCTCCAAGAGCTTGGTATGATCGGCTTACTCAGTACCTCCTGGATAGAGGATTCAAAAGAGGGTACGCTGACCGAACTATGTTTGTCAAGAATGATGAGATTATCTTCTTGTAGCTCAAGTATATGTTGATGACATAGTATTTGGAGCTACCATTGATGCTCGAGCCATAGAATTTTCTAAGGAAATGAAGAAAGAGTTTGAGATGAGTATGGTGGGGGAGCTTACATCTTCTTGGGTCTTCAAGTCAAACAAAGGAAGGAAGGCATATTCATTTCACAAGAAAAATATGCTTGAAATATAGTCAAAAAAGTTTGGATTAGACTCCAAGAAGCATGCCTCTACTCCTATGAGTTCATCTACGAAGCTCAATGTTGATTCTTTTGGTGTAGAAGTGAGTCCAACCTTGTATAGAAGTATCATTGGGAGTTTACTCTATCTCACAGAAAGTAGATCGGATATTGCTTTTAGCATGGGTGTTTGTGCTCGATATCAGGCTGCTCCGAAAGAATCTCACTTGACTCTGGTGAAGTGAATCATAAGATATGTCAATGGAACTCCGAATTATGGCTTATGGTACTCAAAGGACTCTAATGCTTGTCTTGCTGGTTATTCGGATGCCGATTGGGCTGGAAGTGTGGATGATCGAAAGAGTACTTCAGGTGGTTGCTTCTATCTTGGAAACAATCTTGTCTCTTGGATGAGCAAGAAACAAAATTCTGTGTCTCTCTTTACAGCTGAAGCTGAGTATATAGCTACTGGAAGTTGCTGTACACAACTACTTTGGATGAAGAAGCTACTTCATGACTATGGGATTCCGTAAGATACAATGTATGTTTTCTGTGATAACACCAATGGTATAAATCTCTCTAAGAGTCCGGTTCAGCATTCCAAGTCAAAACACATAGAGATACGTTACCACTTCATTTGGGATTTGGTAGAAGATAAAGTTGTATGACTTGAATTCATTCATACGGACAACCAAACAGCGAACATCTTCACCAAGCCTGTCGATGGTCCACAGTTTGAATCACTCCGTAAAACCATCGTTGTTGGTACAATTCCTTGAATCTCATGTGTGATGTGTGCTTTATTTCTTTGTCATGAGTTGATTACTCTAGTTTAGAGCACACCCTCCTTTATTGGTTGTTTGTATAGCATGATCTGCTTATTTGCTTTTGCTTTAAATGTTTTTACATTGTTGTTTTTGGATCAATCTTTTATTGCTTTTTGTGTCAAAAATCCAAAAAACACATAAAAAGTAGAAAATCTAAAAAGATTGATTGACATTATTGTGTTTTGTCACAAGCATATTTTGCCTTGTACCTTTGTACAAATGGCCTTGTGCATTTACGAGCGTAGCTTGTTCCCTGTACACTCATATCTTTGTGGGAGAAATATTGACATCTATGTGACTGTTGCAAATAGATTTTCAAACTTATCATAAATGATTAGTCAATGGTATTGTTGATCTTGAGACATACATAGAATTGTGCCTATATATCTTTCCACTCATTTATTTTATTGTTTTTGCTTAAAGAGCTCACCAAATGTAAATCTCCAAATGAAAAGAGATATTGAGCTGCAAAAGCATATCGCACATACTAGTATTTGACTAGGAAACGGAAAAGCGACGTAAAATGAAATGTATGATGCCCAAAAAGCCAAAGGCTAACTCATCAAATTGAAATATCAAAAATTTCAAGCATCGATCTCACAATGAGATGTAATGATTCAAAAAGATCAAATGATATGATGTATATGGAGCCAAATGAAAAGCTTCAAAGTTATGTTATCAAGTTTATGTGGGAGGTCATATATGCATATTTCTATAATTGAGATGGGTCACTCTATCTAGTGCTAATTGTGTATGCCTTGGTTGAATTGATCATTGAACCTTCACATTAGACTAAGGACTATCTTATTGTAGATATCCACACACATCACACATGTTTATGTCCAACGAATGCCATATTCATTTGTGTGATTGTACTTGATTAAATGTGTTTTCACATGCTCAATTTTTGTTGATCAAACACCAAAAAGATTTTTGAGTGTTTTAGTTGTTTTTGGAAAGTATTTTTTTTATACAAAAAGTGTCAATTTTTCAAAAATAGTGTTGCCTATTATGGCGACTTGGTCGCAGGTCAGTCTAGTCGCATGTCCCCAGTCGCGAGCTCATACAGTAGGTTTTCGCGACTCATTGGCAGGTCATTGTCTCAATCGCGAAAAATACTTAGAAAATTTTTCAAAAAATTGGGTTTTTAGGTTTCTCGCAACTCAAACTGGCGACTTATTTGCAAGTGAAAGCTCCAGTTGCGAGGGTTACACAGAAATGTTTGCTGCTCCCTTCACAACTTCCTCGCTGGTGGAACTTTCAGTAGCGAAAAACACTTAGACAAATTTTTCAAAAATTTCGTCTCAGGCGTCTCACACCTTGTCCTACTGACTTGCATGTGACTTAACTCAGTCGTGAAAATCGTGTGTTTTGTGCAAACAGGTCAGTTTTTAAAACCTTTTGAGTTTTCCCTTGAACTTTAGTAACTGTTCATTGTCTTCCCTGTTTTTACCTCTCTCAAACTCACCGAGTCACTCTCGAAAAACCTCCATTTGTTCATCATTTCAACTTCAATCTTCAAGAAAAAGGTATGGGTTTTCTTATTCTCACTATAAGTTTCATGTTCTTTGCCTTAGATTTCTTAATTTGTGAGTTGTTATTGAGTATTGTGTTACATGGTGTTTCAGCCATAGGTTGGTTTATTTTGTTGAGTTTGTTTGATTGGGCTTTGTGGGGTTTCATTAAATGATGCTTGATATACTTATTTCCTTGATTATGTCTCTATTTTGAGCATGTTTTCTATTTTAACATGTGTTGTGCTATGCATTTCATGCTTGTAGTAATTTGTCTCAAAGAAAGTTACTTGTGTTTCTGGGGTTTTCATAGACTACATTGTGCCTTGTTATGCCTACACACCACACACACCAGTGTTTCTTGTGCTTAAATGCTGCATTCTTGATCCATTTACCACATTTGTGTGCTATCTCTTTCTATATTTCAATGTGCACTTATTTCATTGACTAACTTGAATCTAATCAAGTTAATGTTTGTGTCTTGTGGTTTTTGCACTTGGTTCTCTATTGTGTGTCTGTTCTTTTGCAGGTGTCTCACCATTCCTCTCGAGGAAAAGACATTGTAATTGATACTCCATCATCCCCGATTTCAAAACGGACTCGCCTTTCGTCTCAAGACTCAAACAGTGAAAGATTCAAGACTCCTCTTGATTCACATACACACTCTAGCATTTTTCAGAAAGCTCTTACTGTGGTGGAACGAGTGGTCAAATTTGACACCTTGGGAACTACATTTATTCCTGGGATATTTGAAGCAAAAGATTGGACTAATCTGTTCGGGAACTTTGAGGACTCGATTGATGAATTAGTCAAGGAATTCTATTCAAATGCCAGATATACCGAAGTTAAGTTGAAGTGTTGGGTACATGGAAAAGAGTTCACCATTAATCCAGAGTACATTGCAAAGGTTCTTCGCATCAGTAGATTGACAGATGTAGACCTTACTCCAAATGATGATAGACAGCCTCAGATACAAGACATTCTTCAAGTCCTCGAGCTTGATCATGAAGTCTCAAGCAAAGGCACATCCATAAGCACTACAAAGTTTGCATTGAATTGAATTCTCTCAAATTGATCATGCTCTTCAACCTATATCCACTCTCAAACACTGCATTCATCAACCTTGGAAGAGCTCAGTTCCTATGTGATCTGATCACTGGAGCTCTAATTGACATATATGCCCACATCTTTCAAATCATTGGGAAAACAGTAGCTCGATCAGCAACACAAACATGTATTCCTTTTTGTAGTCTTGTTATGAAGATCATGGTTCTTGAAAGGGTAAGTCCACCAACAGATGGGAAGAAAATGGATCGTCTTCGTCCACTGTCCATGATTTCTCTTCATGCCAGTAAAAGTCACTCTTCCAAAGAACCTAAAAGTGAACCTTTCCTTCATGCCACTTTATCCGGTCAAGGTTCGGCTACACCTGTACATACACACTCTAGCATTTTTCAGAAAGCTCTTACTGTGGTGGAACGAGTGGTCAAATTTGACACTTTGGGAACTACATTTATTCCTAGGATATTTGAAGCAAAAGATTGGGCTGATCTGTTCGGAAACTTTGAGGACTCGATTGATGAATTAGTCAAGGAATTCTATTCAAATGCCAGATATACCAGAGTTAAGTTGAAGTGTTGGGTACATGGAAAAGAGTTCACCATTAATCCAGAGTACATTGCAAAGGTTCTTCGCATCACTAGATCGACAGATGTAGACCTTACTCTGTATGATGATAGACAGCCTCAGATACAAGACATTCTTCAAGTCCTCGAGCTTGATCATGAAGTCTCAAGCAAAGGCACATCCATAGGCACTACAAAGTTTGCACCTGAACTGAATACTCTCAAATTGATCATGCTCTTCAACCTGTATCCACTCTCAAACACTGCATTCATCATCCTTGGAAGAGCTCAATTCCTATGTGATCTAATCACTGGAGCTCCAATTGACATATGTGCCCACATCTTTCAAATCATTGGGAAAACAGTAGCTCGATCAGCAACATAAACATGTATTCCTTTTTGTAGTCTTGTTATGAAGATCATGGTTCTTGAAGGGGTAAGTCCACCAACATATGGGAAGAAAATGGATAGTCTTCGTCCACTGTCCATGATTTCTCTTTATGCCAGTAAAAGTCACTCTTCCAAAGAACCTAAAAGTGAACCTTTCCTTAATGCCACTTCATCCGATCAAGGTTCAGCCACACCTATACATACCTAGATTGCTTCTCCCATTCCTTCTAAGATGCAAACAACTAGCACTCCATTTGCACCTCCTAGCTCTCAAGCTGATAGGTTAAGGACTTTGATTGAGAGTATGTCTCAGTGGATTTCCGGATTAGAACGGCTTCTCTACTCCACCAACAATCAAGTTCAAATGCGTCTAACAACCATTGAGACACAGTTAGATGCCATTCAACAAAAGCTAGAGGACAGTCTTTAGCTATTCGTGCCAAAAAGGGGGAGAGATAGCATACAGTAAGGGGGAGAGCAACACAAGAGGAAGCTGATAGTGTGCATATGTGCATAGTGACAGGGGGAGCTGGAGGAAGCTGATTCATTCACTCACACATATTTTTGGATAGCCTAACAAATTTTTGTTTTGCTAGTCTGGTTTTTACCTATGTGCTTATAGTCTTTTATATACTCTTGGATATGGTTACAGAGTTCATGTGTATATGTTTTCATACTTTGGTTTATCTATATAAGTTTATATTCAGTATATGTACCTTGGGTTTTGTTCCGTTGCTTTGTAGCATAGTACTTGTTGTTTAATGTTTTTGCATTCTCTTTAAGTACATCACTCTTGTGCCCTTGTTGGATTTTTATCCTTGATGCATTTACCTAGTGTTTATGTATCAGATGAGTGTTGGACATGCAAATAATACTTTGCATTAAACTTATTAGCTTGCATGTCCGAATGTTCATTCCATGTGTGAATGAGCATTGTGATAACTATTTATAGTGATTGTTCATTTTTGGTCAAGCCATGGTTTATTGCTTAAGTCCATTTTGCTTGATCGCATTGTGCTTGCGCCATATGCATTACAAGTTTTCTGCATACAATAATCATACTATGTTGTTGTGTTTCAGGAGATACTTGTTCTTATGGTTCAAAAGCTTCACAGATTCTAGAGTTAGGTGTGAGTGAGTTTTGTTCAACTGTTCCCAACTCACATGTTAAGTCTAGAGTTTGTTTTAGGGTTTTGTCACAGAATAGTCAAAGGAGGAGATTGTAAGGTTGAATTTAATCAACCATCTTATTGGCTTTATTCCGTGCCAATTTGCTTGTACTTCAACACTTAGAAACCCTGTATTTAGGTGGGGATCATGTAAGGATAATGTGTGAGAGAGTGTGAAGAAATACTCAAGAATGTGCATTGAAGCAGGGACTCGTGACTGGATCTCACGGGTGGCTCACAACTGGCAAGCCACTAGATAATGCACATGAGTGAAGCATGCAAGGAAGCTGAACTGTCATGCCAGCTGTAGCATTATAGGACAAAAGTTCAAACTAGCCATTTAGTTAGCTTGCAAATTGGACTCGCGACTCAGTTAAGTTGCCAGTCCACTCTATTTTGAAAAATTGACTCTTCGCATTCCTTTCTCACTCCAGTATAAATACCCCTTATATCCTTTATACCCACGAAATATTGAGAGCTTCTAGAGAGAATTTTAAGAAAGAAACCCTAGAGAAAAACAAAATTGACTCATCCACAATCTTTACATAGTGACTCTTCAAATTCCTCAACTCTCACCCTCTCCATTGTTACATCCTTGAGAGGTTCATTAGCCAAATCCTTTTCTCACTATACCCATATCTATAAGAAGGCTTTTTGGTGCTTGGGAAGCAGTTAGGAAGGGACCAATTGATATTGTTTGATGTTATGGGCTATAGCGGAATTCGATAAGTTAGAGAAGACAAAGGTTCGGCGTAACCTCGTTGGAGTAGAAGTTTGGAGGGCTTAGGTACACTGGGTAGATTAGGCTTGGAGTGTCTTCTGTTGTTCATGTATCCCAACTTGATTCTCTAGTGTATTACCGATCGCTTGGAGGGCGGCAGAGAGGTTTTACGCCTAAAACTTCGATTTCCTCTTCAATAACACATCGCTGTGTTGTCTTTGTGTTTGTATCTCTCTTCCCTTAATCTTTGCCATTTAATTTCTGCTGTTGATGTGATTTTATTTGGTTTAGATTATGTTATCAATTCTATTTTAGCTTATTTATATTTTCCGCACGTACATTGTTTGTTGATAAGCTTGAATTGGTAATTTGTAATTTGGGGGTCTAAACGTTCAAGGGTGTTTTACACACATTTTGAACATTCAAAGTATTTGAATTTAAATAGATAACAAATACAGATAGGAATCAGACATTAGAATACAAATGGGTGGTGAGAATAAATGTTTTTTTTTTTCCTTTGTACGTGAGATAGTATTATTGTTTTAACATTTTTTTGCTTTTTTGGTAGCAAAAAAAAAAAAAAAAAAAAAATGCAGGGTATGTTATTTCAGAATTTGTATGAGGATATTTGGGTATGCCAAAAATTGAAGACAAAACGAAAGAATCCTCTTATTAATAGTATGAAAGATACTTATTTGATATGATTTTTTTTTATATGTAATATAATTTTAATACAATTGGATAAAAAATATATAGTGTCTGCTCTATGATAGTCACAAAGATAAACGGACAAACAAACTATTTAAACTACCATAGAGGTGGATGATTGTAAATTCACAATGAGCCATTTCTCCTAGGAAGAAGCCACAGCTTTTGCTTGCATTTGCACAAAGTTTTTTTTTTTTTTTTTTTGTTTTTTTTTTTTTTTTTTTTTAGTGTAGTCAAAGATCACGGTCTATATAGAAACAAAATCACTGGTATTATTATTATTATTTATAATTCATTAGTTACAATGGAGGAGGGAGGATTGAAACCTATTCTCCATTACAAATAACAGGAAGTGACAACTAATTGAGGTACAAGACTTTTAACGTTTCACTATTGTTGACTAATTCTATAAATTTATTATTGTGTTCAATATTAATAATTACGGTAGGAAAGTTGATTTTTTGGACGATTAAAACGATTGAATAAAGCACTAAAAATCAGTGAATAATTAATGTATTTTCAATAAAAGATTTGTAACTATCATATTGATATTTAAATGGGCAATTTTAAATTTGGTTTGACGGAAGCAAGAATAAAGCACTAAAACTAATGAAAAAAAATATGTAGTTTTAACAAAAAGATCTGTATCTATCATAGTCATTTTAAATGATCAATTTCAGTTTTGGTTTGTTAATAACAAGAATTAATAAGTTAATTAAGCAATTATATAACAATAATTAATCAGATAAATAATTTTTTTTAATAGGTAATAAAGATATATTATAAAAAGAAAAATGGTATCACCTAAGTATACAAGAAGTATACATTAGAGACAAAGTACAAATCAAGTGCGTAAAGTACAAAAGTCCATAAAACCATGAACTAAAAAAAAAAAAAAAAATTTATGAACTGAAAAGAAAGAATGACAACCTAACATTGTGCTAGGAGCTTTAAAAGTTGCTGATTATAACATGAGGAATTGGAGTGCTTGGACAACATCAGGCCAGTCACATGGCTCAATGTTTTATCAAGACACTAATGGCTCCTCATGCCTATCTAGTGAAGCTCCTAATTGTCTTTGAGGAGGACAAGTCCGGTCTCCCTGCTGGATTCAGATTGATGAGCATGATGAGGGGTAGCATGTGGAGGCACCTTGCTCCACATGATGCCCCAAGGCCATGGCAGAGGAGGGCCATGGTGGGTAGAGATGGTTTTAGTGATGATGGGCAGCAGCAGGTGGTACTGACCCTATGTGATAGTGCATGGCATGGTGGCTTGGCTAGTGGTTGCTTTGTATGTGGGCTTGGTGGCTTGGGTGCAAGGCAATGCTAGGCTGCTGTGATGATGATATGCTATGCAAGGCAGTGCTAGGCTACTGTGATGATGATATGCTGTGCAAGGCATTGGGCTGGTTGGTGTTGGCACAATGCATGGACTTGTATGAGTGGGCTGATGACAGTTACTTGGTGTGCTGCATATGGGCATGTTGTGTGGGCTGTGATGCTGATGAGAAGGGCTTGGGTAGAGGGTCAAGGCTTCTAAAATGTGATGGAACTATTATGTGTGGGCTGTTGATGCATGGGCAGAAACCCCATGATGATGTGCTGAGTAATGGGTTGGCATGTGCAGAGTGTGCAACAGCAGTTATCGGTAGTTACCAAGCAGTTCCTGGTTTTGTGGATGTTCAGACCTGCTGTGTAGGGGCTAGAAATGTGGAAAGCAGGCCAAGACAGCATCAGTTGGAGGTGTCCTAATTCAAATCACATGTGGCAGCAAGTCTTGGACAAAGGACAGTTACTTGGCAGTAACTGCTGTGACAGTTAATTCTACATATTTATCCTAGGCTGTTGGGGCTGTCAACAGTAGAGTGTGTAATATTGCTTAGAGAATTTCATGTGTATTCTCCAAGTTTCCTTTGTACTTGATATTGAGTAATAAAGGTTGGGGTTGATGCCCTGTAAATATTGTGTGTGCTGTGTGTGTATGAATTCCCTTGATAATTCTATTCTAAGTGTTCCTGCAATGTGTGTGTGTGTAGAGTGTTGGCTGAGACTCAATCAATGGGCTTGGTGTCATCATAGGCAGAAAATTTAAGAGAAAAATTGACCTTGTGACAATTGGTATTAGAGCACAATTACAATGTCTTCGGACAGGCGAGGGTGACTGTCTTGGAGAACATAGTTGGAGTTCTTAGAGAAGGGGAACAACTTTCTGTGTGTGACAGATTGGATGCTGTCTCTGCAGAAACTGTTGTTGTGAGGAATGATCTTGCAGAACAGAGGGAATTGGTGTTGAATCATGTTGAAGAGTTGGCTGCTGCACTGGACGCCCAGAACCAGGCAGCAAGGGAGATCTAAGGCCAACTTTAAACAGAAATTGCTCTGTTGAAGAGAGCAATTAGTGGTCTACCTAGGGAGGGGGAAGTGGCCACCAAAGTGAAGGTGCCTAAACCAAAGCCCTTTAATGGTGCCAAGAATGCCAAGGATTTGGAGAATTTCCTGTGGGATATAGAGCAGTATTTTAAGGCTGCCAGGGTGCCTAGTCAAGAGATGGTGATGATTACTAACATATATCTTTCAAGGGATGCCAGGTTATGGTGAAGAACCCGTGTGGAAGATGATGCAAATGCTGGTAGAGGGAAAATTGACTCGTGGGAAGCCTTAAAGAAGGAATTAAAGGACCAGTTCTTGCCTACCAACACTGCCTGGGTTGCAAGAGACGCCTTGAAGAAATTGAAGCAAACTGGTAAAGTCAGAGAATATGTCAAGACGTTCAGTTCTTTGATGCTGGATATCAAGAACATGTCAGAGGAGGACAAACTATTCAATTTAATGTCTGGCTTGCAGCCTTAGGCACAGATGGAGTTAAAGAGGCAGGCAGTACATGATCTGCCTACTGCTATGTCTGCTGCAGATGCCTTAGTGGACTACAAGTTCAGTAAACCTAGTGAGGATGAGGAAAAACGTAAGTCCAAGGGCAAAGGCAAAGACAAGCAGAAGAAGGATAGCAAGAAGAAGGATAAGTAGAAGAAAACGTGAGGTAAAAGAAGCAGGGGAGAGAGTTACACCTCTCAACCAAGCAAAGAACAACCCAAGCTTAATGTTGGTTGCTTCATTTACAATGGCCTTCATCGTGCAAGAGACTGTCCAAAGCGTGAAAAACTTAATGCCATGGTTACTGAAGATGGTAGTAGGCAATCCGATGAAGAAGTTCCCAGTAGAGTGAACCCTTTGCAATTGCTAAATGCACTACTTGTAGGAGGTACTTCTAGGGATTTATCTTATGTTCAAGTGGAGATGAACGAGAATAGGGCTGAGGGTATGCTTGATTCTGGTGCTACCCACAATTTTGTTGCTGATTGGATGGTCCAACAACTTAGAAAGTGAGCAAGTGTCCAAGTAAGATCAAGGCAGTAAACTCAGAGGCAAAACCTGTGTTGGGAATTGCTTATGGAGTGAAGTTTAAGGTGGGCGAGTGGACAGGAAAGGTTAATTTTCTAGTCATGGAATTAGATGATTTTCATATAATTCTAGGTGATGAATTTCTAGTGGCTGCAAAGGTTGCCTTACTGCCTTTCATTGGAATATTGTTAATCCTTGATGAGAAGTAGCCATGCTATGTTCCTGTTAGGTGTGGGGTAGGAAATAGTAAGACTAGCAAGGGGAAAGGACCAATGGTTTCAGCCATGCTGGTTAAGCATGGGCTGAAGAAGGGTGAGGTGACTTACTTGGCTGCATTGGTTGAGATGAAGCAGGACACGTATGTTGAAGTTCCAAATGCTATGGCTGGACTGCTAGGGGAGTTTGCTGATGTGATGCCTCCAGAACTGTGTAAGACCCTTCCACCAAGGTGTGCTGTTGATTATTGAATCGAGTTGGTTCCTGGATCAAAACCTCCTTCAAAGGCCCCATATAGAATGTCCCTAATGGAGTTGGCTGAGATGAGGAAGCAGTTGACAGAACTGCTTGATGCAAGCTACATTCAACCCTCCAAGGCTCCTTATGGTGCTCCTGTTCTGTTCCAGAAGAAGCACGATGGCTTATTGAGGATGTGTGTGGATTATAGAGCCTAGAACAAAGTGACTGTGAAGAACAAATATCCAGTCCCTTTGATTCAAGACCTCTTTGACAGATTGAGCAAAGCCGTTTACTTCACAAAGCTAGACTTGAGATCAGGTTATTGGCAAGTGAGGATTGCTGAAGGGGATGAGCCTAAGACTACTTGTGTGACCCGGTATGGTTCTTATGAGTTTTTAGTTATGCCTTTTGGTTTAACAAATGCCCCTGCTACATTTTGTAATTTGATGAATGATGTCTTTTATGAGTATGTGGATCGCTTTGTTGTGGTTTACTTAGATGATATAGTAATATATAGTGAATCCTTGGAGGATCACATGGAACACCTTAGGAAGGTGCTGTCCAAATTGAGGGAACACCAGTTGTTTGTTAAGAAAGAGAAGTGTGAGTTTGCCCAGCAAGAGATTTTGTTTTTAGGGCATAGAGTCAGCAAGGGTATAGTGATGATAAATAAGGGGAAGGTGCAGGCTATCCTTGATTGGCCTCTACCAAGTAAAGCGACATAATTGAGATCTTTCCTTGGATTGGCTAACTACTATAGGAAGTTTATCCAAGGATATTCCAAGAAGGTTGCTCCTCTCATAGATTTGTTGAAGAAGGACAAGAAATTGGTGTGGACAGATGCATGTCAAGAAGCTTTTAACAAGTTGAAGGTTGCTATATCGAGTGAGCCTGTGCTGCGTTTGCCAGATTTTGGGTTACCCTTTGAAGTCCATATTGATGCTTCTGACAAAGCAATTGGTGGTGTTCTAGTGCAAGAAAAACATCTTGTTGCCTATGAGAGCAGAAAGTTAAATGAAGCATGAGCAGAAGTGTTCAGCTTATGAAAAAGAGATGATTGCAGTTGTACATTTTTTGTGGCATGGCGTGTATATCTGCTAGGACCAAAGTTCGTGGCGAAAACAGACAATGTGGCTAATACCTTCTTTAACACACAAAATAAGCTATCACCCAAGCAAGCTAGGTGGCAAGAGTTACGCAAGAATATGATTTTGTGTGGGAGCACAAACCAGGCAAGCACAATGAAGTAGCAGATGCACTTAGTCGTAAACAAGTGCAAGAGTATGTAACTGTCTTGACTAAAGTGGAGTCAGATTTTGTGGATAGGATCAGGGCGAGTGCTAAGCTTGATGCTACCTATCAGAAGCTAGTGTAGGACGTAACTACAGGCCTTGTGAGGTGTTATTGGCTAGAGGATGGGTTGTTATATGCCAAGGGTGGCAAGCTGTTTGTACCAAGTGGAAAGATCCATAGGGAGTTGCTAAGGAAACTTATGATCCACAGTGGGCAGGACATCCAGGTAAGGATAGGATGTATGCCTTACTGTCCTGTTCTTACTATTGGCCTAAAATGGAGTTGGATATTGAGTTATATGTGAAGACTTGTCTAGTTTGCCAACAAGACAAGGGCTTAACTCAGAAGGAAGCAGGTTTGCTACAGCCTCTTCCCATACCAGAAAGTCCATGGATTTCGATTTCAGTGGATTTTATTACTGGTTTGCCAAAAGTTAAGGGGATGGGTTCAGTATTCGTAGTGGTTGATCGATTCTCAAAGTATGCTATTTTTATGGCTGCACCGAGTACATGTACAGTAGAGGTAGCTACTGATTTGTTCTATAAGAATGTGGTGAAATACTTTGGGTTGCCAAAAGATATTGTAAGTGATCGAGACTCTAGATTCACTGGTTGATTTTGGACTGTTCTGTTTGGTTTGATGGGTTCAGAGTTGAAGTTTTCTACTGCTAATCACCCACAAACAGATGGGTAAATAGAAAGAATTAATGCTGTGTCGGAGGATTATTTGAGGCATTATGTGACTACCAGCCAAAAGAATTGACTAGACTTATTGGATTTTGCGTAGTTTGCCTACAATCTGCATAAGTCTTCATCAACTGTGATGAGTCCCTTTAAGTTGGCAATGGGGCAGCAACCTCTCACACCTCATGAGATTGCCAAACAACGTTCAGGGGGCAGATGTCCTGTAGCGTACAGATTTGCCATCAACAAGCAAGAGCTAATGCAGAAAGCACAAGACAGCTTATTGAAAGCATAAAGAAGAATGAAGAAGTATGCTGATAAAGGAAGAAGGCCTCTTGAGTTCTAGGTTGGGGACAAGGTGCTATTGAAACTGACACCGCAGATTTGGAGGAAGTTTAGAAGTGAGGCAATTCACAGACGTTTAATTACTAAGTATGATGGTCTGTTCGAGATAGTAAAAAAAGTTGGTGTTGTGGCTTACAAATTGAAGCTGCCAGAAAGGTTGCAGATTCACCTAACAATTCAGGTTAGCTTCTTAAGCCCTATCATGGGGATGTAGAAGAACCTACAAGGAATGAAGCAAGGCATGCCCCGCCTATTGTCATGGTTCAGTTTGATAGAGAAGTGGACAGAATCCTTGTTAAGAAGGTGACAGGTTATCAAAAGGGAGGAAATATGATAACTTACTACTTAGTGAAGTGGAAGGGGGTGGCTAAATCAGAGGCAAGTTGGGAGAAAGCATCTACATTGTGGGCGTCATTTTCTTCACTTCTTCGAAAGAAAGAAAACATTAACAGATGACGGGGATTCTAGCCTTTTGCCCCTATTGGACAAAATACTTGGCAATATGCCCCTGTTTCCAAACTATATAGGTTCGTGCCCCTGTTTTGAAACTTGATTAGTTTAAAATCGAGTTATGCCAAATGAAATATTAAAAAAAAAAAAAAAAAAATTGCATGGAACTTGAGTTTATGGAGCTCGAGTTCCATACCTATAGTGGCCTTTTTTTAGTGCTATAGTGGCGATTTTTTTAGTGCTGTAGTGTCATTTTAATGGAACTCGAGTTCCATGCAAATTTTTTTTTAAGTTTGATCGCCCCATACCTATAATAGCGTTTTTTTAGTGTTATAGTGGCGATTTTTAGTACTATAGTGGCATTTTAATGGAACTCGAGTTCCATGCAATTTTTTTTTTTTTTTTTTTTTTAAGTTTCATTTGGCATAACCTGAGTTCCATGCAATCAAGTTTTTCATTGAAACTTGATTTTATTAAAATCGAGTTTCAAAACATAGGCATGAATCTACATAGTTTGAAAACAAGAGTATATTGCCAAATATTTTGCTTAATAGGAGCAAAAGGCCAGAATCTCCAACATATGACTATTAACTTTTCAAATTCATGCTACACGACTATTGACTGAAAATAAACTAGCCTCATCACACGCGCTTCGCACGTGCGATGAGGCTTTTTTTTTTTTTTTTGGATTTAGTATTATAATTTTTCTTTCATCACAATTTGAAAAAATAGATAGGATTTTTTTTTTCAAAGAGAATAGGATTCATTTTTCAATTAGAAGCTTTTGCGTGTTTATCCAAATCCAATTGATGATGTAATAGTTATAAAAAAAAAATTTGATAATGTAATAAATCCAACAAAAAATGATAATATAATAGTTTAAAAAAGAAACATGGAATAGTTTAGTCTGATAACTTTTTTTTTTTTTTTTTTTTTACGTGGAATAGTTTTTCCTTATTGTATCGGAGGGGTAGTTATTTTCTTTCAAACATGAATAGTGGGAAGTTCTTTTTTTGAGAAGAAAAATGGGGAAGTTTTATTGTACATGTTTCTTTTTTATGAGAAATTCTATTCAAAAAATGTAGAGAAGATACATACGTGGGGAGTTTTTTAAGTTATTGAGTAGAAGTAGGAATTTATTAGAAGTAGGAAGGAATTTCAACGTAGAAGTAGAAATTTATTATTTTTGTCAATTTACTATTTTAACCTCATTTTTAAGTTTTAGGTAGGGGTATTTTTTACTATTAAAAAAAAAAAGCAATAACTAACTTTCTCTTGTCAATTTACTATTTTAACCCCATTTTTAAGTTGTTGGTTAATTGATTTAGGAGTATATTTTATAGTAAAAAAATTAATAACCAACTTTCTGAATCCTTTAATATATACAGATAATGTTGATATTTGTATCACAATTTACTCACATGCCACATAATTCTTAACAATATAAATATATATATATATATATATATATATATTTTATATGACGGGTCTTCGCTGACGCGTTTTTATTTTTAGATAAAATATAAAAAAAGCAAAACACGTTGAATTGCTTTTTTGATACATTTTTCACGTGGAATCAATTGCATTAAAGTCTTTGACTCTGTCACGGGGAATCGCACAGTCTTATAATAAAATTCGTAATGACTTTTACATTTTTTAAGTTTTTTTTTTTAGGGGAACAATTTCTAAGTTGGTAAACCTTTTATAATAATTTTTAAAATAAATTATAAAGTTAGTCCTTATTCTTTATATCATATTTTAATTTAGTCTTCAACTTTTTGATTGTGTCAATTTGGTCCCTAAGCATTCAGTGTTATGTCATTTTGGTCCTTACTGTTATCTCTTAGATGAAAAAGTCTGATGTGTCAAATGTAATAATAAAAAATTAACTTATTTGCTACATCAACTGCCAACAGTATACTCACATCATATTAATTTTTTCTTTTAAAGAAAAAAACCAAATTGTTGTTCTCACTTCTCACGTGAGATTGGGCTTGGGAAAATATTTAAAATCACTCTCACTCTTACTCTCATCTCTATACCTAATCCCTAACTCTCTTGGCTAAAACAGGAGTTGCAGACAGATGGCAATGGCGAGGTCAGGCGGCTGGGTTTTCTCTCTGGCCACATCAATTGACTTTTGGAATTTTCTTTAAATGTTAATCTTCCCATGCTCTGTTTGTTAATTAGTTTACACAAACTATTTCCAGTTTTGAGAAATAAGACCCAAATATATATATATATATATATATATATATATGTATTTGAAATCCAACCAAAAAAGAAAAATAAAACGAACAACAAAATCGAAGAACGCACCTATCTTCGAGTAATTGATTGGATTTTACATTGGGCTCCACAAAGTTTCAGCCATCTAGTACATGTAGTTTATGGACATGGATTGAATATGGTAATAATGATTTCAATGAAATCATGTGGTCAATATCTTCTAGAGCACCAAAACTGTTGAATCCCCCATATGCCTGAATATACAACTAGTAGATTGATAAATCCATATTCCTAACTTTTATATGCGATCTCTATTACGACCACTGACAAAGAGGATAGAAAGTAGAAACCATAAACAATCACCCAAATCCCAAATGAATATCCACTTTTTCAAAACCCTCAAACCCAAATTCCAAATCGGTAAACCTAAGGTGAGCATGAGAGTTATTAGGGACATAGATGAGCATGAGAACGAGTGAGAGGGATTTTAATTTTTTTTTTTTTATTTCTTTGTTTGACGATTGGGATTTGGTGTGACAAGTAAATTAATTTTTTATTATTCCGTTTGACACATCAAACTTTTTCATCCAAAAGATAACGGTAAGGACCAAAATGATATGATGCTAAAATATTAGAAACCAAATTAACACAATTGAAATATTATGGATTAAATTAAAATATGTTGTAAAAAATAGGGACCAATTTTATAATTTATCCAAACTTTTACGTTTTCTATAATATATCATGTCACTAAATCCTTATAACAATAGATATTTAATATCTCATAAAATAATAATAATAATAATAACAACAATAATAATTCAGCAAGTCTACAATAATGGGAATGCGTTTGGTCTACAAAAAGTCAGGAAATTTCGTGGAACTTGCACATGACTAACTTTATCGTTTTCTCTAATATATCACGTCACTAAATCCTTATAATAATAGATATTTAATATCTCATAAAAAAATAATAATAATAATAACAATAATAATGGGAATGCGTTTGTTCTACAAAAAGTCAGGAAATTTCGTGGAACTTGCACATGATTGCCTTTTTCAAAATAACGCCTCCACCATCACATGAGGTCAATGTTGATTAGTTCTAGAAACGTAGAAATACAAAAGTGCCTTCTCCATGACGCGTTATTTTATTTATTTATATGGGAAAACTGAATGAACTTCATTGAAGACTAGTAGCAAAAGTTACATATTGTAGGAGAGCCTGATCAATAAAGCTAGGACTCTCCTCAACCCATACAGCAAAATCATTAACGCCTTCTTGAATCAGTAAGAGTGAGTTTGATTCAGTTTTTTATAAAAGTGCATAATGAAAATGTGGAGTTTTTAAGAAGTACATAATGAAAAAGTGTCTTTTCAAACAACTGAGTGTTTGGTAAAAACTGTTAAAAAGTACTTCTTGAAAAAGCTGAGTGTTTGGCTAGCACTTATAAAAGTGACAGTTTAAGGGATAAATTACCAAAAAAGACAATATATATATAAGAGAGTTTATTTCATACTTATTAAATCAACTACTTCATATATTTACTAAATAATAATAATAATAATAAATATATATATATTATTGGTATTATTTTAATAATAATGTTTGTACTACATAAAAATGTAAAAAGATATAAAATACATATCAATAACCCAAGTGTAAATTTTACAACACAAAAATGTAAAAAAGATTATAAAATACATACCAATAACCCAAGTTTAAATTGTACTACATGATGTTATAAAATTAAAAAAAAAAAAAGAAAAAAAAAAAAGACAACTACTAATTATTATCCCCCCAAATGGAATTTGCAATGGAATCACAAAGAACCACCGTCGCAGGGTCTGTTAAAGATCCTGAGTTCTGCTCATAACTGCTACCTGCTTCACTATTATGCTCTCTTCTAGAAATTAAATCTCGATTGGCGTTTATGAAGCCCCTATCATCCCTATCATTTAGTCTAACAAAATTATGAAGAGCCATAGTAGCAGATACAACAAGTATTTGGATATGGAATAGAAAAGATGGCATGTTTCTGATAATTCTCCATTTATTCTTCCACACACCAAAAGTGCGATCAATCACACATCGAAGAGATGAGTGAGCATGATTAAATTTTTCATGTCTAGTTCTAAGGCTTCCACCTCTACTTCGAAAGTCTTGAAGATGGTATGATATCCCCTTGTATGGTGCCAAATAGCCTTTCATCATTGGGTATCCAGAATCAACTACATAATATTTCCCTAGAAAAAAAATGCAATTGTATTAACACACTCACACAATATGTCATTATAATGAACAATTGATTAACCAATTGCAAACCTGGTGGTGGGCGCGGAAAGTTGTTACTTTGTTTACAAATAGTATCAAGAAAAATGTGAGTGTCGTGTGCTGCACCTTCCCATCCATGCAAAACAAATGTAAATAACATATCAAAGTCACATGTAGCCATCACATTTTGGGTTGGATATCCCTTTCTTCCAAAGTATGGAATGGACTTCTTAGTAGGTACAATTGCTGTCACATGTGTGCTATCAATCACACCGATGTAATCCTAATAAAAACATTAATAGTTTTCAGTTCCACATGCATTGTATTATCTTATAGACAGTAACACTTATTCAAATATACAATAGTACACATACTTTGAAATGTGGCCAATAAATTGGATGGTCTTGTATTTTGGTTGGAACTTCACTAAAAGTTGGATCCGAAAGCTTTACATATGCAGCTGCAAAGTGAGCACCCAACAGAGTGATCATCTTCTCAAAATGTCTACTTATGGTTTCACCCGAATGCTGAAATATTTCTTGAACCATTCGATTACATGTTCCATGACCAAGTATCAATAAACAGATTGCCACTGACTCTTCTAACCTTATATTCCTTGAATGTTAAAGTCCATTGTCATGTTGTAAAACTTGACACAAATTACGAAACACCTCCTTTTTCATTATAAACATGTTGTAACACAATTTCTCATTACCTTCCATACAACATCTCACCCAAGCCCACCCTGTTTGTTCAGAATCATAACAAGGAGTCTTATTAATGTACTTATTGAAATATGTCACAACTGCTTCACAGGTAACTGTCACAAGCTGGTAAAACTCCTCATCAGAATCGTCGTTACTATCATCATCATCAGAATCACTGTCATTGTCATCATCACTGTCACTACTCTCACCATCATCATCATCATTGTTATCACCATCATTATTATTGTCAGCATTGCCATAATCACCACCATCATGATCATCACAATAATTTTTGTAATCCCCATCCATTAATAGTTCCATAAAATTGCCACTCTCATGAGTACCATTATAATCATCCATATTGGTTTAGGCTGCACAACAAAGTAACAAATAATCAACCATTGCTAATATTTAATATAAGTCAACATAATAATCAACAAAGCTAATATTGGTATAGGCGTTTCCTGTACATCAAACAATTCAGAACATCAAGTACATAACCAACCACTTGACTGGAAACACGTTGCATACCAACACAATTCAGAACATCAAGTACATAACACTGTAATGAAAATTTCAAATGTGTTTACATTACACATATATTAGTCTGAAGCTAATACTAAATATCACATAACTTAGTTTAAAGTTAATATAACATAGCTAATACAACATAAAGCTAATATTAGTCGTAAGCTAATACAACATAAAGTTCATATTAGTCCTAAGCTAATACAGAGTACCACATAAGGTTGGTCACTTCTTTTGGTTCCAACAAATCATTCCTTGTAGCCACTCCAGCTGTGACTCTGGCTCCTTGAAAGTTATGAACATCTCCCTACGTGACCTTTTTCGTAAGATATAGGAAGCTTGAACCACAAACATACTATCCACTCCAAGAAGTGCTCTCACAATCGCCATGACATTACCAATTGAACTTAGTGACTCTCGAGAAGTACCTTCAGACTTATTCTGACATATAGTTATTAATTGACTAATACAATTTTCCAACATTGCAGCTCCTCCTATCTTCTTCTTTTTCTTCTGTAAGGGTATTGATTCACTAGTTCGCTTTTGTCCTAAACTACGTGATTGACTAGTATGTTCTTACTGCAAACTATCAATGTCTAAACTCATGTCACATTGATCATCCTTAAATTTGGAGCTACCATCTGAATCACCAGCACCCTCTTGTGGCATTGTTGGAGGGAGTGTATTTGAAGAAGGGGTCCATGTAGCTACTCCAGTTGCTGCAACATCCCTAAACATTATATTAAGTTGTTCTAGATTCTGTGGATCTTTCTCTCGAAATTTTTTAGCTTTGGGTAATTCCTACTAAATGTAATTGTAATTTCACTCATATAACAATAATATAAAAAAACTATCTCCAACTAACTACATATTAATAAAATACTCAACTCACCTTTAACTTCTGATTCCACCAATCATCACTAGCACAAATCGTTCTCTTCACTACATCCCAACCTAAACCTGTGTTAAGATTCCTCAATTGTTCCCACACTCTCCAATCACCTTTTAATACATCCGACCTACTTTTTAATTGGTCCTTATCATAGTTTTGATCGGTCTCATCACAAAATTTGGTCACCAGATTGGTCCAACCTTCGGTACTAAAGGCAGCACCTTTTGATTTATTCCCAGCTTGAATTTGTTCCACACAAAGGTTACAAAAAGTAGTTGTCCACCTTGAATTAATATCCCATAATGCTCTAGCCTTTTTTGCCTCAAGGTTGGAAGTGGTGTTTTTACCCATCTATAAAGTTAACCAACCATAAGAAATGCAAAAAATAGAATTCATAATATTCCAATCTAGTGAACTAGTTACAAATATGATCTAACAGTTGAAATTGTAAATCTGTCAATAATCCCTATACAATATGCTACATGCATATCCTTATTCATTCCTTCAACTTCAATAGTTGAAAAGCGAATTACATTACAGCTTACCCATAAATTTTCAAATCCATGTCCACCCAAACAACACCCCCACTCCCCCAAAATATACTCAACCACACAACCTAATGAACCCATCCATCATCACCAAGTGGTAGAAAAACCTTATACAAATAATTCAGGAGCAAGTTATTCACAAACGAATCCTAGTTAACACATTTATTAATGAACTAATAAATCAGAGCTGATCTTGTCCAATAAGATACACAAAAATAAAACTAGATGAGTTAAACCCAGAGAGTTTCATTAAAATCAATGACAGATTATATATCTTTGACATTAGCTGACTTCCATACTCATCTATTTTCTTTGTTTTTGATATAACATACTCATCTATCTACGCATATAATAACGGCATAATCAATCCCAAGTGATTCGGTTTAATGTTCATGGTTATTAAACTCGGATTAGCAAGTCCGGTCAGGTCAATGATCCAGTGAATCAGTACTTAAATGAACAATAAGCACATGTATAAGACCAAATTTCCTATCTTTTCAAAAAACTTCTCAAAAAACAAACAAAGCCTAGAAAATTAATCATCGATCTAAGCCCACAAACACAATAAAACCAATCATCAACAAGCAAATCCATACTCAAACGAGAAAGGGGGGTTGGAACTAAAATACCCAATTCCGATTTTTTGTCAAATATCACATAGACAGAGCATCCACAAAAGAAACAAAAATTACAAAGCATGTACCCACAAATTTTTTCAGTACCTGGCAAGAGAACAAATAGATCATTAGCAAGAACAAATCGTTCCTGATCTGAAAATTTTCTTCCCACACTCAGTCAAAAAAAAAAAAAAAAAATTCAGATTAGTGTTGGTACCTGGTGGTTTTTGGTAGCAGATTAGTGTTGCTTGGTGTTTTGTTGATCAAATTTCTACCTTCAAAATGTATTTCTTAGATCAGATTAGACATAAATAAAACTTTTAAAAATATATATATAGATCAATACGCGTTGAAGAAGACGAAAAAAGAAGAAGAAGAGGAAGAAGATTGAACGGATGACAAAAGGCAAGAGAGACTTTACCACGGAGAGGCTTGTAGCAGCACGGAAAGGGCAAAGCATCGAAGAGATGAGAGGCGTGAGAGTGACCTTCAGGGCCAGTGCCGACTCAAGGCCTAGGCATAAGGCCCCACAACAAATAAAAAATTTCCCTACTAAAAAAAGGCCCCATCTCCCTTAGTAAAAAGCCCAAAATTTTATAAAAATATAACATTTTTTAAATAATTGGTACTTATTTTTAAGAGTGATGCTAAAAATACCACAAATTTTATTATAGATTTAACTGACATATCACCAATCACATAAAAAAGTAATTCAAATACAAATAAATTAAGTTGTTGAAATTCATCAATTACAACCATAATCACATTTATTGTGAATATTTTGTAGTATTTTTCTTTTTCATTTCTAACAAGGCTTTTAAAATAGGAGACCAATAAAAATTTAACCCAATTGAAATCCTAAGATGTTTCAAATAAAATGCTACAAATGTGATAAATTACCAATGATGACTAATCTCCTACTAAGTCACACACCAAATAATATCTATCTATCTCTTTCTCTTAAAAAGAATTTATAAAATTAAAATTTAGATTACAACTGTACTTAACTATGCATAGTCATATATCCAAGTTAAAGTAAGTTCCTTTTGACTTACTTTTGATTCAACTATGATATTCAATCTTCTATTTGAAATTAACCTTAGTTTAGCTAGTATTATTCATCAATTTCTACACTTACATCAAATTAATCTTAATTTAATTAGTATTATATAATTTTATTTAATTAATGTTTACATATAAAAAGACCCCATATAAAAATTTTGCCTTAGGCCCCAAATTTTGTTGGGCCGGCCCTGTTCAGGGCAAAGGGAGAGTAGAGAGATGAGATGAAAGGAATGAGCTCGGACAAGCGTGAGAACTGAGGACTTTTTATCAAGGGTAATTTGGTAATTGAAGGAAGAGCCCAATGGATACTACAAAATGCGCATGGCCTTTTTGTTTATGGACCTCCAGAGCTCCATAAGTTTTGCGCGTTCTCAGCCTTGGCTCAAAACGCAACTTTTTCCAAAAAGTTGCGTTTTGGGCTGAACCAAACGCACTTTGGGCTCCAGCTTTCTTCAAAATGTGCGTTTCAGCTCCTAAAAGCTGAAACAAACGGGCACTAAAGCTAGGACTCTCCATGACGCGTTATTGAATCAGTGATTTGATTGATTGATGCCTTCTCATGACGCGAAATATTGTTAAAAAAAATATGTACTTGGTTTAAATTTTTTAATATTGTAAAAAAAAAAACATATAAAATTATGAGTAATGTTACCCTTACAAATCATTTTATAATTTTTTTATAAATTGTAGATGTGACTAACCTCTTATTGGTTTTTATCTAAACCCACCATTAATATCACTTTTTCATTTACTAATAATCACTCACCACATTAGCAATTTGTAAAAAATTTTGTAAAATAGTTTGTATCTCTAGCATTATTCTAAAATTATTAATATAAAAATCTAAGTTTCACCGATTTTAAAAGGGTTTTACTAACGTATACCCTTAGGACATACATTAGTAAACAATTTTAAGAAAATTATTATGAAAAAATAAAAAAAGAGATTAACTATTTTAGTAGCTTTTTCAATTCTCCGTAAAAATTTTCCCAAAATAGATAGCACACATTAACCGGACCGTTATAAAAACATTTTTGTAGTATTTGTGGTGGTGTGAATGGTATCCAATATATATACTACCTATAAATAATTGTAAAAGTAAATTCAATAGATTTTAAAAAATTAAAGGGTCACAACTCACAAACATATATTGGTAATAATTTTATTTCTATAAGTCTCAGTGCAAGAATTATAAAGAATGGAGGTTTCTATCAAACCAATCCAGCAATGAGTTGTTAGTAAGGTAAAATATATATATATATATATATGTGTGTGTGTGTGTGTGTGTGTGTGTGTTTGTGTGTGTGAATACCAAAAAGTAAAAAGGAAAAATAAAGAAACAAATTTAGGCTTCTCCTTGATTGCAATATATTATTTTTATATGAAATTTAATCTATTTAATTGATTTCAATTTCTAGCAGGTTCAAATGCAATTTTATCACATTATATGATGAGATATAATTTGCCAGGGGATTGGCCGAGTTGGTTGAGCACTCAGTCTCAAGATGCTTATACCGAGTTTGATTGGGTATGCTCCCTAGTTTGAGTCCAGCTACCTGCATTTTAAAAAAATTTCCTGGATCAGCGATTTACCCCACTATGGGCATTGAGAAAACCCAGAAAATCTCGATAGAACGAGGAGTTGTAGAGAAGCTATCGAGAGTTTAGAAAAGATGTTTTTCAAGGAGGAAAAACAACATGAGATGAATGCACTTGAGATAGACACCAAAACAAGCAATCAAGAAGCATGTTAAGCACTCAAACACATCATCAACTCCAGATGCAAAGCATTCCTAGATAAAAACACACTAAACAAGTCTAACCAATTTTATTTCAAAAACAAGTTTAGACGGTTTATAGAGCATATACTACCACATGTATTCCTTGTGATGGCTAAATCACATTGTACTTGTACAATAGTATCAAAAGTAGTAAAGAGTATGCGTGTTGTGTGTGAAACTTTTGCAAGAGAGCATAAGTAAATCATTATATGAAGTGTAATGATATAAGAAGATCAAATATATCCTACACAATCATAACTATTTGATGGGGACCATCACCTTCGAGGTACATCATATTACTCCCACATCTCCTAGAAACATGCTTGCAACCATATTTGAAAGCATTGTGATTCTTTTTGCTTAACATATTCTTTGCATATTTTTTCTTTTTAAACATAAAATGACATAATACGCATATGTAAATTAGAGAGAAAAGAATTACCCAATTATGAAAACCAAACACCTTGGTTTTTGTTGTGCAAGTGCAACACCTTACCAAGTACAGTTTTTATGAATTGCACACAGATGTTGTATGATTGATGAGTTTTAGTAGTAAGATGGTTATTTATGTCTTTCTCTTAGGATTTTCTAGTCCTTCCCATTAAAAGGAGTGATTAAAATATGAATGATAAAAAATCAACCAAATCATACAAATCTATCGGACACCAAATATTCAGTGAGACGATCATACCATGCTCTAGGTGTCTGCTTCAATCCATAAAGCGCCTTCTTAAGATAAAGCACATGATTTGAAAAGTGAGGATCAACAAATCCTTTTGGCTGTGCTACATAGACTTTCTCTATGAGAAATCCATTTAGAAAAGTACTTTTCACATTCATCTGATATAACTTGAACTTCAAGTGACAAGCCAAAGCAAGTAAGACTTGTGTGGACTCAATGCAAGAAACATGAGCAAACGTTTTATCAAAGCCTACTCCTTCAACTTGAGTGTAGCCTTGAGCCACAAGTCTAGCTTTGTTGCAAATGACGTTCCCTTCCTCATCAGTTTTATTGCGAAATATCCACTTGGTGCCATTGATATTCACTCCTTCCAGTTTAGGTACCAGTGTCCTGACATCATTCCTCTGAAACTGATGAAGTTCATCATGCATGGCTTCTACCTAGATTTCATCTTGAAGAGCATCTTTAACCTTGGCAGGTTCAACCTAAGACAAGTAACATGAAAAAAAAAAAAAAAAAGTTAGCCACATATTTATCAACTGTACGCTTTCTCAAGATGAATTCATTCATGTTTCCTATGATCACTTCTAGAGGATGATTCAGTGTTTAATCTAGGACGGGGGTTCTTTTTCCAAATGATCATTAGGCTGAAGTGATGTAGAAGCATCTTCTGAGATCTGTATGGCACTAGGTGAGGCAGGAGAAGGAGGATCTTGATCACCTACTTCTTGATCATTTTCAGGAGTTAAAGGGAGGATGGACTTTGGCAGTTGATCAACATCTTTTGAAGACTCAGAAGTTGATACTCCATCTATCACAACATTAACGGTTTCCACGACCTTTCTAGTTCTTTTGTTTCGCAACCTGTATGCTTTGCTAGTGGAGGAATATTCCAGAAAAACCCCTTCATCGCTTCGGGTGTCAAACTTTCCCACGTTCTCTCTATTCTTTAGAATGAAGCAAGTTCTACCAAATATTCTAAAGTACTTTACATTTGGTTTCCTTCCTTTCCACAGCTCATATGGAGTCTTCTTTGTACATGGTTTGAAGTACACTCGATTCACAATATGACATTGTAGACATTGCATTTTGTACCCCTTACGACTCGGGCCCCCATTCCCCAATGATGCCTAAACTCTAAGGCCCAAGGTCAGTTTAAAGCCCAATCAAATATCAAATTGACTTGAGGAGTGTTAAAATGGAAAATATAACCTTTTAAAATAAGCAAAATTCTAATTTTGGAAATAAAATGACCAAAGTGGCGCTTAAGTAAAATTTTTTTTTTCATTGGGACATTTTTTGACCCCAATCCTTTTAGTTTAACGTTGCTAATCACTTTTTTGTTGGTTTATGAATAGATTTGACCGCAGAAAACGGTCAAAAATCAAGCTTGGAAAGCTTTTGTGTGAGGTATCTAGTGTAAACATTTCTTTTTCCTTTCTTTCATTTTCTACTTTTAAATCGTTATGTTTGCTTTATTTGTTTGTTATAATATGTTTAATATGCTTTTCTAGATTATGTTTACATTTTTGTATGCATAAAATGCATGTTAGGATGTCAGATTTAGTGTTTTAGGCTTAGTTGTGCTTTTAGGGCTTTCTAGGCAAGAAACTTTTTATGCATAATTTTGCTTGCGCACGCAGGCTTGTTCTTTTATGTGCAATCCGCTACCCAGAAACCCTAATTTTTGTTTTTTGTTTGTTTTGCCTCTACTTTCACATGTTTGTTTTGTTTAACTTCTTTTCCATGTCTTTATGGATTTAGATGGAGACGAGTTTGTCCAGCCAATGAACATGGATTGACTTCGCAAGTATTTTGTGTAAGTCAAATAAAAAAGGAAAAAAAAAAAAAAAAAACAGAAGAGTCTGCTAGGTTGAAAACCCATGATGGCACCCTAGGCAAAATTTAGGACAAAAAAACCATGGGTATGGTGAAAAGCTATATGGACACCACAAGCAAAAATAACATGGCATGAATTAATAAAAATTCTCAAAGTACCCAAAACAAAAAGACATCCAAACTTTTAGGTGGGAGATTTAAACCTTATCTCCCCTATTAATCAAATGTTTAAATTGATTTTAGTTTCTTCTCGTGGTGTTTGGTTAGGATGATGAAAACGTTGAGAGATGAAAAACTCATTTGTTTGGTTGAGAAGGAAAATGAGATGATAGAAAATGTTGTTTATTATAAATTCAATCTTATGCCCCTATCACATAATATGAAAAATAAATTTTTAAATCATTAAATAAAAAATATTTTTCCATTATATTATATATTGTATTAGAGGTGAAAGCCACCATTTATTTATTTATTTTTTTTAAAAAACCCACTGCTTGTTTAATTTAAAAAACACATTGACAAAAAAATAAATAAATAAATTTAGAAGCATCATTATTCATTAGCAATGTTAACCCACAATGGGTGGGAGGGGTAGTTTTTGTGTTTTCTCAAATACCCCCCTCTCCCCCTATTTTCCCTTTTCAAATCTCTCCAAATTGGAAATATAGGATTTTGGTGGGCCGGGGAAGAAAACACCTGGGCCTCACCAAAATCCCTCCCCTCTTCTCTCCCAAATCTCAACTTTTGTGCCACAATTTTTATCACAAATATTTGGTTATTTAGCTTGTTTTGTAAGAGGATTAAAGAATAGTTGTTTGTTTTGCAAACCATAAAATGGTGGGTCCCACATTTGAATATATTTTTTGATTGGTGTTCTTTAAATACAATTTTTAGATAATTGTGTCCTATTTTCCTCGCTCATAACATGATTTTGAAAACAGTTGAAAAGATGTTTTCAAAATACAGAAAATGTGTTAATGGTATAATTGTAAATAAATAAATTGATAATAGTGAACCATATAGATTTATCCAAACTCTTTTATCTCTTAAATTAAGTAGCTTATCTTTATCACAAAAAAAAAAAAAAAAAAAAAAAAAAAAAATCACGCTTCAAATTTGAAGCTTATCATTATTTTTTTTTAAAATGAAAAATTGCAAAACACACTCCTGAAGTTTGGGGATGTTTAAATTTCACACCTTTAGTTTAAAATTTTGAATTTTACAAGCCGAAGTTTTAAAGTGCTTGGATCCACAACCCCTCCATCCGCTTGTTGCTTATGTGTCCATTAAGTTACACATCAACTGGCCACGTATGTTTCATTGAACCAATGAAAAAATTCTACGTAGTTTTTACTGTGGGGCCCAAATGATTTATGGGCCAGGCCCATCTACCCAGGGAGAATCCAAAGGCCCAAGCCGAGGAGGGCTACAGCCCAAGCTCGACAAGGTAGCCTATGGATACCGCCGAGGGCAGTTCAGTCCTCGGCAGACCCAGAGTCCCACTAGAAAGAGGGGCGAAAACGGTATGGGGCTGAAACTTGGAAGAAAGATCTAAAAATATCCAGGGAAAGCTGCCCTCACTGCCATTCAGTTCTCTGAACCTGACAGGGCCGCATTCTTTGACTTTTATAAACACCCTAAACGACTTCGGGTATGGGCTGATGGGACAAGTATCAGTCTTGGAAAGGCTAACCCTATACGTGGACGAAGGACAATGAACGCAAGGAGATATAAAAGGAAAAATAAGTAACCTAAAGAAGGGGCTGGGAAAAAAGGCCAAAAACCAGAGCCTCCCAGCCCACCTCCAGGAGAAAGTCTCCATGGGTGAAGATGACCTAAACCCGCACGAATACCACGATAAACCCACCGTTTGTCGATCAAGGCCTAGCCTTTCAAACCCACGCTCTACAAATGATATTGTTGGGGCCTTCTTACGTGCGAACCCGACACCGTTACGGTCCGCCACGAATCGTGTCCCCACAATTGGCGCCGTCTGTGGGAAAGGCTTGCGTGTTGTTATAGGCGGTGGGTCGAGAGAACTCCGGTGTTATTTCTAACCGTGGGTTACAAAGTCCTAGTATAAAGTCTTGTTAGGGACTAAGTTCCTTGACTAGGGGCTTGACTGAGGAGCTAACTCCCACAAAGCCAATGTCCCCCGTAAAGAGCAAACTAGGCGCTTGGTAGAGTCAATCGTATAGATAAATACAAGGGGCTTGGCTGAGGAGCTAACTCCCTTAAAACCAGGTTCCAATTCCAGCGCAAAGTTCCGTTAGGGGCTATGCTTCCTGATTAGGGGCTACGTTTGTCAGCGTTAGTCACGCGAATAATTCTAGGGGCTTGGCCGAGGAGCTAACTCCCTTAAAACCAAGCTCCAGCGCTAATGAAAACTAGGTTTTGGACAGAACCAAGGCATCGTATGGTCCTCGGACCCAAGCCTCAAGGGAAACCAACTACCTGGATGTAATGAAAACTAGGTTTTGGACAGAACCAAGGCATTGCATGGTCCACGGACCCAAGCCTCAGGGGAAACCAACTACCTGGATGTAATGAAAACTAGGTTTTGGACAGAACCAAGGCATTGCATGGTCCTCGGACCCAAGCCTCAGGGGAAACCAACTACCTGGATGTAATGAAAACTAGGTTTTGGACAGAACCAAGGCATTGCATGGTCCTCGGACCCAAGCCTCAGGGGAAACCAACTACCTTGATGTAATGAAAACTAGGTTTTGGACAGAACCAAGGCATTGCATGGTCCTCGGACCCAAGCCTCAGGGGAAACCAACTACCTGGATGTAATGAGAACTAGGTTTTGGACAGAACCAAGGCATTGCATGGTCCTCGGACCCAAGCCTCAGGGGAAACCAACTACCTGGATGTAATGAAAACTAGGTTTTGGACAGAACCAAGGCATTGCATGGTCCTCGGACCCAAGCCTCAGGGGAAACCAACTACCTGGACGAGGAAAGCTAAGTTTTGGACATGGGTCTGGCGTGCATCGCGCAGCACTCAGCGGTTATCCCGGTTAGTTCCAAGAGTTCAATTTATTGAGGATTACCATTGTTATACTTGATAATACTTGTGAGTTTAAACTAGAGGGAATCTATGTTAAGGCATTTTTCTGCCCGGAATATCATTAAGGGCAATCTTAGATTTAATATTCATGCACAAAGTAGTTGTTGCAAAAAAAAAAAGTATGTATAAAGAAATAAACACATCTTTTATTAAGACAAAAGAACAGTACAGTGCACAGTTAAAAAGCTGAAACAAGCTTACATTAGAGTTAACTGCGTAAACAAAAGAAAAGTACAAGAGAGTGAAGATAAAGCCGAGGAGATAGCTCAGAGGAGAGATTGGCTACTGTTGCAAGATGTCGTCTAAGGAAACTATTCCTCGACGCTTCTACATGCCCATAACTCAGGCAGCCAAAGAACCTGACCTCATGCTAACACCATCTACAGAAAAGGCGCAGGGAGCCGGAAGTTGGGAAGCCCCCGCAGGAATTTGCCGGCTACAAGGTAGACAGTGCTGATGGTGGAAATTCCTTCTTCGGGCATACCAAAAATCTGGCATGACCAGAACCTGCTTCGGATTTTGACTAAAAGAGGGGGAGACACCCTCTCCCTTCTGTCAAAGTGTAAATTTCTCTTAAGTTTATGCTTTCTTGGCCCGTACATCACTCCTTCGAGTCTCGGGAGGACACGGCGCCTCTGCGGTGGAGAAAGTTCTTTTCCCCTAACCCTCGCCTCAAACATGATTTCCTAAAGGAGGAAGCTGAAGGATTTGTGCGTAGGTAAAGCAACTTTCTCTCCTATTTATTTGAAAAGATGAGGTAGTAGCATTTAATTCACGCAGCGTCCCAAGAAGCGCTACAGACAAAAGGTCTCCGGCTCGATTTCCAACGTCATCTGCGACCATGAGATTAAAGGAGTCTGGGGAAGGCACACCTCGAGCACTGGGACGCCAGAAAGTGCCACGTGGTCAAAGACTACGGAAATGCCTCTAAATCTGTGGGCTTAGTAAATTCGCGGCCCAGGCCCGTTCTACGTAACGACCCACGGACTACGGCACACGCCGGGGATTAACCGTTGCCAAGGACAACCTCCTGCTCGGCAGCTTGAGAGACACTGAGGAAAAGGGATAAATAGAACCAAGGCCTTGCATGGTCCTCGGACTCAAGCCCATGGGGAAATCGACTACTCAGATAAGAAAAGATTTGAAGTTCGTAAGATGGGCTACTTGATAAAAATGTCAGGTCACTTCATCCACGGCTTAAACACCCTAAAAAAGCTAAGGCCAATAAAGGTGTAAGGAAGGTGGTGGAATGCCTCAGCATTCAGTCGTATAAGAAGGCCGTTCATTTAGCGAGTGATATATCTCCAAATGGTTATTCCTCACACGGCATCAAACCTTTGTTTTTCTCCTCGGCTAGTATGGGGTAAGTGTTACTTTTCACTGGTCGGCCTTATCGTGCCAAGCATTTCTATTAAAGTTATGGCGACATCTTTTTATTATCAAGTATTTTGGTCTTGGTCGTCATTGATTTAGATGCTACACTATTGCGCCGAACAGCGCTTGTAAATTTACAAAACATAGAGACAGAATATGCAAAATGATATAATAACCACTTTTATTGATATAAGAAATTATTACAACGTACAAAGAGGGGCCCAAACGAGCTTATACAAAATGTGAACTGCCTAAGCAACAATAATATCCGTAGTACAGATAAGTAAACAATCAGGCTTCTTTTAAACTCGTCTTCAAAGTCTCTCTAATCTCTGCCTCATCGCTGCTCGTACTAAGAGAGGAACTCACTTCAAAAAGAAAAAGGATGAAGAAGAGAGAAATAGTAAGGAAGAAATCAATGAAGAAAATGGAGGACATGAGTAGAAGAAGGAGGAGAATAGGAGGGAGAGAGATGAAGAGACAAAGAGAGGAGCAAAAGAGGGAAAAGAAACAGTACCAGGGCGGAACTGGTGCTGGGAAGACAATAAGAAGAGGGAGGGGGAGGGCACCAAGGAGCAAAAGAGGGAGAAGCAGAAGCACTTCGCCCCTGCCTCAGCCCTGACTCCTAACACGTTGGTGCCATATTAGGTACGCTCGTGAGGAGCCGGGTGGTGCTGGTCTTGGTTGTTCTCGACTCAGTCACGCCGAGAATTCGACATGACGAGCCCCTGCTTCGGATTTTGGCTAAAAGAAAGGCGAGACAGATCTTAAGTCTGCGCCACCCTTGCCCTGACCGAGCCATTTCAAGTTTTTTCAGAATGTGTTGTTTTGAGGAGTGTGGTTTCTTCATCATTTGTTATGGAACGTGTATCACGATTTAGTGTATAAGCCCGTGGGTAGAATGAACCCTAGGGGAGGCTAAGTATTTTAAATCTCAGAAGGATGTAGAGGGATTCTTTGCAAAAACAATAACCTCCCCCCTTCCTTCTTATACAGAGGGTGGAGCGGGAGGCATTTAATAGGTTCAGATCTCCAAAGGGATCTGCCAACACAAACATGCCGGTTCCGTTTCCCCACCCCGTCAAAACAAACCGCCGAATTAAAGTAATCTCGTAAATAGCGGCCATTAAAAGCGCGGTTTGGATACCCAAACGATAAGAACGCATCAAGCGCCAAGTCAAAAGACTGTCTCGCGGACCGGTGCATTTCTTGGGCAGATCAGGAGCCGCCGACATTATTAATAGGCCGAATTGATTGGGCCGTAGGAGGATGCTCGGTGTTACCAAAACCCCCCTTTCCAACCAGGAGGTTGGACAGCAGGGTTTTGAGGGGCTGTTGTGGGGCCCAAATGATTTATGGGCCAGGCCCATCTACCCAGGGAGAATCCAAAGGCCCAAGCCGAGGAGGGCTACAGCCCAAGCTCGACAAGGTAGCCTATGGATACCGCCGAGGGCAGTTCAGTCCTCAGCAGACCCAGAGTCCCACTAGAAAGAGGGGCGAAAACGGTATGGGGCTGAAACTTGGAAGAAAGATCTAAAAATATCCAGGGAAAGCTGCCCTCACTGCCATTCAGTTCTCTGAACCTGACAGGGCCGCATTCTTTAACTTTTATAAACACCCTAAACGACTTCGGGTATGGGCTGATGGGACAAGTATCAGTCTTGGAAAGGCTAACCCTATACGTGGACGAAGGACAATGAACGCAAGGAGATATAAAAGGAAAAATAAGTAACCTAAAGAAGGGGCTGGGAAAAAAGGCCAAAAACCAGAGCCTCCCAGCCCACCTCCAGGAGAAAGTCTCCATGGGTGAAGATGACCTAAACCCGCACGAATACCACGATAAACCCACCGCTTGTCGATCAAGGCCTAACCTTTCAAACCCACGCTCTACAAATGATATTGTTGGGGCCTTCTTACGTGCGAACCCGACACCGTTACGGTCCGCCACGAATCGTGTCCCCACATTTATTATTTCATATAAATTAAATAGATTTTAAAATCTATGAAACATAAAATTTAATGCTTTAAAATTTTAAAAATTCCATAAATAGAAAATAATAAAATTAAAACAAAAATAACATATCTAAATAGACAAAATTTTGAAGAACTAGGAAAATCAAACACAAAGCTAATGAACAACCCCCAAAAATCAAACACAAACGACAAACAACCCAAAAAAATCAAACACAAACGATGAACAACCCAAAAAAATCAATCACGATGAGCACAATGAACAACCCAAAAAAATCAAAGTTGGTCCTCAAATGAACACAATAAAAAAAATGTAGAAGCAAATTCAATCCCAAATCAATCAAACACATAAAATTTTGATTTCGCAAAGACAAACCCACTCACAGATTCATTTGTTTTTCTTAGGAAACAAACATGGAAACAAGCACAAACCTAGAAAATTCATTAGCATAAACCCGTTAGCATTAGAGTCTCATCTAGCTCGCCTAATTCGAGTCCGTACCACTGCTTCTTAGAAAATTCCCAAATCGCTATTTGGGTCTCTCTCTCTCAGTTTTCTTCACCATGGCTCCCATGCCATCTTAAAACCCACCTGACCCAAATCAAAATAGTACAATCCAAGCTTCATCTGCATTACAACGCAACCAAACCTTACCCATCTCCGAATCCAAACACGGAAGCTAAAGAAACTTTACACCCACAAGAACACCCATCTGTTAGATCTGAGACCACCTAGATCGGAAAGGAAACTCACTTCCGTTCAAGTCTAAGCTGATTTTGAAGAGGGGCAGAGAGTGAGGGTAAGCGGAGAGTCAAGAGGCGAAGTGTGAGTGAGAAAGCGAGAGGAGACTGCATGAAGGTGAGGAAAGCTTTTTAGTATTTCGAATTTTTTTTGGATTATTAATTGTTTATACCTGTCATAGGATTTTGTGGATTTTTTATTTTTGTGTGTTTAGATATGTTATTGTGTATTTATTTTTATTTTTCGTGTTTATGGAAATTTTAAAATTTTAGAAAATTTAATTTAACTTTTCATAAATTTTGAAATTTATTTAATTTATATGAAATAATAAAAATTACATGGCATTTTTTAATTAGTCAATAAAATACACATGGCCAATTTATGTGTCACTTGACAAACACATCAACAACAAACGGATAAAGGAGTTGAGGATCTAAGTACTTTCAAACTTTAGAATGTAAAATTTTAAATTTTAAATTTCAAGATATAAAATTCAAAAAATCCCAAACTTCAGGGCATGTTTTGTAATTTACCAAAAAAGTATGCTTCCCTGAAATTTCCTTGACGCAGATGCCTTGGAAGGTTCGGATATGCGTACGAATGTTTGCCGAATGATTGGGTTTTTTGATAAATCTATACGAATGTTCGCCGAATAGTTCGGCCCATCTTGCTAGTATAAATTTAGATATTTGGCTGTCTAAACTTCATCTTTGAAAGTGGATCTGGCTTATATAACCAAAAAAAAAAGAAAAAAAAAGAAAAAGGAAAGTGGCAGCTGGATTTTGAGAAGAATGGAGAAGTTGCTATTACATGCGAGAATCCTTAATAGTTTTGTAAGCCTTATTGATTCCCGGCTTATACAATTTTTGAATGATTTCCCCTCAAAGTTTATATTGTACGCTTCTTCCTCCACAATTACCTTGTTTTTGCTTCTACATCACGAGGAAGTGGACGGAAGTCCGGTCCCAACCGTGGTCTTCAAAGATCGGCCAACGGCATATCACGCCTTCCTAATTTCCACAGTCATCGCCTTTACGGCCGCCTTTTGTGCAATTTTAGTCCAACACCGGCCAAGATTTGAAAGCTTCTGCAGGGTTTCTGCCATGGTTTCATTGGTATCGGCCTTCTTAATCGTCTGCTTCACCGTAGCTTTTTCGAATTCCTATAGAGTAGAGCAAATCATTAGGTGAAGGGCGGGGTGGAGGATTAAGCTGTTAACTATGCAGATTTTTTTTTTTTTGGTTACTATTAATAAATAATAATAAAATCGTGGTTATATTATGCTATTTCCTATGGAAAAACAAGAAACAAAAATAGAAACCCAACTGGCAAACATTGCAGCCTTTAAACCGCCATAGATCCAACAAAACCCAGTACTAGAAATAGATACCATAATATAATAGCATTAACAATGGATACTCAACTCCTCCCTTTTGCGATACAAAATTTCTCCTGGATAATTCAAATAAAAAGACCTTTGCATCTGTAATCACCGGTGGCGACTCTTGGAATTTTGTTCAGAATGTTTCTTAGGAAACATAAATTACACAATCTTATTTCTTTTTAGTTTTTAGGTAATTAGATTTAATTCAATGTTATTATTTTCATTCCGTGCCGGAAAATACCATGCCGGTAAACAAACCGGAACAGTAACCCACCCTATTTTACTTCGGAAAAAACATTTTAGTTTATTTCGGGTGTTTCGAGGTCAGTGGCAGAGCTAAGAAGTTTTTCTAGGGAGGCAAATTAAATAAAAAAAAATTCAAGACCCAATAAAAATTTTTATTTTATGAATTAATATTTTAGCTTAATAATGTTGTGTCCTACTATTTTTTTATTGTATAAAACTCATTTATAATTTAACCACTCAAGCCAAAATATAAATGCAAACAACAATACATTGTAATAACTAATTATATATAACGATATTTTATAATCTTATATATTATTATATAACAGAAACTCTAAAATATTATAATATATTATATAATTAAAGTGAAAGACAGAAATCCACACTTGTCAAATTTACAACCACAAAAATGTTATTCTCACACTCAAACACAGTATTTTGAAGTGATGTACAGTAGTAACACAACACACATAGTTATACAAAACACATAGTTATAGAAAAAAAGAAAGAAAGAAAAAGAAGGTAACAAACACACAATAAGAGAGTGAGATAAAAAATGAGAAAGATACCAGTGATTCATAGAAGGGCGACTGGTGGTGTCGAGGATTGTCACGGAGAGGCAGCGTGATATGGCCATTATACTCCCAGTAAATGTAAGAGGAGATTTGTTTTGCTCTTTTGTTTATTTATTAGTATTATTTTTTTCATTGGTGATTTGGAATTTGACAGAGAAGAATGGGGTTTTTTATTAGTATTTGGAGGGTGGGATGAGGAATGAATGGGTTTGCTGGGCTTGCACCGATCAGTCTTATACTGATCAGTTTTTTTTTTTTTTTTTTTTTGGAAAATTCGCGGGTTTCTGTTTTTTGCATATTGGGCTTTTTTTTTCCTGTTAGGCTTGCCTGTTACAAATTTCTTTTTTTTTTTTTAAGATTTTAGTTCAAAAATTTTTTTGGGCTTTTATTTTATTTTATGGTGTACTTGATTTTGATTTTGATGGAAGGTGTTCCTAATTTTTTTTAAAGGATAAACAAACAAAAAACATTTAATTATTATTATATATATATATATATATATATTTTAGGTCAGGGTGTTCCTGGGAACACCCTGACATGAACGTGGCATCGCCACTGGTAATCACTGATCCTCTCATGCGAGAATTCCATCACAGTTAATTACGAAGTCCTAAATGATTATGAATTACGAGAGCAAGAGGAGCACACGATGCTGGCATCCGAAAGACATGCCTGATGTGAGTGAAGCATAGCTGACATTTAAGCTAGTTACCCTTGGAGGATAAGCGTGATTGTTTTTGGGGCTTACGCTGCGCTGGGAAAGTGGGAAACGGAAGATAAGGTATTGGGGTGTGCATAAAACCGAAAAAATCGGTCGAAACCGATCAAACCGTTGCAAAAAATTCTGTTCGGTTTGGTTTCGGTTTTTAATTTCTAAAAACCGAAAATTTCGATTTGGTTTCGATTTCTGGTTTGAATACACCGAACCGAAACCGAACCGAACATATTATAATATATTTTACATAAAATATAGAATATATAATATTTGGGCATCAGGCCTCCTATATATATTTGGGCCTGCCATACATGTTTGGCATTTTCATTTTTTTTAAAACCATTTGGGCCTTTCTTTTTTTCTTTTATTAGATCCGGCCCTCTCCCCTTCTCCATGTATTCATTTTATTTTTAGAATAAGTAAGTATAATTAAACTAATTACTAATTAGATATCTAATTAACCTAATTAAACTTAATCTAATTTAACTATAAAAACAAAAGGTAAAAACACTACCTACAGCCCACTTTCTTTCTCACAGCCTCCACTCTTTAGATTAAGAACCTTAGAGAGCTTCTCAAATGTGTTGGCCCAGTGAGGAGCCCAGTCTTTGATGACGTCGCTGGCGACATCCACGAGCCACGCGGGCTAGCCTTGCTGGTTCCTAACCATGCAAGGTTCGACTCTCGGCTTCTGGCAACCAATCCCCTCCGCTGGAGAAGAACTTGCCGGAAAGTCAGCTCTGGCAAAGTGACTCACCCTGATAACATTCTGCCTTTCTTCCTCGACTGCCCCATTCCTAACCCCAACGTCGGTCATGGCATGCTCCTCGATGCCGCTCCACATGTCGGCCTTCCTACACCGGCCACCACACACCGGCCTTCCTACGTTGGCCTCCACATGCCAGCCTAATCTTTTCATTCTCACGATGACCCTCTCTCTTTCTCTTTAATTTATCCATAATTTCCTCTCACTTTTTTATATTCTGGGTTTGTTTAATACTGAATCAATGGTATTTTTTCAATTTTTATGTGCAAATAAAGTTAGGGTTTTGAAAAAACCCATGTGCTTGGTTGTTTATATTCTGGGTTTGTTTATTTTTTTCAATTTCCTCTCTCTTCTTTATATTCTGGTTTTTTATTTATTTTTTTATAGAAATTAAATGATAAGGAAACTGAAAAAACCCACCGAAACCAACTGATTGAATTCCAATTACTTCGGTCGGTTTCGGTTGAGAATTTCACAAACCAAAAATTTTGGTTTTGATTGATGAACACTTAGAAAACCAACTAAAACTAAACTAACACACCCCTAATAAGGTGATTGTCTTTGGGGCTTATGCTACACTTGGGCCACATTTTCATTTCCGTCCAACTTAGGCGGAAATGGACGCTCTGATTGTTCTGACAAAAATATTTTCTAGAAAATGAGTCATTTTTTGAAAAGTATTTTGTATAAAACTATTTCATTTTTCTATATTTTATAATTATCTTAAATGAGTTAAAAACAATCTTCTAACTTCTTTTATTTAGCTTTTTGTGAGACAGAATTTTTTTCCAAAAAAAAATTAATGGAAAATAATCTCTAAAAATAAGCCATACTTGTTCTATTGACTTTTTTTTCCCCCTACAAAATACTAGAAAACACGAAAAACTTGAAAGGTAAATGTGTATTTCTATTTTATCTATGCTAAGTAAAAGCCACATTTATTATAATTGAGGACTATAATATCTTATATTATATTTATTCTACATACACTTTTATTTTTATTTTTATTGAGATGCTTACACGTATTGATTTGCTTAATATTTCTATAGGATAAAATATAGTTAACACTTCTGAGAATTGGGCTAAAGTTAGCCAAGTTCAAGACATTTCAAAACTAACAAATTTGGTCCCTAAAGGGCCTAAACCCAACTTGATCCTTAAATTGTTAATCATTTTCTTCTCTCTCACGGTAATTAGGGACCAAGTTGATCAATTTTTGAGATGACAATAGGGACTACATTGCAAAGTTATTAATTTTGTTCTGTTCTTACCAAAATGGCTAGAGAATACCATTCTGGCATGCAAACTAGAATGGTATACCCCCTGTTCCACCTCGAAATAAATTCTGGGTCATTTCAGGGTGTTCTGGCCATTTCGAGTGATTTTGGGAAATATCGGGGAAAATTATGGATTCGGCCGAAATGAGTTTTAGGTGAAAAAATAAATAAATAAATAAATAAATCTTTCTTTGAACCCATTTCTTTGCAAATACTCAACCAAAACCCAATTGAGAAGCTCTCTTTGAACCAGAAATGGCATTTCAGTAAAGTAGTGTTGTAGACACTGTATGGCAATGTCTGTTTTACATTTTTTATACCTTGCTGGACCATACCCTTGGAACGTTGGCAATTTCTGATTTACTTTCCCTTTTTTTGTGGTTGCATTGTGTATGATGTATGTATATCTACATCTGCTTGTATATGGGTGATTATGCACTTTGTATGATGAACTCTCATGGCTACGTGAGTGACCCTCTCTAGTCATGAGAGCTCTTGACCTTGTAGTATGGATATGCGCTCAAGGCAATTGCTGTCGGCGCATATTCATGCTATATTGTGTGCACGATCATCGTGATGTGATTGTCTTGATCCATGTCACCAAGTGACATTGGTTTCCCCGTGTATGTGACATGCATCAACATGCTTAACACTTTGGAGGGCTTCAGCTCGTCACGGTGCAAGCATGTCGATATGCGTCGTATATAGAGACGCGAAACCCTGCTGGTGCGCCATAGCGCACTAAATGCAAAACTTTACCAGATTTCCGCCATGAAAATGAGGCATCCCCTTTGCTGTATCCTCACGTCAAAAGCTTGGTGAGAATATCATTTAGCATGCTATGACGCATTTAAGGCAAAGCGCTGTTGGATTTCTGCCACGAAAATAAGGCAAAGCGCTATCAAATTTCCGCAATGAAAATAAGGAGAAATGCTACCAGATTTTCGTTACGAAAATTTGGCAATGACTTCAAATACACTTGGAAAGCATCGATCGGGATCACATCCATTCTGAAACCAAATCTCAAAGCCGAACACATTTAAAGCCCCAAAAGCTAATGCCCATAGCTTATTATCAATTGCCAATGTCTAAAAATTATGATTTTATCAAAACAAAGAACTGTCTTCAGACAAGCATTGTGGGGTGCCTAACACCTTCCCCACACATAACCAGACTTCTAAACTCAAGATTCAAGATATTTTTCCCATCCACATTAGATTAGGAAAAATGCCCTTTTTCCAAACCTATGATCGGTAATAAAATCAAATAAAGTTAGGTGACCAATCACACCTTAGAAAAACCCAAGGCATGGTCTATCCTTTACAGTCAACATGAAATGATCCAGTGACTTTAGGCTATGGGTTGGTGAATTCACCACTGGGTACCCGAATCTAATGAAGACCGGTGATCCATGGTTCCTACCACCACATGTTGTTGAAAGGGGTGCATACATATTGTTATTTGAATTTTCAAAGATTACCTTGTTGGAAAAATACATGTTTACAAGACATACGCAGCGGAAAATTAACAGATCTACTTCATTCGCAATTGATAACATGTACCATGTAAATTTTAGAATATAAGAATAAGAGAATGTACCTTGGGGCAGTGAAATTCAAAACTAAATATTAGAAGTACTTGGGAACACTTTTTATCTTCACTCCAATTTCACTTATGCCTAAGAAGTGTGGTCTCTCAATCAGTTTATATGTATGTGTTCAAGGGAGAATAAGAGAGTGTTCTACACTCACATACAAACCATTTCATTCACTTACAAAATACTGTATGTTTCTTTCCTTATAACTGATTATCTAATTGGGTTAGCCTATTGGGTCATTCCAATTGGGCTTTAGTATGTGGCTTGGAGTGAGACCAAAAGGGAACAAATAAGACACTAGCTCCAATGGGCCTTGGGCTTTTCTGTTAACTCTTGACAAGTCCAAAGTTACCATTAATTATATTTAATACCACTATATAAATACAATTGCACTTTAGGAATTATTAATAAATTATATCCTAAGACTTTATTATACATGCAACCCCTTCATAAAATATTCGTAGTAATACAAAGTCATGAATGTAGACTGCTACTTTGAAGATTACTACATCTTAATCCTTGAGTATCCGGTTTAATCCTTTAAGTTATTCATCATATATTTATGAAATCCAATTTCATAAATATATACTTTAGTAACTCCTTACTAAAGTAGTTAGGCCTACTATTCTAAATAACCAAACTCATTAAACTTATCTTAAGGAAATATTTTATATCTTTGTTAAGAGATTATAAATTCCATCTTGAGAATATATGTTCCATCAACACTAAATGTGGCTGCCCAACATACTGAGGTTTTAATCGTTACTTTAGATCTCACTCCTGATATATCAAAGCAATCTACACTTTATGATCAGGTCCATTATTTTCTCAGGATTAAGAGTTAATGTAAATAGAAGCCGTGAGATTTATTATTCATTTCACAGTCGTTAGGAGAATAATAAATCTCACAACGGTCCAGTTCAATATGTCTTAACTCTTAAAACATATCAACATATTAACTAGAAGTCTTCACTTCCATGATCAAGACAAATCATCTTAGTTGATATGTTATAGTCTTCGTAGATGAAATGCCCAATTTCATCACCGACTGTGAACTAAAATTCTGAGTTTATAAAGAACTTGTGACTTATATCTTCTGTGACTAAATCACATAAATCACATACTATACATCTCATGGACTATATGATAATGTCCAAATATTCATTTTACCATTATTTTAGATAATAATAATAATAATACAACTTTATTAATTACAACATTAAGTCATATATAATGTCATATATAGCATCATACAATAGGATTTAAGGAAGACTATTGTGCACTAATCTAACTCTCATTCCCTCCAAATGTGACTTAAAAGTCCTTTGGGGAAAGGCATTGGTAAAGGAATCTGCTAGATTATTTGCACTATCAATCTTTGCTACTACTACATCTCCTCGAGCAACAATGTCTCAAATGATGTGGCACTTTCTCTTAATGTGCTTTTCTTTCTTGTGATTCCTTGGATCTTTGGATTGTGTAACCGCTCCACTATTGTCACAAAATACTGTGATAGGAATTTGCTCCATTCTCACAACACCAAGATCATAATGGAATTTCTTAAGCCAAACAACTTCTTTTGCCTCTTCGCAAGCAGCAACATATTCAACTTCCGTGGTGGAGTCAGCAATACAAGATTGCTTAACACTCCTTCAACTTATGGCTCCACCTCCTAAGATGAATACACAACTTGAAGTAGACTTTCTAAAATCAAGATCTGATTGAAAATCTGAATCTGTAGAGCCAATGGGTATCAAATCCTCACATCAGTAAACAAGCATATAATCTCTCGTTCTCCGTAGATACTTGAGAATATGCTTTACAGTTTGCCAATGTTTTGGTCCTAGATTTGATTGATATCGGCTGACCATGCCAACTGAATAATAGAGACCTGGTCTAGTACAAAGCATGGCATATATGAGACTTCCTACTGCAGAAGCATAAGAAACTTGTCTTATCATATTTTCTTCCTCAAGAGTCTTAAGCCTTTGGCCATCAGAGAAAGGAACTCCATGTCTGAAAGGAAGCAATCCTTTCTTGGTGTTTTGCATGCTAAACCGTTCTAGAATCTTATCTATATACCCAGCTTGTGACAAACCTAACATTCTATACTTGCGATCTCACCAAAGCTTGATCCCTAGAATGAAGTTAGCTTCGCCCAAGTCCTTCATATCAAATTGGCTTAACAACCAAACTTTTACTAATGACATTACCCTACATCATTTCCAATGATTAGAATATCATCAACATAAAGCACTAGGAACATTATTACTTTATCTTGATGTCTTTTGTACACATATGGTTCATTAAGATTTTGTTCAAAACCAAATGACTTGATTGCTTGATCAAATCTGATATTCCATGACCTAGATGCTTGCTTAAGTCTATAAATGGATCTTTTCAACTTGCATACCATATGCTCTTGGTTCTTTGCTATGAAACCTTCCAGTTGCATCATGTAGATTTCTTCTTCAGGATTGCCATTTAGAAAAGCAGTCTTGAATTCCATTTGCCAAATCTCATAATTATAACGAGCAACAATGGATAAGAGAATTCTGATAGATTTAAGCATTGTTACTGGTGAAAAGGTTTCTTCATAATCATTACCTTCTTTTTGTGTATACCTTTTCGCCACTAGCCTTACTTTAAAGGTTAAAACCTTTCCATCTATTCCTCTCTTCCTCTTATAAACCCATTTGCAACCAACAGGTTTAATGCTGTTAAGCGCCTTTATAAGATCCCAAACTTGATTGGAATACATTGAAGCTAATTCAGATTTCATAGCTTTGACCCAATGATGTGCATCTATATCATTCATTGCCTCTTCATAAGTGTAAGGATCAGTTTCAACCTTTTCTAAGATAGCTTCATAAGTTTCTTCCAGACCTATAAATCTTATATGTGGTCTAACAATCCTTCCACTACGACGAGGCTCCTGTGTACTAGTCATCTCATGAGTAATATCTTGTGGTGTATCCGATACAACCACATCATCTCTAGTTTAATCCATTGATTGTTCAATTACAAGTTCTTTCATTTCAGCCAAAAAAACTCTACTTTCCCAAAAAGAAATTGGTAGAGTTGTATAACTCATTATGGATTTAACCATATCTAAAAGAGTCATTTTCCTTCTTTCTGCTACACCATTTTGTTGTGGAGTTCCAAGTGCAGTCAATTGGGATATAATCTCATTTTTAGTTAAGTAATCCTTGAAATCCCCAAGAAGGTATTCACCACCTCGATCAGATCGAATGGCCTTTATGCATTTACCTAATTGATTCTCAACTTCAGCCCTAAACTTCTTGAACTTTTCAAAGGCTTCTGACTTTCATTTCATTAGGTACACATAACTAAATCTAGAGTAATCATCAGTGAAAGTAATGAAATACTCATAGTCACTTCTTGCTTGGATTGACATAGGACTACATACATCCGAATGTACTAGTTTTAGCAAATCTTAGGCTCTTCAACCTTTTGCATTAAAAGGCCTTTTGGTCATTTTGCCCTCCAAACAAGATTCACAAACTGAAAATTCATCAAAATCCAATGGCTCTAAGAGTCCATCTTTGATCAGTTTTTGAATCCTATTTGAATTAATATGACCCAAACCTAAATGCCAAAGATATGCATCACTAGTAGAAGGAAACTCTCTCTTTAATGATTTCACATGTGAATTATTATCTAATTTAGAATAATATAATTCATGCTTATTAGGAGTTAAAATACAAAGACCATCAACAATATTGCCATAATATATAAACACTTTACCCTTCTTTATTACAACATTGTCTTTCAGGATAACACAATATCCATGTTTACCTAAATAAGTTGCAGAAATTAAATTCCTACAAACATAGGTACATATAAACAGTCTTCCAATACTAAAACCCTAGATTCAAAGCATAAATTAAACACTCCAACAGCTACAACTAGAATTCTGCTCCCATCAGCCAAAGTAAGAAACAATTCCCATTCATTCAGCTTTCTAGTCTCCTGGAACCCCTGCAAAGTATTGCAGATATGGTTAGTACAACCTGAATCCACAGACCAGAAATCCGTGGGATTTTGTACTAAACATATTTCAAGAAGGAATGAACTTTTCATACCCTTATTCTTGGCAGCTCTAAATATTGGACAATTCCTCTTCCAATGACCTTTCTCACCACAATGGAAACACTTTCCTTTGGCGTAGTCCTTCTTCTTTCCCTTGTTGGAAACTCCTAAGGCAATTTGTTTACCATCTTGCTTGGTGAAGTTCTTCCTCTTCTTCTTTTTACCCTTGTCTTTCGACTTAAGTTGAGAAGTAGAAGCTTCAGCCATATTGACATCAACACTAGAAGTACCAAGAATGCCTTCCGCCGCTACCAATTCATTCATTAATTCAAACAATGAGCAAATCTTTTTCTTCATATTATAATTAAGTCTGAATTCCTTGAATGATTCTAGTAGTGACTAGAGTATTATATCCACTTGGGATTCTCCATCAATATCGACACCTAAAACTTCCAGTGTAATTAGATTAGAGATCATCTTGAGACAATGCTCCCTCACTGAAGTGCCTTTAGCCATTTTGGTATTATAAATTTGCCTCATAGTTTCTTACCTTACAAAATGGAATTGCTCACCAAACATCTCCTTTAGACTTAACATTATGTCCGAAGCTAGTCCTACATCCTACATTTGATGCTGTAGAACATTTGAGATAGATGCTAGGATACAACACTTGGCCATCTCATTAGATTTCTGCCGATGATCATATCACTGTTTTTCCACTGAAGGAGCATCTAATGATGGAAAGTTAGGACAAGGTAAGCACATATTTGTGCTCTTCAACAGTAAGAATAATGTTCAAATTTCTTTTCCAGTCAACATAGTTGGATACAGTCAGTTTGTTTTGATTAAGAATAGCAACAAGTGGGCTAAATGATGCCATGATTAAATTTGAAAACAATAAACATGAATATAATAAGTAAACTGGACATTATCAAACTATAATATAAAATATGCAATGACAACCCAATCCCATATTTAATAGCCCTCAGCATAGAGTGAACATTAAGTACTATGATTGATTGAAAACTATTCTAATTATTAGTGCTATCATGATAACTCTTATCAAACACTAATAATATGCCGTTATACATTTAGCCTCTAAATAATAATAGTAAGAACTTAGCATAGAGGATACTATAGTATTTAGTCTAGTGTATACCATTGTTTAGAATCATGTGTAGCCACATTTCATCTACCATTAACAGGTTTATCTTGTAGTACCATGATTCAAAATACCCTTCGCATGGAATGCAAAGCTCAAGGCTAAGACAAGGTGTTTGATCAAACCATTATAAACCAGGAAGTTCAATCTTGTAGTACCATGAAATAAATACACTCCACATGGAATGCTAAACTCGAAGCAAAGACAAAGTATATATTTCATATTACTATGAATCGACAATGGAGGCTGTGAGATCCAACCCCCCTTGTATCTCTCTCCCACTAGATGTTTTAAAAGAAAGGGTTTTAATTATAAAATATGCGTAATCTTATTACACATAGTCTTGCACTTTTAAATGTGAAAACACTTAGAAAAATTCAAAAATTCACAGCTTTTGATTGATCGAATGTGTACCTCGATTGGTTGAAAAAATTAAAAAATTCATACTTAACAATCTGCCTGGCTCGATTGGTATTCGATCACTACTCAATCGATCGAAAAAGTACATTCGATCGATCGACTAGCAATCGAATCAAACAGATTGATCACTGTTTCACTCGATCGATAGAAAGTGTTAGGACATATGTGATTCAATGTTAGGAACATATGTCACTATTTTATGTAATTGGCTAATCCTTTGATAAAACACACTTTTCTTGTAATTGGGTAGATCTAGGATGTGTTTAATGCTTTAAGGAACAAGGTTTCAAGTTCAAGTGTTAAAGCCATGCAAGTCTATCCAAGAATCAAGTGTGAAAGTGCTACATTTTAAAACTCGACAGCTAGCATCTATTGAGGTTTAAAAAGCTACTGAAGCCCGTGGCTCGACAGCTAGCTTGATAGATAGCTATCTATCGAGGTTTATGAAATTCAGATTTTCTGTTATGTTTTTCATCCAATCCATGGGTATGTGTTTGGGCTTTCTTTTCTCACAACCCTAAACATATATAAGGATTATTCTAAGGGCCATCAAGGGTGACACAAGTTGCACAAGTGTGGAGCAAAGTCTTGTTCATGCAAATTGTGACCAGAGATAGAATTTGTCCTAATTCATCTTTCTTTTAAAGAAGCTACTGTGTTTGTACACCATAGAGTTTTGTGACCAAGGAGCTTCTTGATCTTCATCGTGTAATGAACTAAAGAACTTTGCAGCCAACATCCTTCTCAAGTTGGTGATTAAGTTACGTATTGGGATCCGCACAATTGGTTAGTCACGTATTGGGAGCGGTGCATTGAAAAAGAGAGATTGTCACTACAGAACAAGTCCAATTAGGTATTGGGGTAAGGGTTCAACTGTAGGTTGGTATAAAGTACTGAAATTCCATTACTTATAACCGCTTTTTGTGATAATAGTGAATTCTTGGGAATGGTGACCTTAAAATCACCCGGTGGGGTCTTTGCAGTGTTGGTTTTCCCTATTCGAAAACATATCACCCGTGTCAAATTTAATTTCCGCTGCATTTAGTAATATTGGTGGTTTGTTTTTGCTATCACGCTATTGTATGTTAAATTGACTTAATTAATTCACTTGGCTAATTAATTGTTTAATTTGTCACAAGGGGTCAATACATTCTTAGCCTAACAAGTGGTATTAGAGCGGGCACACTCTGATTAGGGTTAATATTTGCTGTGTGATCCATTGACCCCTATTGGTCATGGATAGAGGACAGTCTCTTATTATACCTTCTTTATTTAATGGCACTAATTATGCATACTGGAAAGTACGCATAAGAGTTTTCTTGCAATCTTTAGATGATAAAGTATGGCAAGCTGTGGAGATAGGCTGGACTAAGCCTATAGAAGCACTGGCCGACTAGGATGATGCAAAGATCAAGGTGGCAAACTTCTACAGCAGGGCATTGAATGCTTTGTTCAGTGCAGTCACAAATGGGGAGTTCAAGAAAATACCCTCTACTGAAACTACAAAGGAAGCATGGACCATCCTCCAGACAACCTATGAGGGAACCAAGGTTGTCAAGAATTCTAAGTTTCAGAGGCTCATTACAAGCTTTGAAGAGATCAAGAAGGAGGAGGATGAGTCGTTCGATGAGTTCTATGCTAAGCTCAAGGACATAGTGAACTCAGTCTTCAATCTTGGGCAAACTATTCCTAAACCTAAGATTGTGAGAAAGGTGCTCAAATCTCTACCCGAGAGATTCCATGCTAAGATCACCACAATTGAGGAATCAAAAGACATCGACAAAATTCATTTGAAAGAATTGGTTGGCAATCTGTAGACTTATGAAGAATGCCAATGGGAAGAGCTTCGACAAGGACCGTAGGAAATCCAGTTCCTCACAGTTCAAGAGCCAAGACAAAGGGAAGAAGGACGTTAGGGATGGCGGTCCATACACTGGTCCCTCAGGACCAAAGTGTTTCAGGTGTCAAGGATTTTGACATATGAAATAGGAGTGCCTTACATATCTCAAGAGCATTGGGAAGAGCAAGACACTTGCTGCTACATTGAGTGATACTGAACCTGAGGATGATTCTAAAAATGAGGATAATGGAATTCTGAATGCCTTCATTGCCACTGTCAATCCTGCTGAGGGGATTGTTGAAGATGTGGATGAAGAAGAGGACTTGGTGGATTCTAAGTTCGAGAAAATGGATTATCAAGATGATATTCATATAGCCTACAAGAAATTGTACAAGGTTTCTGAGAAACAATAGAAACTTTACAGGCTAGCCACCAAGAAGCTCAGTGATGTGGAGCTTGATCGTGAAGAGCTTTCCACAAAGTTTGATGAAGCAAATCAAATTATTGGAGCACTGAGGTTTGAGAATAATTTCCTGGTTGAGAAGACGAAGAAACTTCAAGCAAAGCTGTTTCAAGTCAGAGCTCAATTGGAGAGGACTTCAAATGCAAAACTTGACGAGATGCTCAGTATTCAGAAATCTGCTTTTGATCGAACCGGTTCAGGGTATGATTTATATTCTTCTAGTATTGCTTCTGCTAGTACTACTATTTTTGTTCCTCCTAGTAATAATGTTGAAATTGAGAACACTAATGTCAAAACTGCTTTAGCTAGTGAGAACTTAGACAAGGGCAAATCTATCTTAGGAGCACCGCCTAAGAAGGACAAGAAAGAAGTTAAAAATCATAGGGCTAAGAAGGGTAACTCTCAAAAGCCTAAACAAAAGAAGCAACATCTTTGTCATCACTGTGGAGTTGCTGGTCATACTCGACCTAATTGCTATAAGTGGTTAGTCACTCAACAGAACAACGGCATGATTGCATCGAGAAACCAAAATCAGTTTCCATCCTCCTTTGCTCCTCTTGGAGATCTTCTCAAAACCCTCATGTTCTTTTCAAACTTGAACGGTTTCAATTCTTCCCCCTCACCATCGGATCAAGATTTTGCTAAATGGAAAGGTTCTTCCAAGGTGTGGAAGGAAAATGAATTCAAGTGATTTTGTCACTTTTTCTCCCTCTCCGCCTCTCGTTTTTGTGTTTTTCGTTTGTGAAATTCTCAATCGAAACCGATCGAAGTAATTGGAATTCAATCAGTTTCGGTTGGATTTCGGTTTTGGTCGGTTTTGGTGGGTTTTTTTGGTTTCCTTACCATTTATTTTCTAAGAAAAAAAAACCCCAGAATATAAAAAAGAGAGCGGAAATTGAAAAAATAAACAAACACATAATATAAACAACAAAGCACATGGGTTTTTTCAAAACCCTAACTTTATTTACATATAAAAATTGAAAAAATAGCATTGATTCAATATTAAACAAACCCAGAATATAAAAAAGAGAGATGAAATTATGGATAAATTAAAGAGAGAGAGAGAGAGAGAGGGTCATCGTGAGAATGAAAAGATTAGGCCGGCGTCGGAAGGCCGGTGTGTGGAGGCCGATGTAGTAAGGCCGACGTGTGGAGCAGCATCGAGGAACGTGCTGTGACTGATGTCGAGGTTAGGAATGGGGCAGTCGAGAAAGAAAGGCAGAATTTTATCAGGGCGAGTCACTCTTGCTCTCGTAATTCATAATCATTTTGTTACGTGCAAAAGAAGTGGAGTTTCTGTTACAGATTTTAACGTTATGCTTGCTGCAGAATATTTGGATGTTTGCTTAATTTTAGGATCAGAATAAGTTGTTGCATAATATTAGGATTAATTGCATTTGTATTTGCATTTTAGTAGGATAAGGGAATTTGTTTATCAAGTGTTTGGGGGGTAACAGCAAGTGGAGCTAGTGTTTGAGTTTTATTAGGATAGTTTGTTCCTAAAATGCAGGGCTTATCTTGTATAAAAGGAGCAGTGGTTTATTTGAATGAAATCATCAGATAAGAATTATTTATGCAGAATAATCTGTAGAGGTCAAGGATTTCACAATCAATCCTAATTATCTTTTTAGTGTTTATCCAATATTTATTAATTATCAAAATAGGTAAAGGTCAGGTCTTGTACGTACCACATTTAGGACTCCGTAATTAACTGTGATGGAAATCTCGCATGAGAGGATCAGCGATTACAGATGCAAAGGTCTGTTTATTTGAATTATCCATGAGAAATTTTGTATCGGAGCGGGGGTAGTTGAGTATCCATTATTTATTAATAGAAACAAATATTTATTAATAGTAACCCAAAAAAAAAAAAAAACATTGTAGCAATAAAATACAAAAAATTACAGCACAATATAACCGATGAATCATCTGACAAACATTGTAGACGCCTTAAAAAAAAATAAACAAAAATCTGCATAGTTAACAGCTTAATCCTCCACCCCGCCCTTCACCTAATGATTTGCTCTACTCTATAGGAATTCGAAAAAGCTACGGTGAAGCAGACGATTACGAAGGCCGATACCAATGAAACCATGGCAGAAACCCTGCAGAAGCTTTCAAATCTTGGCCGGTGTTGGACTAAAATTGCACAAAAGGCGGCCGTAAAGGCGATGACTGTGGAAATTAGGAAGGCGTGATATGCCGTTGGCCGATCTTTGAAGACCACGGTTGGGACCGGACTTCCGTCCACTTCCTCGTGATGTAGAAGCAAAAACAAGGTAATTGTGGAGGAAGAAGCGTACAATATAAACTTTGAGGGGAAATCATTCAAAAATTGTATAAGCCGGGAAACAATAAGGCTTACAAAACTATTAAGGATTCTCGCATGTAATAGCAACTTCTCCATTCTTCTCAAAATCCAGCTGCCACTTTCCTTTTTCTTTTTTCCTTTTTCTTTTTTTTGGTTATATAAGCCAGATCCACTTTCAAAGATGAAGTTTAGACAGCCAAATATCTAAATTTATACTAGCAAGATGGGCCGAACTATTCGCAAAACATTCGTCAAAAAACCCAATTATTCGGACAACATTCGTACACAGATTCGTCAAAAAAACCCAATTATTCGGAAAACATTCGTACACAGATTCATCAAAAAAAAGCAATTGATTCCGCGTGAAAAAAAGCAATTCAACGCGTTTTGCTTTTTTATTTTTTATCTCAAAATAAAAATGCGTCAGTGATGACGAAGACCCCGTGATATATACTTTTTTGTCAAAAATTATGTGGCATACTTTTATTCGACCTCATAACTCGTTAGTAAATTTTTAATTTTGATACAATTTATACCATTTTATATGATATTATCGTGCACTCTCGATTTAGGTGATCACTTTAAAAATATAAATGTTTGTAGGGTATGAATAAGGGTTGAGGTTTAAGTCTCTAAAGGAGAGTTTCACATATATACTTACCTAAATTAGGTTAAAGTAAAAATTTTACGTTGTATAAAAAAAAAATTTTACATATATGGTACCAGCGTTAACTTGAAAAGTCAATAGTCATATGTTTAACATTTTCTTTCTTTGGAAGAGGTGCAGAAACGACGCATGAATTTGAACTATAAAAAAGATGGCCGAGACAAACATGTCAACTAAAATTGATAAATTTTTGTTAAAAGTTTTGGAGATAAAGTTAAAAGTTAGTTGAAATAGTGTAGAGCTCATAAATAGTATCAAAAAATACAATTAGACTAATGAATAGTAGTAAAAATAAACTATATAATAAAATAAACTAACAAAAATAATCAAGGTCAAACGCGCACTAATCCCAACTTCCTAGCAACTTCCCTCAATTTTATGATAAAACAAACTACTCCTTCCATCACTAAAACATAACCCTACCCTATATCCACCGTGCATTGAATTAAAGCCATGCCCCTTCCAAGCAATCGAAGCCACACCCCCCAAAAAAAAAAAACTAGTCCTTAGAAAAAATTAAACCAAAGGTGCGAAACCTCCAAGTTACTTCCATTTTCAACTAAACCAAACCTTTTTTTTTTTTTTTTTTTTGTTTTGTAAAAACCAAACTATTCTTCGATCATTAAAACATAACCCAGCATCAACTGCGCATTGAATCAAATCAAATCAAAAATGATCTTTCTCGGTATGGGTTGTGCATCTTTTAGAATCAAATTATTCCTTTCCTTTCTGGTAATCACTTGCATACTACCTAAGACCACGAGCATCATTGAACGTGAGGAAGTTGTTGTGCCACTTCCAGCAAAAATTCAACAGCCGCTGCGCAGTACTACTTCAGAGCCCTCACCAAGAACCCCATTATTTCTTTGGAGCGTCAGTTGGGGTTATGTCTTTTTCAATCAAATACATCAGCCTCTGCGCAGTGTAGAGGCTACTTCACCAATAACCCCATTATTTCTTTGGAGCGTCAGCTGGGATTATGTCTTTTTGAATCAAATAACGAGCAGTGGTGAAGGAGGATGCGGAGTGGAAGGAGGAAGATCCGTACGCAGTGGTGGAGGTGTAGAGCTATGCAAAAGCAAAGATGGAGGAAGAGAAAGAAAAGGGAGTGAAGGCCATGCTCGAGGAGGAAGCAGAAGGGATTCTTGTATGAAAATGGCGAATAGTGATGGAGGTGGAAGTGGAAGTGGAAGTGGAGTGGAAGGACAAAGTGTAGTTGGCAGTGATGGAGGAATAGAGCTAGGCACAGGCAGAAGTGAAGTAAGAGAAAGATATGGGAGTGGAGGCCATGGAAGAGGAGCAGGTCAACATGAAGACGAAGTTGCAGTTAGAATCGGTGGCGGAGGTGGCATAGGAGGTGGAGGTGGAGGTGGTGGTGGTGGTGGTGGTGGTGGTGGTGGTGGAGGTGGAGGTGGAGGTAGAGGAGGTGGAGGCGGCAGAGATGCAGGCCACGGGTTCGATTCAGAAGCACTCTTCCAACTTCTATTCCAAGTGACCACGACGATTATTGCACAGTCTAGTTTTGCCCTTGTTTCCTTAAGTTCCGATCCATTATCCACGACAAAGAGATTCCAATTTTGTGTCGCGTGTAACATACTTGGATTTGGTTTTTGTGTGACTGCTCTCATGCTAAAATATATGAAGAATCTAGAGAGGGCTCAAAATTTTGCGCTAATCGGATTTCTAGCTGCGGGGTTGGGGTTCATACCTTTGGTAGCTATGCTCTTCCCTTGGCATCTTATTTGGATTGTCCCCCTCTTATGTTTCACTTTATTATTGGTCTCTATTTGGGCATTCATGCCACCTGAATTGGTTAGGATGATTCGGGAGAGGATGAGAATTGCAGAAATTAGTAGGAGTATTCGTCTCTACCTGGGCCTGCCGGCAGCTGAATAGCTTGGGATGATTTGGGGAGGATGTTTTATTTATTTTTTTATTAAAGTAAAGGATTGTTGTAACAGTAGTTTCGATCAAAATGAGTTGTTGTAAGAGATATCTTTTATTTTACTTTGAGATATGTTATTGCAGTAAATAATCTTTTATTTCACGTAATTGAGCATTAGAAAAATTTGAGATATTGGTTCAATAAATTTTTTTTTCATTAATTTCCTCTCTCTTAATCCATAATCATTTAGGACGCCGAAATTAACTGTGATGGAAATCTCGCATGAGAGGATCAGTGATTACAGATGCAAGGTCTTTATTTGAATTATCCATGAGAAATTTTGTATCCAAGAAAGGGTAGTTGAGTATCCATTGTTATATTATGGTATCTATTCCTCTTGAGAATAACTTAGGTCCGGATGTGGCGTAAAAGGCTCCATTTACGCCGGCCAATTCGGAAATGCCACGTCAGCCATTAAACTTAAATTTAATACACCTAGGTGTGTTTGGATAGAACTTATTTTGTTGAAATTGAAAACTGAAAACTGAAAACGCTGTAGCAAAATAATTTTTAAACGTGTGACTAGTGCTGTGGGACTCATTTTTAATGAAAAAATTAATAAAAAATGAAATTTGTGGGTCCATAAACAGTGCATATTCACTGCAAAAAGTCAACATTTAAACAGTAACCGCAATACTCCAAAACGCAAAAAAAAAAAAAAAAAAAAAAAAAAAAAAAAAAAAAAAAAAAAAAAAAAAAAAAAAAAGGAATAAAACGCAGCTTGGAAACGCAGACTTGGAATCCAAACACACACCTATTATACACAATTAAAACCCACATAAAATCTCTCTCTTTCCTGTTCTTTCTCTTCAACGTCACCTTCGCCTTCACCAAATTTCAAAATCTCTCTTCCACCGTACCTTTCTGTGAGACAACCATGGTTGAATCTCCATGCCACCGAGTCCCACACCACCACTACCGGCGGTGCTTGCCGTAGTGGCCTTCTCCTATCTTAAGGTTCTCTCTGATTTCTCGTTCTCTCTAGCCCAAATCCAGCTATGGCATAATGGCAGAGCTTACACTTGCACCAACTCCACCATAGTTGGCGGTGCTTCTCACCTGCTTCACCACCACTAGTGACAATATTACAACAATTCATTGCTTGGGTTTGGCTTTCATTTTAATTTTAAAGTTAATTTTTGGAGTGCACAGAGATGTTTGTGAAAATGTCTATTAGAAACTTTGAAGTTATTATAAAAATAGGCGTGGGGTGGTTTGCTAATTTATTGTTGTTTTGGTATTTGGGGTTTCCCCTCTGAATGGGTTCCTTTTGTTTGCTTTTGAAATTTTAAAAGCTAGTGATTTATCACAAGCTCATTGATTTTTGTTCGTGTTTTTTTTCGTGTCATTCTAAATCCGATGGGAAATTAATATATAGGTATTTTCTTTATCTTGTATACTATCTTAAATTCCTTAATGTCAAATACATGTGATTGGTCTTTTTTACTGTTGTTGCAGGTTTCAATATCTTTGCTTAAAGGTTTCAATATCCTTTGAAGAGAAAGAACAAGGAAGATAGAGGTTTTACGTGGGTTTTAATTGCGTGTAATAAATGTATTAAATTTAAGTTTGATGGCTGACGTGGCGTTTCCAGATTGGCCGGCATAAAAGGGATCTTTTACGCCAGCTCCGGACCTAAGTTATTCTCATTTCTCTTAGTACTGGGTTTTGTTGGATCTATGGCGGTTTAAAGGCTACAAGTTTTGCCAAAAAAAAAAACATTGTAGAAATAAAATACAAAAAATTACAGCACAATATAACCGATGAATAATCTGACATACATTGTAGACGCCTTAAAAATAAATAAAAAAAATCTGCGTAGTCAACACCCCGCCGTGATCTGCACCTTCACCTAATGATTTGCTCTACTCTATAGGAATTCGAAAAAGCTACGGTGAAGCAGACGATTACGAAGGCCGATACCAATGAAACCATGGCAGAAACCCTGCAGAAGCTTTCAAATCTTGGCCGGTGTTGGACTAAAATTGCACAAAAGGCGGCCGTAAAGGCGATGACTGTGGAAATTAGGAAGGCGTGATATGCCGTTGGCCGATCTTTGAAGACCACGGTTGGGACCGGACTTCCGTCCACTTCCTCGTGATGTAGAAGCAAAAACAAGGTAATTGTGGAGGAAGAAGCGTACAATATAAACTTTGAGGGGAAATCATTCAAAAATTGTATAAGCCGGGAAACAATAAGGCTTACAAAACTATTAAGGATTCTCGCATGTAATAGCAACTTCTCCATTCTTCTCAAAATCCAGCTGCCACTTTCCTTTTTCTTTTTTCTTTTTTTTTTTTTTTTGGTTATATAAGCCAGATCCACTTTCAAAGATGAAGTTTAGACAGCCAAATATCTAAATTTATACTAGCAAGATGGGCCGAACTATTCGCAAAACATTCGTCAAAAAACCCAATTATTCGGACAACATTCGTACACAGATTCGTCAAAAAAACCCAATTATTCGGAAAACATTCGCACACGAGGCCATCAATTTTTTATAAATGTCTGAACTTTCCAAGGCGTCTGTTTCAAGGAAATTTCGGGGAAGCATACTTTTTTGGTAAATTACAAAACATGGGACAAAATTGCCTTATGCTATTTTCACCCAAATTATATACTCTTATACTTCCTTTCTAAACTAATTAGAAAAATACCCCTCTTTTGAAACTTAATTTTTTTCAAAATCGAGTTAAGCCCTATAATATCGTTTTTAAGGACCTATAGTGACGTTTTCAAGGATCTATAGTGGCGTTTTGTAACTCGAGCTCCATGAAATCGAGTTATAGGCAATTTATTGCCTGTAACTCGAGACTCGATTTCATGGAGATTGAGCTACAAAACGTCACTATAGTTTCTTAAAACATCACTATAGGTCCTTAAAAACGTCATTATAGGGTTCCAGAATTTTTTTTTTAAATTCGATTTTCAGAAAATCGAATTATAAAAGAGGAGAATTTTCCTAATTAGTTTGGGAAGGGGGGCATAAGGTTATATAATTTGGATGAAAATGGCATAAGACCATTTTGTCCACAAAACATGTCTTGAAGTCTGGGAGTGTTTGAATTTTAGATGAGACTCTAATGCTAACGGGTATTGCCTGTTTCCATGTTTGTTTCCTAAAAAAAACAAATGAATCTGTGAGTGGGTTTGTCTTTGTTAATTCAAAATTTTATGTGTTTGATTGATTTGGGTTTGAATTTGCTTCTACATTTTTTTATTGTGTGCATCTAAGGACCAAGTTTGATTTTTTTGAGTTGTCCATTGTGCTCATCGTGATTGATTTTTTTGGGTTGTTCATCATTTGTGTTTGATTTTTTTGGGTTGTTCATCGTTTGTGTTTTATTTTTTGGGGTTGTTCATCAGCTTTGTGTTTGATTTTTCTAGTTCTTCAAAAACAAATTCTATTTAGATATGTTATTGTTGTTTTAATTTTATTCTTTTCTATTTATGGAATTTTTAAAATTTAAAGCATTAAATTTTATTTTTCAAAGATTTTAAAATCTATTTAATTTATATGAAATGATAAAAATTACGTAGAATTTTTTCATTGGTTCAATGAAACCTACGTGGCCAGCTGATGTGTAACTTAATGGACACATAAGCAACAAGCGGACAAAGGGGTTGTGGATCCAAGGACTTTCAAACTTCGGCTTGTAAAATTCAAAATTTTAAACTAAAGGTGTAAAATTAAAACATCCCCAAACTTCAAGAGTGTGTTTTGCAATTTTTCATTTTTTTTTAAAAAAAATAATGATAAGCTTCAAATTTCAAGCGTGATTTTTTTTTTTTTTTGGTGATAAAAATAAGCTCCTTAATTTAAAAGATAAAAGAGTTTGGACAAATCTATATGGTTCACTGTTATCAATTTATTTATTTACAATTATACCATTAACACATTTTCTGTATTTTGAAAACATCTTTTCAACTGTTTTCAAAATCATGTTATGAGCGAGGAAAATAGAACACAATTATCTAAAAATTGTATTTAAAGAACACCAATCAAACAATATATTCAAATGTGGGACCCACCATTTTATGGTTTGCAAAACAAACAACTATTCTTTAATCCTCTTACAAAACAAGCTAAATAACCAAATATTTGTGATAAAAATTGTGGCACAAAAGTTGAGATTTGGGAGAGAAGAGGGGAGGGATTTTGGTGAGGCCCAGGTGTTTTCTTCATGGGCCCACCAAAATCCTATATTTCCAATTTGGAGAGATTTGAAAAGAGAAAATAGGGGAAGAGGGGGGTTTCTGAGAAAATACAAAACTACCCCTCCCACCCACTGTGCGTTAACATTGCTAATGAATAATGATGCTTCTAAATTTATTTATTTTATTTTTTTTGTCAATGTGTTTTTTAAACTAAACAAGCAGTGGGTTTTTTAAATAAATAAATAAATAAATGGTGGCTTTCACCTCTAATACAATATATAATTTAATGGAAAAATCTTTTTTATTTAATGATTTAAAAATTTATTTTTCATATTATGTGATAGGAGCATAAGAGTGAATTTATAATAAACAACATTTTCTATCATCTCATTTTCCTTCTCAGCCAAACAAATGAGTTTTTCATCTCTCAACGTTTTCATCATCCTAACCAAACACCATGAGAAGAAACTAAAATCACTTTAAACATTTGATTAATAGGGGAGATAAGGTTTAAATCTCCCACCTAAAAGTTTGGATGTCTTTTTGTTTTGGGTACTTTGAGAATTTTTATTAATTCATGCCATGTTATTTTTGCCTATGGTGTCCATATAGCTTTTCACCATACCCATGGTTTTTTTGTCCTAAATTTTGCCTAGGGCACCATCATGGGTTTTCAACCTAGCAAACTCTTTTGTTTTGTTTTGTTTTTTTTTTTTTTTTTTTTTTTTTTTCCTTTTTTATTTGGCTTACACAAAATACTTGCGAAGTCAATCCATGTTCACTAGCTGGACAAACTCGTCTCCGTCTAAATCCATAAAGACATGGCAAAGAAGTTAAACAAAACAAACATGTGAAAGTAGAGGCAAAACAAACAAAAAACAAAAACTAGGGTTTCTGGATAGCGGATTGCACATAAAAGAACAAGCCTACATGCGCAAGCAAAATTATGCATACATAGTTTCTTGCCTAGAAAGCCCTAAAAGCACAACTAAGCCTAAAACACTAAATCTGACATCCTAACATGCATTTTATGCATACAAAAATGTAAACATAATCTAGAAAAACATATTAAACATATTATAACAAACAAATAAAGCAAACACAACGATTTAAAAGCAGAAAATGAAAGAACGGAAAAAGAAAAGTTTACACTAGATACCTCACACAAAAGCTTTCCAAGCTTTATTTTTGACCGTTTTCTGCAGTCAAATCTATTCATAAACCAACAAGAAAGTGATTAGCAACATTAAACTAAAAGGATTGGGGTCAAAAAATGTCCCAATGAAAAAAAAAAAAAAAATTGACTTAAGCGCCACTTTGGTCATTTTATTTCCAAAAATAGAATTTTGCTTATTTTAAAAGGTTATATTTTCCATTTTAACACTCTTCAAGTCAATTTGATATCTGATTGAGCTCTAAATTGACCTTGGGCCTTAGAGTTTGGGCATCATTGGGGAATGGGTGCCCGAGTCGTAAGGGGTACAAAATGCAATGTCTTCAATGTCATATTGTGAATCGAGTGTACTTCAAACCATGTACAAAGAAGACTCCATATGAGTTGTGGAAAGGAAGGAAACCAAATGTAAAGTACTTTAGAATATTTGGTAGAACGTGCTTCATTCTATATAATAGAGAGAACGTGAGAAAGTTTGACACTCGAAGCAAATGAAGGGGTTTTTTTGGAATATTCCTCCACTAGCAAAGCATACAGGTTGCTAAACAAAAGAACTAGAAAGGTCGTGGAAACCGTTAATGTTGTGATAGATGGAGTATCAACTTCCGAGTCTTCAAAAGATGTTGATCAACTGCCAAATTTCATCCTCCCTTTGACTCCTGAAAATGATCAAGAAGTAGGTGATCAAGATCCTCCTTCTCCTGCCTCACCTGGTGCCATACAGATCTCAGAAGATGCTTCTACATCACTTCAGCCTAATGATCATTTGGAAAAAGAACCCTCGTCTGAGATTAAACACTGAATCATCCTCTAGAAGTGATCATAGGAAACATGAATGAATTCACCTTGAGAAAGCGTACAGTTGATAAATATGTGGCCAAATTTTTTTTTTTTTAATTCATGTTACTTGTCTTAGGTTGAACCTGCCAAGGTTAAAGATGCTCTTTAAGATGAAATCTAGGTAGAAGCCATGCATGATGTACTTCATCAGTTTTAGAGGAATGATGTCTGGACACTGGTACCTAAACTGGAAGGAGTGAATATTAACGGCACCAAGTAGATATTTCACAATAAGACTGATGAGGAAGGGAAAGTCATTCACAACAAAGCTAGACATGTGGCTCAAGGCTACACTCAAGTTAAAGGAGTAGACTTTGATAAAACGTTTGCTCATGTTTCTTGCATTGAGTCCATACGAGTCTTACTTGCTTTGGCCTGTCACTTGAAGTTCAAGTTATATCAGATGAATGTGAAAAGTACTTTTCTAAATGGATTTCTCAAAGAGAAAGTCTATGTAGCACAGCCAAAAGGATTTGTTGATCCTCACTTTTCAAATCATGTGCTTTATCTTAAGAAGACGCTTTATGGATTGAAGCAGACACCTTGAGCATGGTATGATCGTCTCACTGAATATTTGGTGTCCAATGGATTTTCAAGGGGACAAGCTGATCGAACACTGTTCATTAAGAAAGTTGAAGGAGAACTGGTTGTAGCTCAAGTCTATGTGGATGATATCATCTTTGGATCTACAAAAGATAACCTGGCTCATTCCTTCTCAAGGATGATGCAGCTCAAATTTGAGATGAGCATGATTGGAGAACTAAACTACTTCCTTGGTTTGCAAATTCAACAAACTAACTCAGGTATTTTCATCTCTCAATCTAAATATGCTAAAAATCTTGTGAAGAAGTTTGGTCTAGAGACTGCTAGCTCTGTTAGAACTCCTATGAGTCCAAATGTGAAACTCACTGTTGACCTGCTAGGAAAAATTGTTAATCCATCTCTCTATAGAAGCATGATAGGTAGTCTTCTTTATCTTACTGCTAGCAAACCTAACATAAGTGACAATGTAGAAGTGTGTGCTAGATATCAAGCTAAGCCTAAAGAATCTCACATTACTGCGATAAAGCGTATTATCAAATACGTTAAATCCACTAGTAATTTTGATGTTTGATATGATAAGGATACTAATGATGTGTTAACTAAATATTTTGTTGCGGACTGGGCAAGGAATGTTGATGACCGTAAAAGTTTTGTAATCAAGTGCTTCTTGATCTTCATTGTTGATGAAGTGAAGAACTTTGCAGCCAAGCCAACAACATCGTTTAAAGTTGCTGGAGTAAGTCATGTACTGGTTTCCAGGCAAAAGGTTAGTCACAAATTGAAGATTTGTGTATCAAGAGAAAGAAGGCTTCTACAATATCAAGTTCAATTGGGTATTGAAGTGAATGTTCAACTATAGGTTGGTATTTTGGGATAGGCTAGGGTAGTGGTAAGATTTCTTATCCTTGTAACTGATTGATTGTTGATTAGTAGATTCTTGGGAGTGGTGATCTTAAAATCACCTGGTGGGGTTTTTGTCTTGCGAGAGGTTTTCCCAATTTTTCAACAAATCAGAGTGTCGATTTAATTTCTGTTGTATTTAGTTTTTTTGGTAATTTGTTGGTGCCTCCACGATTTGCATACAATTTAACCTAATTAATCAATTTGGGTAATTTAATTAATTTACTGGGGTCAAGTTATCTTAACCCAATAGGTTTTTGGTATAATGTTGATTTGATCTTTTTTTTTTTTTTTTTTTTTGGTACAATTGGATATGCTTAATAAATTAGTAATTATTTGGTTAATATAGGTCTTTTTAAGGGTTAAAGTTAAATGTTAAGCGCAAATTATTATTATTATTATTTTTTTCTTTCACATAGTCTATCCTCAAAACTTTCTACCAGAGACTAATCACTAAGTTATTAAGCGCAAATTATATCTCATCATATAATGTGATAAAATTGCATTTGAACCTGCTAGAAATTGAAATCAATTAAATAGATTAAATTTCGTATAAAAATAATATATTGCAATCAAGGAGAAGCCTAAATTTGTTTCTTTATTTTTCCTTTTTACGTTTTGGTATTCTCATTTTTTTTTTTTACCTTACAAACAACTCATTGCTGGATTGGTTTGATAGAAACCTCCATTCTTTATAATTCTTGCATTGAAACTTATAGAAATAAAAATAGGCGTAAATGCTCTTTTCATCCATACATTTTAGGGTCATTTCTATTTTACCACTTTTAGTCCTTAATCCAATTAACGCTTGTTATTTTAGTCCTTTCCGTCACTCAACTAACAGAAAAAGCTGACGTGACAAACGGAATGCACTGTTGACACAGTAAATACTGACATGACGAATAAAATAATAATAAAAAAATTATTTATTATTTAATAAATGCCAAGTCAGCATAAAATAATAAAAAAAAAATAATAAATACCACCTCAGATCCATGTCAGTTTAGAATTTTAAATTTTAATTGATCAATTTTTTTTTTTAAAAAAGAATTAAAAATAAAAAAACTCATGAATTTAGATCTAACATCCTCTTCATCCAGAACACAGAAGAGCACAACCCAGAAAAAATCATACAAACCCAGAATATCAAACTCAAAGAACACAAGAAAATCAAACTCAGAAAAATCATAAATGAATATTATACAAAACAAAATCAATCCACATATATACATAAACCAAATTAATAAACAAATAAATAAATAAAATTTAAATTCAAATCTGGTAATTCGTTGGTTTCTCCATCTTCATCTCTCTCTCTCAAACACAGAAAAGAAACAAAACAAATCTAAAGTTGGGCTTTGAATCTAACAGCAACCCATGAATACAACAATTACAACCAAATCTGAACAAGGTGGAAACCCAGATCAGCAAAATCATAACCCACAATTACATAGACAAAATTCCAAAACCCAAACCCAAAATTTTTTTCTTGCTTGGAAAAGCCTCCGGATTCTTCGATTCTTTCAGGAACTCCAAAATCTCACCCTCCAAAGCCAAATCCCCCACTTCATACACCTCCTCACGAACCCAGCTAGCTTGTGAAACCCCAAAAAACCATCAACACAGCTCTCCTTCGCCGCCCTTAACTCGAAGACACGAGTTGTGTCTGTACCTGTATCGTTTTCCTGCTCTTCCTTCTTCTTCTTGAATCGGTAACAAAGACAACGGAAGGCAGGGAAAGAGACTGGGGCCAAGAGTTTGGTGAGACTAGGAGGCGAGAGCATGGTTCAGGCATTTCGTCGAACACCTTGAGGGTGCTCTAAATCTAAAAGCAAACGATAGAATTTAAAGGGAAGCAAGTAAAAGGTTAAGGCAGAGAAAGCTGAGGGTGCATCGGGTAGACTGATCTATTGGCTATTCTTGTGTGGGTGAGACCCTATACCCTTTTGTTTCATTAATTGAATTTTGTTAATTGAATGATTGTTTGGTAGACCCACTTTTTTTTCAAATTATTATTTTGATTTACTTGTTGAATTTATGGCTGTAGAAAAATTATGAGCTAAGATTGTGGTCCTTTGCTTTTTTTTTTTTTTGTTTTGTGAGTGCCTTTATCTGGATTTGTATGATTTTTTCTGGGCTGTGCTCTTCTGTGTTCTTGATGAAGAGGATGTTATCTAAATTCATGTGTTTTTTTATTTTTAATTCTATTTTTTTTAAAATTGATCAATTAAAATTTAAAATTCTAAACTGACATGGATATGAGGTGGCATTTATTATTATTTTATGCTGACTTGGCATTTATTAAATAATATTAATTTATTCGCCACGTTAGCATTTACTGTGTCAACAGTGCACTCCGTTTGCCACGTTAGCATTTTCTGTTAGTTGAGTGACGAAAATGACTAAAATAACAAGCGTTAATTGGATTAAGGACTAAAAGTGGTAAAATAGAAATGTAAGGACCAAAATAGAAATGACCCCAAAATGTAGGGACAAAAAGAGCATTTATGCCATAAAATTATTACCAATATATGTTTGTGGTTGTGACCCTTTAAGTTTTTAAAATCTATTGAATTTACTTTTACAATTTTTTATAGGTAGTATATATATTGGATACGATTCATACCACCACAAATACTACAAAAACGTTTTTATAACAGTTCGGTTAATGCGTGCTATCTATTTTGGGAAAATTTTTACGGAGAATTGAAAAAGCTACTAAAATAGTTAATCACTTTTTTTATTTTTTCATACTAATTTTCTTAAAATTGTTTACTAATGTATGTCCTAAGGGTATACATTAGTAAAACCCTTTTAAAATCGGTAAAACTTAGATTTTTATATTAATAATTTTAGAATAATGCTAGAGATACAAATTATTTTATAAATTTTTTTAAAAACTACTGATGTGGTGAGTGATTATTAGTAAATGAAAAAGTGATATTAATAGTAGGTTTAGATAAAAACGAATAAGATTAGTCACATCTACAATTTATAAAAAAATTATAATATAATTTATAATGGTAACTGATTGAGAAGCAGAAAATAATCCATCTCCAGTTCGTCCAAATGGACCGTCCAGAGCCTACAGAGCAGGTTGGTCCAAGAATCAACCCAGAAGAAGGAAAAACGTTCATGGACAATAGCACTACTCTCTATCAGTTGAAGTCTCCCATGGACGACATGCTCGTCCATGAAAGTCGTCCATGAACAATCATCAGATATCCTTGGACGACCAAACCGTCCAACACCAGACGAACGAAAGCGCAACACTTAGAGCTTTCGACTCTCTATAGTGGTTACTAAACCCGCAACTATCTCAACGAATCCATCAAATAAGTTAACTTCCGTTAGCGGTTACAATTTAGTAGCCGTTGAGGAAGTTAACTACGGACTTGTTGGCTTCCACAAATCTTGGGGAGGTTATTGGACAAATAACCGTCCCAGGATCCCTGCATAAAGGACCGTTCTGAACCCAACAGCGGTAAGATTTTTCTGAGACACTATTCCCAAATACTTGGAACTTCCTTCTCTGCGAGGCTAACTTTTCCATCGGAGGGGGTTCGGCCAGTCTTCTCCGGTCTCCTCTTTGACTGTGTTTGCTTCTTTGTAGGCCTTCAATCGCTTCAACAGCCCATCGAAGCCAGATCATTCACCTTACTAATTCGGTGCGATATCAGTTGGCGCCGTCTGTGGGGAGAGATTGTTTTGCGACTTTCTTTTCTGCAACAAAGGGTTAGGATGGTCAGGACTAGGTCGAGGGCTACTAGCCCTGGCCGTCAGGGAAGCAAAGGCGCTTCAAGTGATCCCCAGTGTGATCGCCAATCTGCGCCAGTTATGCAGACGTCGTCCGTTCAGCATGTGTAATCCATGGCGGCTGCAATGGCGGAATTGACTTGCCAAAACCAGGAGTTAAGAATGGAGATCAATCAGAGAAGACATACACGTGAGGAACACGAAGGAGGAGGACAAACATAAGGCCATGGTGACAGAGAGAATACTGAAATCGGAAATTAGTTTAGAGGCACCACTTCACGGACGATGCCACACTTGAAAGAAGAGACAGACCAAATGAAGAAAGTCATGGAGGAAATGAAAGATAACATAAGGAGGACGAATCCTATAGAAGATTTGGTCCACAGAACTGACTCTCCTTTTACGGCTTCCATCAACGGCCATCCTCTACCCTCAAATTTCAAACTGCCTTCCCTGGACTCGTACGATGGGACGCATGACCCATTTGATCACATTGCTACATCCAAGACAACGATGCACCTTCAGGGGGTCCCTGATGAAATCATGTGTCCAGCCTTTCCTACTACCCTTAAAGGCCCGGCACGAGTTTGGTTCAGCAAAATACCCCCAGGTTCTATAGGTTCTTTGGAAGAGTTGAGCAAATTGTTTGTTAACAATTTCATCGGGGGACAGAGACACAAGCGTTCTTCGTCCAGCTTGCTAACCATAGAGCGTGGGAAAAATGAAAGCCTGCGATCATTCATCACTCGCTTCAACAGAGAAGCCCTTAGTGTGGACGAGGTAGATGACAAGCTTCTATTGGCGGCCTTCCACAACGGGATTAACTCTGACCTATTTATCCACAAGCTATATGAGAAGGAGCCTCAAACCATGGCCGAGCTCGTCCATTCGACTCAGAATTTCATGAATGCAGAAGATGCGATCATAGCCAAGAAGAGAAAAAGAGCTGAAAGGATGGAAGCGCACCCAGCTCGCCACTCAGAACAAGCCCCTCGTCCAAAGAAGGGACGGACGGAAGATAAGAAGGAACGAGATAACAGGAAGACGGGTCCCTTGGGAAGAAGCCAGAATTATACGCCCCTGAACGCTCCACTTGATCAGGTGCTCATGCAAATCAAAGACGATCCTTCTCTAAAATGGCCAGAGAAGATGAAGGGGGATCCCAATAAGCGCAATAAGAATAAATATTGTCGCTTTCACAGGGACCATGGGCATGACACGGATGAGTGTTATGACCTGAAACAGCAAATTGAGAATCTTATCAGACAAGGAAAGTTGAGGCACTTCGTTGGAAGGGATCATAAAGATGAGAAGTTGAAAGGCAAAATGGAGGAATCATCCCGGCCCCCACTAGGGGAGATAAGGATTATCATCGGAGGAAACTCGATGGGGCAATCTTCCAAGTCGAAGAAGACGTATCTCAAAGTGGTGCAAAACGTCCAGCTCTCTGGACGATCACCGAGGACGAGATCAATGGACGAGCCAGCCATTTCCTTCATCGACGAAGATGCTGAGAGGATCCATCACCCACATGATGATGCGATTGTCATTACACTGCTTATTGCAGATTACACAACCAAGAGAGTATTAGTTGACAAGGGAAGCTCAGCAGACATATTGTACTACCCTGCCTTCCAACAGATGAGACTTGGGCGGGATCAACTTCGTCCAGTTTGCTCGCCATTGATAGGATTCGGAGGAATGAAGGTGCAGCCTGTGGGCACCATTACATTACCGGTTGTGGTAGGGTCATACCCGCAACAGATAACTAGGGAAGTCAATTTCCTCGTGGTAGACTGTACGTCTTCATACAATGCCATTATTGGAAGACCAACTCTTAATAGTTGGAAGGCGATAACATCTACCTACCATCTATCAGTCAAATTTCTTAAGGAGTACGGGATAGGGCAAGCACAAGGAGATCAGTTGGCAGCTAGAGAATGCTACTTAGCCATGATGGCTTTGAATGAACAGGTGCAAACAATGAGCATCGAGGAAAGAAGGGTTGTTGCAAAGCCCACGGAAGTATTGGAAGATGTTCTTTTGCAAGAAGATGATCCCGAGAAATTTACCTGAATTGGAACAAGTATGAAGGAGAAGGCAAGAAAAGACCTCATCCAGTTCCTGAGAAAGAGTATCGACGTTTTTGCATGGAGTCATGACGACATGCCAGGAATCGACCCAAGTGTGATCACTCATCGATTGAATGTGTACCCCTTTTTTAAGCCTGTTCGTCAGAAGAAGAGGGTATTCGCTCCTGAGCGGGACAAGGCGATCAAGGAAGAGGTTCATTAATTGACCACGGCACAGTTCATTAAGGAAGTCTATTACCCGGATTGGTTAGCCAATGTGGTGATGGTGAAGAAAGCAAATGGAAAGTGGAGAATGTGCGTAGACTTCACTGACTTGAACAAGGCATGTCCCAAGGATAGTTATCCTTTGCCACGCATTGATCAATTGGTGGACTCTACTGCTGGCCATCAGTTGCTGAGTTTCATGGACGCCTTCTCAGGATATAATCAGATCAAGATGGATGAAGCTGATCAGGAAAAAACTTCCTTCATTACTAACCAAGGCTTGTTTTGCTACAAAGTGATGCCCTTCGGTTTGAAGAACGCAGGGGCAACTTATCAAAGGTTGGTAAATCACATGTTTCGTCTACAGATAGGACGGAATGTGGAGGTTTATGTCGACGACATGCTTGTGAAGAGCATAGACGAGGGAAGCCATTTGGACGAACTACAGGAAACCTTCGAAACACTTCGACGATATAAGATGAAGTTGAACCCAAGCAAGTGTGCATTCGGAGTATCGTTGGGAAAGTTTCTGGGGTTCATGGTTTCACAAAGAGGAATCGAGGCGAATCCAGACAAGATCCAAGCTATATTGGACATGGAGTCACTGAAGAGTATCAAGGAAGTCCAATCCCTCACTGTACGAGTTGCAGCTTTGAACAGATTTGTTTCGAAAGCCAAAGACAAATGTTTACCTTTCTTCAAAGTCCTCAGAAAGGCATTTGAATGGACGGACGAATGTCAAAGGGCCTTCCAAGACCTGAAGGACTAGCTCACAACTTCCCCATTATTAAGTCCGTCCGTGCAAGGAGAAGAAATGTACCTATACTTAGCGGTGTCCCCACACGCCATAAGTTCAACTTTAATCAAAGAAGAGGGGAAAGTACAAAAACGTGTGTACTACACTAGCCGGGCACTCAGTGGAGCAGAAGGAAGGTATCCACTTATAGAGAAATTGGATTTTGCACTGATAACGGCTTCTAGGAAGTTAAGACATTACTTCCAAGTTCATGTCATCAATGTCATGACGGACCATCCGCTTAAGAAGGCAATGAACAAGCTGGAAGCCGCAGGACGACTGATTCAGTGGGCGGTGGAACTTAGTGAATTTGACATTCGATACCAATCGAGAAATGCAATAAAGACTCAAGCCCTAGCAGATTTCATCGCAGAGTTCACTCCGAGTTACGAGGATCTTGGGGAAGGAGAGTACAATAACAAATGGGTCGTCCATGTAGATGGATCGTCTACATTTTATGCTGGAGGAATAGGAGTTGTTTTGCAGTTGCCAGAAGGAGACAAATTAAAGTACAAGGCCCGTTTGCAATACCAGACTACTAATAACGAAGTGGAGTATGAAGCCCTTTTAAAGGGGTTGGAGTTGGCCAGGTCCGTAGAAGCAAACTCAATACTTGTCTTGGGAGACTCTCAATTGATCATAGGCCAAGTAAATGGGACATGCAAAGCCAAGGAAAACAGAATGAAGAAATATCTAAGGAAGGTAGTGCGCCTTGTAAAGAAATTCAAAAAAGCTGATTTTGTTCAAATCCCAAGGGAAGAGAATGTGGAAGCAGATACTCTGGCGAAGGAAGCGTCTGTGAATGAAGCGTTGGACGAGTTGGATGAAGTACACTACATGCCGAGTATAGACCTTCCAGAAATGATGCAGATAGAGGGTGACGGGAATTGGATGACCCCAATAGTGTCGTACTTGAAGGACGAAAGACTTCCAGAAGAGAAGGACGAAACTAGGAAGCTCAGGGTCAGATCAGCCAGGTACGTACTTATGGACGAAGTGTTAAACAAAAGAGGTTTTTCTCAACCTCTCTTAAGATGTTTGGCTCCAGACGAGGCAAACTACATGTTGAGGGAGGTTCATGAAGGAGCATGTGGAAACCATTCGAGAGCTAGATCACTCATCCATAAAGTCATCCGTAGCGGATTCTATTGGCCGACCATCCAAGCTGATGCCAAGGCATATGTCAAAGTCTGTGATCAATGTCAACGCTTCAGCAACATTCCCAGACAGCCAGTAGAGTATCTCACGCCAATGATGGCCCCTTGGCCTTTCACGCAATGGGGACTGGACATTTTGGGGCCCTTTCCAACTGGAACTCAACAAATGAAATTTCTGGTGGTAGGAATAGATTACTTCACAAAATGGGTGGAAGCCGAACCCTTAGCAAAAATCATGCAGCAAAATGTCAAGAACTTCGTCTGGAAGAACATTGTATGCAGATTCGGGGTACCTAGAGTACTTGTGTCTGACAATGGACGACAGTTTGACAACACACCTTTCAAGGAATTTTGTGAACAACTTGGAATGAAGAACCATTACTCCTCACCCTCCCACCCACGGGCCAACGGACAAGCAGAAGTAGCAAACCGATCCTTGTTGAAAATCATCAAGGCTCGGCTCGAAGGGGCAAAGGGAGTATGGTCGGATGAGTTACCAGGTGTTCTATGGGCTTATAGAACGACAGTGAGAACTCCAACAGGGGAAACTCCTTTTAAACTTGCCTATGGGAGTGAGGCAGTTATACCGGCAGAAGTACACATGACGAGCCACAGGGTGAGGATGTATTAAGCTGAAGAAAACGAAGAACAACTCCGTCTAAACCTTGACCTTATGGACAGAGTCAGGATGGATGCAGAACAGAGTACAGCGAGGTACAAAAACCTCATGGCAAGACAATACGATGCCACGGTGAAGCCTAGGCGTTTCAACATCGAAGATCTCGTCCTGAAGGGGGTTACCTTGGCAACAAGAAACCCGGCCTACGGGAAACTTGGGCCAAATTTGGAAGGACCTCATAGGGTTATCAACTGCAAGAGGCAAGGGTCCTACTATTTGGAAGCTTTGGATGGGCGGAGGCTAGAACACCCTTAGAATGTTGAACACTTAAGGAAATACCATCAATAAGTGCCAACTCTTGACAAAAGTGGCCTTGGACGAGATAGCTGGACGAGTAGAAGTAATGTTTATTTACTACTATTATGTGTTTTTAAATATTTTAATAATCCCCTAGAAAGTACATTAGTGTTTTCACTTTTGTGCTATTCATGGACGATTTGGTTTGTATTTCTTAATTCAATAAGGCACTAGCTCACGAGTATGTGCCATGCCTGTGGACGAATGTTTACATAAGTTTGGATTTTCAAATATATATATGATGTGTTTTCAAGTATGTTATTGGAATCCTTTGTATGTTCATTCAGACTGATCCACAAAAAAGAAACATAAGAATGGACGAATGAAAACATTGGACGCAAGGATATGCCGTCCATAAGCTTTCCTCAAAAAGGAAAAATTAAACAAGGTACATCCATCCAAAACATGAGATGAGATGAAACCTGAGCCAAAAATAAGGTACATCCGTCCAAAGCATAAGACGAGATGAAACCTATGTCAAGGGTATATCCGTCTAAAGCTCAAGACGAGATGAAATCCGAGAAGTGTCCGTCCAAGACATGGACGAACAAAGACTTCAAAACTAGCTTAACAATCCATTGCATTGGACGAGAAATCGCTGTGAAGTCTAATCAAGGACGACAAAATGATCGTCCATAATTTCGAATGATGAATAAAATCTAATCAAAAAGGAAGTCATTCATAGACGAACCATACATAAGCTAAAAGGAATCAATTTGCTCTATTTTGGTGATGTGATAAAAATTCACCCTCATATTCAAGACGAGGCGAACTGAATTCCGGGGTGGACGAACCACATAGTCACATGATATGATTATTGAGAATAAAAATTCCATACATAAAGCTGAAAATGTATGTATTCAAACACAATGGAAGGTGAGAATAGGAAATATTCACTTTTTCATGAAATTTAAAGAAGGGTGGACGACCCACGTTCAAAAACCCCTTAAGTTGTGAAAAATAAAACTGTATATAAAACTCGTCCAGAATCCAGGACGAGATAATTGTACTTGTATGAACTTTAAAAAAAAAAAAAAAAAAAAAAAAAAAAAAAAAAAAAAAAAAAAGGCCAAAACAACGGGCACTTCCATGAAAAAGCAAATAAAAATAAATTTTCTAAGTAAAATGATTTCACTTGGGCACGCTCGTCTTAGGGTCGTCCTGAGTGACTTCAGTATTAGCGTCGTCCATTATGTTGACGTCCTCAGAACTCGTCTGCAACAGGGAACTCTCTGTAGCATGGGGAAGCTTGAAGGAATTGAAGTCCAAGTCAGGATATGCCTCCTTAGCATCAGCACGGAAGTCTTCATAGCTAGCTGCATAATGGCTGTCTAGACGATTCTTATACTCGTCAGACTTCTTGAAGGCTGCAATGGCTTCTTCACGTGCCTTCTCCAAGGACGAAGCAAACTCTGAAACTTGTCCTTCGAGATGGACGATGCATGTATCCTTTTCTAAGTTGTCAGCTTTAAACTCTTCCACTTCGTACTTTAGCTTCGTTTCGCTTCCTTGCAGACGATTAAAATCCTCAATCAACCTAATGACCTCCCCCTTCTTGAGCAAAACCTCATGGCTTAGCTCCTTAGCCTTATCCTTGGCCGTCTTAGCCTCTGAAGCAAGTTCCTTGGCTTGGCAGGTTGCTGTATAAAACTTTGACATAGCCTGCATTTGGACGAAAAGGAGTTAGACATTTCATTCAAGATAAAATGTTTACACACAAGGACGAGGAAGAAACTTACCTTGAAAAGGTCATGGATGCCAGAGCATTCAAACTCCTTCACTGACATGTTGTAACATTCGTTAACTTCACGCTCAGTGACGATCCCTTTGAACGTCCTCCATGCGTAACCCTCATCCAGAACCAAATTAGAAGGACGATCAGAGGGCTCAGGCGGGCTAGGCTTGTGAGAAGCTTTGGGGGGAGGGGGAGGATCGGACTGGACGGGATGAACTGTTTGGACGGGCTCCACGTCCACCAAAGGTTCGTCCATGTTCACTGTTGGTGGTACGAACTTGGAGACCTTTGGAAGGGAAGTCTTACTTGACTTTTGCTTCTTGTGGCCTCGACGACTTGGGAGGTCGTCCAGGTCCACAGCACTTGATATTGGCTTAGACTTCCTATTCCCAGCCTGGACGGAAGCCACTTTGCCAGTGGGAGCAGCAACATCCTCGTCCCCGCTAGTCACTGTTTTCTCTTTATTTTCCCTCATCGTGCTTATCCCTATGACGAGGAAAATTAATCAAAAAAAAAAAAGAGTTGAAATAATAAAATACAATGGACGACATTTACTTCGACGAGTGAGCTCCTCGTAACTTAAGTTCTCAGCAGTAGGAACTGGACCAAGTCCCCAAGCTGCTACACGACTAAGAGTAACCAAGTCGTGGAAAGTCCTCCCTGGAAAGGTGCGAACCACTTCTATCCAGTCCAAGAAAAACTTGTCCAAGTGTGGACGAACAACAGCTGCATCACCAAGAGAAAGGGTTAGACAATTGACAGATTAAAAAATTAAAGGACAAACGAGATAAAATGGAAAGAAAAACATACCCTCAGGACGAAGACGACCTAGAGGGCTGGTAAAAGGTGGGAAGAGGGGATTACCCACATCAGCTAGGTCCCCAACCCAATTTCCAAAAATAATAAAAATTTCTTTTTTCCAAAGCCGGTCAGACGAACTACAGCCCTTTATTAAACCGTAATATGAACCTCTGGACGAGAACTAGTAGAAACCAACAGATTTTTTGATCTCTGAGGGCTTATAACAGTACAGGAACTCGTTCACTGTAATTGGACGGTCCCCTTCCAATGCCTCACGTCATAATACTTGCATGGCAACTATCGTCCTCCAACCATTGGGGTTGAGCTGGTTAGGTCCAATACCCAACCTTTGGAAGAGGTCTCTGCAGAAAGAATTTTGGGGAAACCTAAGACCAGCTAAAAGGTAAGAAGCGTATACCCCTAAGCCAGAGGAAGGAGAACAACACCAATCTCCGACCTTGGGTAGACGAGGGTTAAGCTCTTTAGGGATTTGATATCTATCTACAAGAATTTTCAACTTAACAGCGTCTAAGGTGGATGCTACCTCTGGCGCACAACTATAGATGACATCTTCTTCGTCCTCTTCCTCGTCTTGAGGAGGACTAGATGGCTGTCTGGACGAGCTAGCCCCAGATCCAGAAGCCGCCCTACGTTGTAGTTCCTGAAATTCCTCTAAGGGAATGCCAGGAACCCCAGACGAGTAATGCTCATCTGAGGAATCACTACAGGACAAAATATCTACACTACCCTCACTCCCAGAGGAACCGTCCTGGTACTCGTCTATCTCTCTCTCTAAACTACTAGACGAAGACATGGTTGAAATGAAGAGAAGACTTAAAATGAGAACCTAAAAAAGAAAGAGGAAATACCTGATGAAACTAGGACGAGAGCTAGACGAGGATCTTCGACGAGTTGGCAGAAGAGAGAATGAGGAAAAAGTAAGGGGCATGAAAGAGAATGCACTATTTATAGGCCCCAGCAACAGGATCAACGAAACGACACTCGCCACTCAGAAATTGACACGTGGCAGTTCCTTAGGTAAACGGGATCGACACGATTGGCCAACCAAAAGCTTCGCAACACGTGGCGTACGGAAAAGTGAAATTTTGTTAAAATCACGACAATGTCCTGGACGGCCCTTTGAACAAAGGGGCAACTGATGGAGAAGCAGAAAATAATCCATCTCCAGTTGGCTTCCACAAATCTTGGGGAGGTTATTGGACAAATAACCGTCCCAGGATCCCTATATAAAGGACCGGTCTGAACCCGACAGCGGTAAGATTTTTCTGAGACACTATTCCCAAATACTTGGAACTTCCTTCTCTACGAGACTAACTTTTCCATCGGAGGGGGTTCGGCCGGTCTTCTTCGGTCTCCTCTTTGACTGTGTTTACTTCTTTGTAGGCCTTCAACTGCTTCAACAGCCCATCGAAGCCAGATCATCTACCTTACCGATTCGGAGCGATATCAGTAACATTACTCATAATTTTATATGTTTTTTTTTTACAATATTTAAAAATTTAGACCAAGTACATATTTTTTTTTACCAATATTCCGCGTCATGAGAAGGCGTCAATCAATCAAATCACTGATTCAATAACGCGTCATGGAGAGTCCTTGCTTTCCTGATTCAATAAGGCGTTAATGATTTTGCTGTATGGGTTGAGGAGAGTCCTAGCCTTCTTGATCAGGCTCTCCTGCAATATGTAACTTTTGCTACTAGTCTTCAGCGAAGTTCATTCAGTTTTCCCATAAAAAAAATAAATAAATAAATAAAATAACGCGTCATGGAGAAGGCACTTTCGTATTTCAACATTTCTAGAACTAATCAACATTGACCACATGTGATGGTGGAGACGCGTTATTTTGAAAAAGGCAATCATGTGCAAGTTCCACGAAATTTCATGACTTTTTGTAGAACAAACGCATTCCCATTATTGTAGACTTGCTGAATTATTATTGTTGTTATTATTTTTATTTATGAGATATTAAATATCTATTATTATAAGGATTTAGTGACGTGATATATTATAGAAAACGTAAAAGTTAGTCATCTGCAAGTTCCACGAAATTTCCTGATTTTTTGTAGACAAACGCATTCCCATTATTGTAGACTTTCTGAATTATTATTGTTATTATTATTATTATTATTTTATGAGATATTAAATATCACGAAACTGATCAACCTAACGCATGAGAAAAAGAAGAATGTGGACCACATGGCTATGGTGATGTGGATGGTATGGCACCGGCGTAATCAACTCTGAGTTGATTTTTTTTTTTTTTTTTTTTTGGCGAGATAAACGGAAGAAGGAAAACACATTATTTTGAAAAAAGTAATCACGTGCAAGTTCCTGACTTTTTGTTATTATTATTTTTTGATGAGATATTAGATATCTATTATTATAAGGATTTAGTGACGTGATAAACGTAAATGTTATTATAATTATAAAAAGTTTTAAAAGTGTTTGATACACGTGCTTCAAATTTGAAAATTATTATTTAAAAATATGTGTAAAAATATTTATAAGTGAAAAATGTGTAAAAATACATATAATTTTATTTAAAAAGTAAAAATTATTGTTTAAAAACATGTATTAAACACCACCAACTTAAAAGTGGTTCCCCTAAAAAAATAAAAAATAAAAAAAACTTTAAAAATGTAAAAGTCATTGCAAATTTTATTAGAAGACCATACGATTCCCCTTGTTATAGTGAAAGACCTTAAAGCAATTGATTCCGCGTGAAAAAAAGCAATTCAACACGTTTTGCTTTTTTATTTTTTATCTCAAAATAAAAATGCGTCAGTGATGACGAAGAACCCGTGGTATATACTTTTTTGTCAAAAATTATGTGGCATACTTTTATTCGACCTCATAACTCGTTAGTAAATTTTTAATTATGATACAATTTATACCATTTTATATGATATTATCGTGCACTCTCGATTTAGGTGATCACTTTAAAAATATAAATGTTTGTAGGGTATGAGTAAGGATTGAGGTTTAAGTCTCTAAAGTAGAGTTTCACATATATACTTGCCTAAATTAAGTTAAAGTAAAAATTTTATGTTGTATAAAAAAAAAAAATATATATATATATATATATATATAGATATGGTACCAGCGTTAATTTGAAAAGTCAATAGTCATATGTTTAACATTTTCTTTCTTTGGAAGAGGTGCAGAAACGATGCATGAATTTGAACTATAAAAAGGATGGCCGAGACAAACATGTCAACTAAAATTGATAAATTTTTGTTAAAAGTTTTGGAGATAAAGTTAAAAATTAGTTGAAATAGTGTAGATCTCATGAATAGTATCAAAAAATACAATAAGACTAATGAATAGTAGTAAAAATAAACTATATAATAAAATAAACTAACAAAAATAATCAAGGTCAAACGCGCACCAATCCCAACTTCCTAGCAACTTCCCTCAATTTTATGATAAAACAAACTACTCCTTCCATCACTAAAACATAACCCTACCCTATATCCACTGTGCATTGAATTAAAGCCATGCCCCTTCCAAGCAATCGAAGCCACGCCCCCCAAAAAAAAAAACTAGTCCTTAGAAAAAATTAAACCAAAGGTGCGAAACCTCCAAGTTACTTCCATTTTCAACTAAACCAAACTTTTTTTTTTTTTTTTTTTTTTGTTTTGTAAAAACCAAACTATTCTTCGATCATTAAAACATAACCCAGCATCAACTGCGCATTGAATCAAATCAAATCAAAAATGATCTTTCTCGGTATGGGTTGTGCATCTTTTAGAATCAAATTATTCCTTTCCTTTCTGGTAATCACTTGCATACTACCTAAGACCACGAGCATCATTGAACGTGAGGAAGTTGTTGTGCCAATTCCAGCAAAAATTCAACAGCCGCTGCGCAGTACTACTTTAGAGCCCTCACCAAGAACCCCATTATTTCTTTGGAGCGTCAGTTGGGGTTATGTCTTTTTCAGTCAAATACATCAGCCTCTGCGCAGTATAGAGGCTACTTCACCAATAACCCCATTATTTCTTTGGAGTGTCAGTTGGGGTTATGTCTTTTTGAATCAAATAACGAGCAGTGGTGAAGGAGGATGCGGAGTGGAAGGAGGAAGATCCGTACGCAGTGGTGGAGGTGTAGAGCTATGCAAAAGAAAAGATGGAGGAAGAGAAAGAAAAGGGAGTGAAGGCCATGCTCGAGGAGGAAGCAGAAGGGATTCTTGTATGAAAATGGCGAATAGTGATGGAGGTGGAAGTGGAAGTGGAAGTGGAGTGGAAGGACAAAGTGTAGTTGGCAGTGATGGAGGAATAGAGCTAGGCACAGGCAGAAGTGAAGTAAGAGAAAGATATGGGAGTGGAGGCCATGGAAGAGGAGCAGGTCAACATGAAGACGAAGTTGCAGTTAGAATCGGTGGCGGAGGTGGCATAGGAGGTGGAGGTGGAGGTGGTGGTGGTGGTGGTGGTGGTGGTGGTGGTGGTGGTGGAGGTGGAGGTGGAGGTGGAGGTAGAGGAGGTGGAGGCGGCAGAGATGCAGGCCACGGGTTCGATTCAGAAGCACTCTTCCAACTTCTATTCCAAGTGACCACGACGATTATTGCACAGTCTAGTTTTGCCCTTGTTTCCTTAAGTTCCGATCCATTATCCACGACAAAGAGATTCCAATTTTGTGTCGCGTGTAACATACTTGGATTTGGTTTTTGTGTGACTGCTCTCATGCTAAAATATATGAAGAATCTAGAGAGGGCTCAAAATTTTGCGCTAATCGGATTTCTAGCTGCGGGGTTGGGGTTCATACCTTTGGTAGCTATGCTCCTCCCTTGGCATCTTATTTGGATTGTCCCCCTCTTATGTTTCACTTTATTATTGGTCTCTATTTGGGCATTCATGCCACCTGAATTGGTTAGGATGATTCGGGAGAGGATGAGAATTGCAGAAATGAGTAGGAGTATTCGTCTCTACCTGGGCCTGCCGGCAGCTGAATAGCTTGGGATGATTTGGGGAGGATATTTTATTTATTTTTTTATTAAAGTAAAGGATTGTTGTAACAGTAGTTTCGATCAAAATGAGCTGTTGTAAGAGATATCTTTTATTTTATTTAACCCAGTGGGTTGGCCAAGCGGCGCTTGGTCTCAGGGTGCTTGTACTTGGCTCAATTAGGTGTGCTCCCTAGTTCGAGTCCTGCTACCTGCATTTTGAAAAGAATCCCTGAGTTAGTGCTTTACCCCTTCGTGGGTTGTTACCCCTTCGTGGGTTGTTCCAGCACGAACAGTGATTAGTCTCTGGTTGAAAGCTATTGGTTCAATAAATTTTTTTTTTCATTAATTTCCTCTCTCTTAATCCATAATCATTTAGGACGCCGAAATTAACTGTGATGGAAATCTCGCATGAGAGGATCAGTGATTACAGATGCAAGGTCTTTATTTGAATTATCCATGAGAAATTTTGTATCCAAGAAAGGGTAGTTGAGTATCCATTGTTAATGCTATTATATTATGGTATCTATTCCTCTTGAGAATAACTTAGGTCCGGATGTGGCGTAAAAGGCTCCATTTACGTCAGCCAATTCGGAAATGCCACGTCAGCCATTAAACTTAAATTTAATACACCTAGGTGTGTTTGGATAGAACTTATTTTGTTGAAATTGAAAACTGAAAACTGAAAACGCTGTAGCAAAATAATTTTTAAACGTGTGACTAGTGCTGTGGGACTCATTTTTAATGAAAAAATTAATAAAAAATGAAATTTGTGGGTCCATAAACAGTGCATATTCACTGCAAAAAGTCAACATTTAAACAGTAACCACAATACTGCAAAAAGTCAACATTTAAACAGTAACCGCAATACTCCAAAACGCAAGAAAACAAAAAAAAAAAAAAAAAAAAAAAAAAAAAAAAAAAAGGAACAAAACGCAGCTTGGAAACGCAGACTTGGAATCCAAACACACACCTATTATACACAATTAAAACCCACATAAAATCTCTCTCTTTCCTGTTCTTTCTCTTCAACGTCACCTTCGCCTTCACCAAATTTCAAAATCTCTCTTCCACCGTACCTTTCTGTGAGACAACCATGGTTGAATCTCCATGCCACCGAGTCCCACACCACCACTACCGGCGGTGCTTGCCGTAGTGGCCTTCTCCTATCTTAAGGTTCTCTCTGATTTCTCGTTCTCTCTAGCCCAAATCCAGCTATGGCATAATGGCAGAGCTTACACTTGCACCAACTCCACCATAGTTGGCGGTGCTTCTCACCTGCTTCACCACCACTAGTGACAATATTACAACAATTCATTGCTTGGGTTTGGCTTTCATTTTAATTTTAAAGTTAATTTTTGGAGTGCACAGAGATGTTTGTGAAAATGTCTATTAGAAACTTTGAAGTTATTATAAAAATAGGCGTGGGGTGGTTTGCTAATTTATTGTTGTTTTGGTATTTGGGGTTTCCCCTCTGTATGGGTTCCTTTTGTTTGCTTTTGAAATTTTAAAAGCTAGTGATTTATCACAAGCTCATTGATTTTTGTTTGTGTTTTTTTTCGTGTCATTCTAAATCCGATGGGAAATTAATATATAGGTATTTTCTTTATCTTGTATACTATCTTAAATTCCTTAATGTCAAATACATGTGATTGGTCTTTTTTACTGTTGTTGCAGGTTTCAATATCTTTGCTTAAAGGTTTCAATATCCTTTGAAGAGAAAGAACAAGGAAGATAGAGGTTTTACGTGGGTTTTAATTGCGTGTAATAAATGTATTAAATTTAAGTTTGATGGCTGACGTGGCGTTTCCGGATTGGCTGGCATAAAAGGGATCTTTTACGCCAGCTCCGGACCTAAGTTATTCTCATTTCTCTTAGTACTGGGTTTTGTTGGATCTATGGCGGTTTAAAGGCTACAAGTTTTGCCAAAAAAAAAACATTGTAGAAATAAAATACAAAAAATTACAGCACAATATAACCGATGAATAATCTGACATACATTGTAGACGCCTTAAAAATAAATAAATAAAATCTGCGTAGTCAACACCCCGCCGTGATCTGCACCTTCACCTAATGATTTGCTCTACTCTATAGGAATTCGAAAAAGCTACGGTGAAGCAGACGATTACGAAGGCTGATACCAATGAAACCATGGCAGAAACCCTGCAGAAGCTTTCAAATCTTGGCCGGTGTTGGACTAAAATTGCACAAAAGGCGGCCGTAAAGGCGATGACTGTGGAAATTAGGAAGGCGTGATATGCCGTTGGCCGATCTTTGAAGACCACGGTTGGGACCGGACTTCCGTCCACTTCCTCGTGATGTAGAAGCAAAAACAAGGTAATTGTGGAGGAAGAAGCGTACAATATAAACTTTGAGGGGAAATCATTCAAAAATTGTATAACCCGGGAAACAATAAGGCTTACAAAACTATTAAGGATTCTCGTTGGTAAATTACAAAACATGCTCTGAAGTTTGGGATTTTTCACCCAAATTATATACTCTTATACCTCCTTTCTAAACTAATTAGAAAAATACCTCTCTTTTGAAACTTAATTTTTTCAAAATCGAGTTAAGCCCTATAATGACGTTTTTAAAGACCTATAGTGACGTTTTTAAGGATCTATAGTGGCGTTTTGTAACTCGAGCTCCATGAAATCGAGTTATAGGCAATTTATTGCCTGTAACTCGAGACTCGATTTCATGGAGATTGAGTTACAATACGTCACTATAGTTTCTTAAAACATCACTATAGGTCCTTAAAAACGTCATTATAGGGTTCCAGAATTTTTTTTTAAACTCGATTTTCAGATAATCGAATTAGAAAAGAGGAGAATTTTCCTAATTAGTTTGGGAAGGGAGGCATAAGGTTATATAATTTGGATGAAAATGGCATAAGACCATTTTGTCCACAAAACATGTCTTGAAGTCTGGGAGTGTTTGAATTTTAGATGAGACTCTAATGCTAACGGGTATTGCCTGTTTCCATGTTTGTTTCCTAAAAAAAACAAATGAATCTGTGAGTGGGTTTGTCTTTGTTAATTCAAAATTTTATGTGTTTGATTGATTTGGGTTTGAATTTGCTTCTACATTTTTTTATTGTGTGCATCTAAGGACCAAGTTTGATTTTTTTGGGTTGTCCATTGTGCTCATCGTGATTGATTTTTTTGGGTTGTTCATCATTTGTGTTTGATTTTTTTGGGTTGTTCATCGTTTGTGTTTTATTTTTTGGGGTTGTTCATCAGCTTTGTGTTTGATTTTTCTAGTTCCTCAAAAACAAATTCTATTTAGATATGTTATTGTTGTTTTAATTTTATTCTTTTCTATTTATGGAATTTTTAAAATTTAAAGCATTAAATTTTATTTTTCAAAGATTTTAAAATCTATTTAATTTATATGAAATGATAAAAATTACGTAGAATTTTTTCATTGGTTCAATGAAACCTACGTGGCCAGCTGATGTGTAACTTAATGGACACATAAGCAACAAGCGGACAAAGGGGTTGTGGATCCAAGCACTTTCAAACTTCGGCTTGTAAAATTCAAAATTTTAAACTAAAGGTGTAAAATTTAAACATCCCCAAACTTCAAGAGTGTGTTTTGCAATTTTTCATTTTTTAAAAAAAAAAATAATGATAAGCTTCAAATTTCAAGCGTGATTTTTTTTTTTTTTTTTTTGGTGATAAAAATAAGCTCCTTAATTTAAAAGATAAAAGAGTTTGGACAAATCTATATGGTTCACTGTTATCAATTTATTTATTTACAATTATACCATTAACACATTTTCTGTATTTTGAAAACATCTTTTCAACTGTTTTCAAAATCATGTTATGAGCGAGGAAAATAGAACACAATTATCTAAAAATTGTATTTAAAGAACACCAATCAAACAATATATTCAAATGTGGGACCCACCATTTTATGGTTTGCAAAACAAACAACTATTCTTTAATCCTCTTACAAAACAAGCTAAATAACCAAATATTTGTGATAAAAATTGTGGCACAAAAGTTGAGATTTGGGAGAGAAGAGGGGAGGGATTTTGGTGAGGCCCAGGTGTTTTCTTCATGGGCCCACCAAAATCCTATATTTCCAATTTGGAGAGATTTGAAAAGAGAAAATAGGGGAAGAGGGGGGTTTCTGAGAAAATACAAAACTACCCCTCCCACCCACTGTGTGTTAACATTGCTAATGAATAATGATGCTTCTAAATTTATTTATTTATATTTTTTTTGTCAATGTGTTTTTTAAACTAAACAAGCAGTGGGTTTTTTAAATAAATAAATAAATAAATGGTGGCTTTCACCTCTAATACAATATATAATATAATGGAAAAATATTTTTTATTTAATGATTTAAAAATTTATTTTTCATATTATGTGATAGGAGCATAAGAGTGAATTTATAATAAACAACATTTTCTATCATCTCATTTTCCTTCTCAGCCAAACAAATGAGTTTTTCATCTCTCAACGTTTTCATCATCCTAACCAAACACCATGAGAAGAAACTAAAATCACTTTAAACATTTGATTAATAGGGGAGATAAGGTTTAAATCTCCCACCTAAAAGTTTGGATGTCTTTTTGTTTTGGGTACTTTGAGAATTTTTATTAATTCATGCCATGTTATTTTTGCCTATGGTGTCCATATAGCTTTTCACCATACCCATGGTTTTTTTGTCCTAAATTTTGCCTAGGGCACCATCATGGGTTTTCAACCTAGCAAACTCTTTTGTTTTTGTTTTTTTTTTTCCTTTTTTATTTGGCTTACACAAAATACTTGCGAAGTCAATCCATGTTCACTAGCTGGACAAACTCGTCTCCGTCTAAATCCATAAAGACATGGCAAAGAAGTTAAACAAAACAAACATGTGAAAGTAGAGGCAAAACAAACAAAAAACAAAAACTAGGGTTTCTGGATAGCGGATTGCACATAAAAGAACAAGCCTGCATGCGCAAGCAAAATTATGCATACATAGTTTCTTGCCTAGAAAGCCCTAAAAGCACAACTAAGCCTAAAACACTAACTCTGACATCCTAACATGCATTTTATGCATACAAAAATGTAAACATAATCTAGAAAAACATATTAAACATATTATAACAAACAAATAAAGCAAACATAACGATTTAAAAGCAGAAAATGAAAGAAAGGAAAAAGAAAAGTTTACACTAGATACCTCACACAAAAGCTTTCCAAGCTTTATTTTTGACCGTTTTCTGCAGTCAAATCTATTCATAAACCAACAAGAAAGTGATTAGCAACGTTAAACTAAAAGGATTGGGGTCAAAAAACGTCCCAATGAAAAAAAAAAAAAAAAATTGACTAAAGCGCCACTTTGGTCATTTTATTTCCAAAAATAGAATTTTGCTTATTTTAAAAGGTTATATTTTCCATTTTAACACTCTTCAAGTCAATTTGATATCTGATTGAGCTCTAAATTGACCTTGGGCCTTAGAGTTTGGGCATCATTGGGGAATGGGTGCCCGAGTCGTAAGGGGTACAAAATGCAATGTCTACAATGTCATATTGTGAATCGAGTGTACTTCAAACCATGTACAAAGAAGACTCCATATGAGTTTTGGAAAGGAAGGAAACCAAATGTAAAGTACTTTAGAATATTTGGTAGAACTTGCTTCATTCTAAATAATAGAGAGAACGTGAGAAAGTTTGACACTCGAAGCAAATGAAGGGGTTTTTTTGGAATATTCCTCCACTAGCAAAGCATACAGGTTGCTAAACAAAAGAACTAGAAAGGTCGTGGAAACCGTTAATGTTGTGATAGATGGAGTATCAACTTCCGAGTCTTCAAAAGATGTTGATCAACTGCCAAATTTCATCCTCCCTTTGACTCCTGAAAATGATCAAGAAGTAGGTGATCAAGATCCTCCTTCTCCTGCCTCACCTGGTGCCATACAGATCTCAGAAGATACTTCTACATCACTTCAGCCTAATGATCATTTGGAAAAAGAACCCTCATCCGAGATTAAACACTGAATCATCCTCTAGAAGTGATCATAGGAAACATGAATGAATTCACCTTGAGAAAGCGTACAATTGATAAATATGTGGCCAACTTTTTTTTTTATTTTTATTTTTATTCATGTTACTTGTCTTAGGTTGAACCTGCCAAGGTTAAAGATGCTCTTTAAGATGAAATCTAGGTAGAAGCCATGCATGATGTACTTCATCAGTTTTAGAGGAATGATGTCTGGACACTGGTACCTAAACTGGAAGGAGTGAATATTAATGGCACCAAGTGGATATTTCACAATAAGACTGATGAGGAAGGGAAATTCATTCACAACAAAGCTAGACATGTGGCTCAAGGCTACACTCAAGTTGGAGGAGTAGACTTTGATAAAACATTTGCTCATGTTTCTTGCATTGAGTCCATACGAGTCTTACTTGCTTTGGCCTGTCACTTGAAGTTCAAGTTATATCAGATGAATGTGAAAAGTACTTTTCTAAATGGATTTCTCAAAGAGGAAGTCTATGTAGCACAGCCAAAAGGATTTGTTGATCCTCACTTTTCAAATCATGTGCTTTATCTTAAGAAGGCGCTTTATGGATTGAAGCAGACACCTTGAGCATGGTATGATCGTCTCACTGAATATTTGGTGTCCAATGGATTTTCAAGGGGACAAGCTGATCGAACACTGTTCATTAAGAAAGTTGAAGGAGAACTGGTTGTAGCTCAAGTCTATGTGGATGATATCATCTTTGGATCTACAAAAGATGACCTGGCTCATTCCTTCTCAAGGATGATACAGCTCAAATTTGAGATGAGCATGATTGGAGAACTAAACTACTTCCTTGGTTTGCAAATTCAACAAACTAACTCAGGTATTTTCATCTCTCAATCTAAATATGCTGAAAATCTTGTGAAGAAGTTTGGTCTAGAGACTGCTAGCTCTGTTAGAACTCCTATGAGTCCAAATGTGAAACTCACTGTTGACCTGCTAGGAAAAATTGTTAATCCATCTCTCTATAGAAACATGATAGGTAGTCTTTTTTATCTTACTGCTAGCAAACCTGACATAAGTGACAATGTAGAAGTGTGTGCTAGATATCAAGCTAAGCCTAAAGAATCTCACATTACTGCGATAAAGAGTATTATCAAATACGTTAAATCCACTAGTAATTTTGATGTTTGATATGATAAGGATACTAATGATGTGTTAACTAAATATTTTGTTGCGGACTGGGCAAGGAATGTTGATGACCGTAAAAGTTTTGTAATCAAGTGCTTCTTGATCTTCATTGTTGATGAAGTGAAGAACTTTGCAGCCAAGCCAACAACATCGTTTAAAGTTGCTGGAGTTAGTCATGTACTGGGTTCCAGCCAAAAGGTTAGTCACAAATTGAAGATTTGTGTATCAAGAGAAAGAAGGCTTCTACAATATCAAGTTCAATTGGGTATTGAAGTGAATGTTCAACTATAGGTTGGTATTTTGGGATAGGCTAGGGTAGTGGTAAGATTTCTTATCCTTGTAACTGCTTGATTGTTGATTAGTAGATTCTTGGGAGTGGTGATCTTAAAATCACCTGGTGGGGTTTTTGTCTTGCGAGAGGTTTTCCCAATTTTTCAACAAATCATAGTGTCGATTTAATTTCTGTTGTATTTAGTTTTTTTGGTAATTTGTTGGTGCCTCCACGATTTGCATACAATTTAACCTAATTAATATATTTGGGTAATTTAATTAATTTACTGGGGTCAAGTTATCTTAACCCAATAGGTTATTGGTATAATGTTGATTTGATCTTTTTTTTCATTTTTTTTTTGGCACAATTGGATATGCTTAATAAATTAGTAATTATTTGGTTAATATAGGTCTTTTTAAGGGTTAAAGTTAAATGTTAAGCGCAAATTATTATTATTATTATTTTTTTCTTTCACATAGTCTATCCTCAAAACTTTCTACCAGAGACTAATCACTAAGTTATTAAGCGCAAATTATATCTCATCATATAATGTGATAAAATTGCATTTGAACCAGCTAGAAATTGAAATCAATTAAATAGATTAAATTTCGTATAAAAATAATATATTGCAATCAAGGAGAAGCCTAAATTTGTTTCTTTATTTTTCCTTTTTACGTTTTGGTATTCTCATTTTTTTTTTTTTACCTTACAAACAACTCATTGCTGGATTGGTTTGATAGAAACCTCCATTCTTTATAATTCTTGCATTGAAACTTATAGAAATAAAAATAGCCGTAAATGCTCTTTTCATCCATACATTTTAGGGTCATTTCTATTTTACCACTTTTAGTCCTTAATTCAATTAACGCTTGTTATTTTAGTCCTTTCCGTCACTCAACTAACAGAAAAAGCTGACGTGACAAACGGAATGCACTGTTGACACAGTAAATACTGACATGACGAATAAAATAATAATAAAAAAATTATTTATTATTTAATAAATGCCAAGTCAGCATAAAATAATAAAAAAATAATAATAAATACCACCTTAGATCCATGTCAGTTTAGAATTTTAAATTTTAATTGATCAATTTTTTTTTAAAAAAAAGAATTAAAAATAAAAAAAACTCATGAATTTAGATCTAACATCCTCTTCATCAAGAACACAGAAGAGCACAACCCAAAAAAAATCATACAAACCCAGAATATCAAACTCAAAGAACACAAGAAAATCAAACTCAGAAAAATCATAAATGAATATTATACAAAACAAAATCAATCCACATATATACATAAACCAAATTAATAAACAAATAAATAAATAAAATTTAAATTCAGATCTGGTAATTCGTTGGTTTCTCCATCTTCATCTCTCTCTCTCAAACACAGAAAAGAAACAAAACAAATCTAAAGTTGGGCTTTGAATCTAACAGCAACCCATGAATACAACAATTACAACCAAATCTGAACAAGGTGGAAACCCAGATCAGCAAAATCATAACCCACAATTACATAGACAAAATTCCAAAACCCAAACCCAAAATTTTTTTCTTGCTTGGAAAAGCCTCCGGATTCTTCGATTCTTTCATGAACTCCAAAATCTCACCCTCCAAAGCCAAATCCCCCACTTCATACACCTCCTCACGAACCCAGCTAGCTTGTGAAACCCCAAAAATCCATCAACACAGCTCTCCTTCGCCGCCACTTAACTCGAAGACACGAGTTGTGTCTGTACCTGTATCGTTTTCCTGCTCTTCCTTGTTCTTCTTGAATCGGTAACAAAGACAACGGAAGGCAGGGAAAGAGACTGGGGCCAAGAGTTTGGTGAGACTAGGAGGCGAGAGCATGGTTTAGGCATTTCGTCGAACACCTTGAGGGTGCTCTAAATCTAAAAGCAAACGATAGAATTTAAAGGGAAGAAAGTAAAAGGTTAAGGCAGAGAAAGCTGAGGGTGCATCGGGTAGACTGATCTATTGGCTATTCTTGTGTGGGTGAGACCCTATACCCTTTTGTTTCATTAATTGAATTTTGTTAATTGAATGATTGTTTGGAAGACCCACTTTTTTTTCAAATTATTATTTTGATTTACATGTTGAATTTATGGCTGTAGAAAAATTATGAGCTAAGATTGTGGTCCTTTGCTTTTTTTTTTTTTGGTTTTGTGAGTGCCTTTATCTAGATTTGTATGATTTTTTCTGGGCTGTGCTCTTCTGTGTTCTTGATGAAGAGGATGTTATCTAAATTCATGTGTTTTTTTATTTTTAATTCTATTTTTTTTTTAAATTGATCAATTAAAATTTAAAATTCTAAACTGACATGGATATGAGGTGGCATTTATTATTATTTTATGCTGACTTGGCATTTATTAAATAATATTAATTTATTCGCCACGTTAGCATTTACTGTGTCAACAGTGCACTCCGTTTGCCACGTTAGCATTTTCTGTTAGTTGAGTGACGAAAATGACTAAAATAACAAGCGTTAATTGGATTAAGGACTAAAAGTGGTAAAATAGAAATGTAAGGATCAAAATAGAAATGACCCCAAAATGTAGGGACAAAAAGAGCATTTATGCCATAAAATTGTTACCAATATATGTTTGTGAGTTGTGACCCTTTAAGTTTTTAAAATCTATTGAATTTACTTTTACAATTTTTTATAGGTAGTATATATATTGGATACGATTCATACCACCACAAATACTACAAAAACGTTTTTATAACAGTTCGGTTAATGCGTGCTATCTATTTTGGGAAAATTTTTACGGAGAATTGAAAAAGCTACTAAAATAGTTAATCACTTTTTTTATTTTTTCATACTAATTTTCTTAAAATTGTTTACTAATGTATGTCCTAAGGGTATACATTAGTAAAACCCTTTTAAAATCGGTAAAACTTAGATTTTTATATTAATAATTTTAGAATAATGCTAGAGATACAAATTATTTTATAAATTTTTTTAAAAACTACTGATGTGGTGAGTGATTATTAGTAAATGAAAAAGTGATATTAATAGTAGGTTTAGATAAAAACGAATAAGATTAGTCACATCTACAATTTATAAAAAAATTATAATATAATTTATAATGGTAACTGATTGAGAAGCAGAAAATAATCCATCTCCAGTTCGTCCAAATGGACCATCCAGAGCCTACAGAGCAGGTTGGTCCAAGAATCAACCCAGAAGAAGGAAAAACGTTCATGGACAATAGCACTACTCTCTATCAGTTGAAGTCTCCCATGGACGACATGCTCGTCCATGAGGGTCGTCCATGAACAATCAGCAGATATCCTTGGACGACCAAACCGTCCAACACCAGACGAACGAAAGCGCAACACTTAGAGCTTTCGACTCTCTATAGTGGTTACTAAACCCGCAACTATCTCAACGAATCCATCAAATAAGTTAACTTCCGTTAGCGGTTACAATTTAGTAGCCGTTGAGGAAGTTAACTACGGACTTGTTGGCTTCCACAAATCTTGGGGAGGTTATTGGACAAATAACCGTCCCAGGATCCCTACATAAAGGACCGTTCTGAACCCAACAGCGGTAAGATTTTTCTGAGAAACTATTCCCAAATACTTGGAACTTCCTTCTCTGCGAGGCTAACTTTTGCATCGGAGGGGGTTCGGCTGGTCTTCTCCGGTCTCCTCTTTGACTGTGTTTGCTTCTTTGTAGGCCTTCAATCGCTTCAACAGCCCATCGAAGCCAGATCATCCACCTTACTGATTCGTTGCGATATCAGTTGGCGCCGTCTGTGGGGAGAGATTATTTTGCGACTTTCTTTTCCGCAACAAAGGGTTAGGATGGTCAGGACTAGGTCGAGGGCTACTAGCCCTGGCCGTCAGGGAAGCAAAGGCGCTTCAAGTGATCCCCAGTGTGATCGCCAATCTGCGCCAGTTATGCAGACGTCGTCCGTTCAGCATGTGTAATCCATGGCGGCTGCAATGGCGGAATTGACTTGCCAAAACCAGGAGTTAAGAATGGAGATCAATCAGAGAAGACATACACGTGAGGAACACGAAGGAGGAGGACAAACATAAGGCCATGGTGACAGAGAGAATACTGAAATCGGAAATCAGTTTAGAGGCACCACTTCACGGACGATGCCACACTTGAAAGAAGAGACAGACCAAATGAAGAAAGTCATGGAGGAAATGAAAGAGAACATAAGGAGGACGAATCCTATAGAAGATTTGGTCCACAGAACTGACTCTCCTTTTACGGCTTCCATCAACGACCATCCTCTACCATCAAATTTCAAACTGCCTTCCCTGGACTCGTACGATGGGACGCATGACCCATTTGATCACATTGCTACATTCAAGACAACGATGCACCTTCAGGGGGTCCCTGATGAAATCATGTGTCGAGCCTTTCCTGCTACCCTTAAAGGCCCGGCACGAGTTTGGTTTAGCAAAATACCCCCAGGTTCTGTAGGTTCTTTGGAAGAGTTGAGCAAATTGTTTGTTAACAATTTCATCGGGGGACAGAGACACAAGCGTTCTTCGTCCAGCTTGCTGACCATAGAGCGTGGGAAAAATGAAAACCTGCAATCATTCATCACTCGCTTCAACAGAGAAGCCCTTAGTGTGGACGAGGTAGATGACAAGCTTCTATTGGCGGCCTTCCACAACGGGATTAACTCTGACCTATTTATCCACAAGCTATATGAGAAGGAGCCTCAAACCATGGCCGAGCTCGTCCATTCGACTCAGAATTTCATGAATGCAGAAGATGTGATCATAGCCAAGAAGAGAAAAAGAGCTGAAAGGATGGAAGCGCACCCAGCTCGCCACTCAGAACAAGCCCCTCGTCCAAAGAAGGGACGGACGGAAGATAAGAAGGAACGAGATAACAGGAAGACGGGTCCCTTGGGAAGAAGCCAGAATTATACGCCCCTGAACGCTCCACTTGATCAGGTGCTCATGCAAATCAAAGACGATCCTTCTCTAAAATGGCCAGAGAAGATGAAGGGGGATCCCAATAAGCGCAATAAGAATAAATATTGTCGCTTTCACAGGGACCATGGGCATGACACGGATGAGTGTTATGACCTGAAACAGCAAATTGAGAATCTTATCAGACAAGGAAAGTTGAGGCACTTCGTTGGAAGGGATCATAAAGATGAGAAGTTGAAAGGCAAAATGGAGGAATCATCCCGGCCCCCACTAGGGGAGATAAGGATTATCATCGGAGGAAACTCGATGGGGCAATCTTCCAAGTCGAAGAAGACGTATCTCAAAGTGGTGCGAAACGTCCAGCTCTCTGGACGATCACCGAGGACGAGATCAATGGACGAGCCAGCCATTTCCTTCATCGACGAAGATGCTGAGAGGATCCATCACCGACATGATGATGCGATTGTCATTACACTGCTTATTGCAGATTATACAACCAAGAAAGTATTAGTTGACAAGGGATGCTCAGCAGACATATTGTACTACCCTGCCTTCCAACAGATGAGACTTGGGCGGGATCAACTTTGTCCAGTTTGCTCGCCATTGATAGGATTCGGAGGAATGAAGGTGCAGCCTGTGGGCACCATTACATTACCGGTTGTGGTAGGGTCATACCCGCAACAGATAACTAGGGAAGTCAATTTCCTCGTGGTAGACTGTACGTCTTCATACAATGCCATTATTGGAAGACCAACTCTTAATAGTTGGAAGGCGATAACATCTACCTACCATCTATTAGTCAAATTTCCTACGGAGTACGGGATAGGGCAAGCACAAGGAGATCAGTTGGCAACTAGAGAATGCTACTTAGCCATGATGGCTTTGAACGAACAGGTGCAAACAATGAGCATCGAGGAAAGAAGTGTTGTTGCAAAGCCCACGGAAGTATTGGAAGGTGTTCTTTTGCAAGAAGATGATCCCGAGAAATTTACCTGAATTGGAACAAGTATGAAGGAGAAGGCAAGAAAAGACCTCATCCAGTTCTTGAGAAAGAGTATCGACATTTTTGCATGGAGTCATGATGACATGCCAGGAATCGACCCAAGTGTGATCACTCATCGATTGAATGTGTACCCCTTTTTTAAGCCTGTTCGTCAGAAGAAGAGGGTATTCGCTCCCGAGCGGGACAAGGCGATCAAGGAAGAGGTTCATAAATTGACCACGGCACAGTTCATTAAGGAAGTCTATTACCCGGATTGGTTAGCCAATGTGGTGATGGTGAAGAAAGCAAATGGAAAGTGGAGAATGTGCGTAGACTTCACTGACTTGAACAAGGCATGTCCCAAGGATAGTTATCCTTTGCCACGCATTGATCAATTGGTGGACTCTACTGCTGGCCATCAGTTGCTATGTCAACGCTTCAGCAACATTCCCAGACAGCCAGTAGAGTATCTCACGCCAATGATGGCCCCTTGGCCTTTCGCGCAATGGGGACTGGACATTTTGGGGCCCTTTCCAACTGGAACTCGACAAATGAAATTTTTGGTGGTAGGAATAGATTACTTCACAAAATGGGTGGAAGCCGAACCCTTAGCAAAAATCATGCAGCAAAATGTCAAGAACTTCGTCTGGAAGAACATTGTATGCAGATTCGGGGTACCTAGAGTACTTGTGTCTGACAATGGACGACAGTTTGACAACACACCTTTCAAGGAATTTTGTGAACAACTTGGAATGAAGAACCATTACTCCTCACCCTCCCACCCACAGGCCAACGGACAAGCAGAAGTAGCAAACCGATCCTTGTTGAAAATCATCAAGGCTCGGCTCGAAAGGGCAAAGGGAGTATGGTCGGATGAGTTACCAGGTGTTCTATGGGCTTATAGAACGACAGTGAGAACTCCAATAGGGGAAACTCCTTTTAAACTTGCCTATGGGAGTGAGGCAGTTATACCGGCAGAAGTACACATGACGAGCCACAGGGTGAGGATGTATTAAGCTGAAGAAAACGAAGAACAACTCCGTCTAAACCTTGACCTTATGGACAGAGTCAGGATGGATGCAGAACAGAGGACAGCGAGGTACAAAAACCTCATGGCAAGACAATACGATGCCACGGTGAAGCCTAGGCGTTTCAACATCGAAGATCTCGTCCTGAAGGGGGTTACCTTGGCAACAAGAAACCCGGCCTACGGGAAACTTGGGCCAAATTTGGAAGGACCTCATAGGGTTATCAACTGCAAGAGGCAAGGGTCCTACTATTTGGAAGCTTTGGATGGGCGGAGGCTAGAACACCCTTAGAATGTTGAACACTTAAGGAAATACCATCAATAAGTGCCAACTCTTGACAAAAGTGGCCTTGGACGAGATAGCTGGACGAGCAGAAGTAATGTTTATTTACTACTATTATGTGTTTTTAAATATTTTAATAATCCCCTAGAAAGTACATTAGTGTTTTCACTTTTGTGCTATTCATGGACGATTTGGTTTGTATTTCTTAATTCAATAAGGCACTAGCTCACGAGTATGTGCCATGCCTGTGGACGAATGTTTACATAAGTTTGGATTTTCAAATATATATATGATGTGTTTTCAAGTATGTTATTGGAATCCTTTGTATGTTCATTCAGACTGATCCACAAAAAAGAAACATAAGAATGGACGAATGAAAACATTGGACGCAAGGATATGCCGTCCATAAGCTTTCCTCAAAAAGGAAAAATTAAACAAGGTACATCCATCCAAAACATGAGATGAGATGAAACCTGAGCCAAAAATAAGGTACATCCGTCCAAAGCATAAGACGAGATGAAACCTATGTCAAGGGTATATCCGTCTAAAGCTCAAGACGAGATGAAATCCGAGAAGTGTCCGTCCAAGACATGGACGAACAAAGACTTCAAAACTAGCTTAACAATCCATTGCATTGGACGAGAAATCGCTGTGAAGTCTAATCAAGGACGACAAAATGATCGTCCATAATTTCGAATGATGAATAAAATCTAATCAAAAAGGAAGTCATTCATAGACGAACCATACATAAGCTAAAAGGAATCAATTTGCTCTATTTTGGTGATGTGATAAAAATTCACCCTCATATTCAAGACGAGGCGAACTGAATTCCGGGGTGGACGAACCACATAGTCACATGATATGATTATTGAGAATAAAAATTCCATACATAAAGCTGAAAATGTATGTATTCAAACACAATGGAAGGTGAGAATAGGAAATATTCACTTTTTCATGAAATTTAAAGAAGGGTGGACGACCCACGTTCAAAAACCCCTTAAGTTGTGAAAAATAAAACTGTATATAAAACTCGTCCAGAATCCAGGACGAGATAATTGTACTTGTATGAACTTTAAAAAAAAAAAAAAAAAAAAAAAAAAAAAAAAAAAAAAGGCCAAAACAACGGGCACTTCCATGAAAAAGCAAATAAAAATAAATTTTCTAAGTAAAATGATTTCACTTGGGCACGCTCGTCTTAGGGTCGTCCTGAGTGACTTCAGTATTAGCGTCGTCCATTATGTTGACGTCCTCAGAACTCGTCTGCAACAGGGAACTCTCTGTAGCATGGGGAAGCTTGAAGGAATTGAAGTCCAAGTCAGGATATGCCTCCTTAGCATCAGCACGGAAGTCTTCATAGCTAGCTGCATAATGGCTGTCTAGACGATTCTTATACTCGTCAGACTTCTTGAAGGCTGCAATGGCTTCTTCACGTGCCTTCTCCAAGGACGAAGCAAACTCTGAAACTTGTCCTTCGAGATGGACGATGCATGTATCCTTTTCTAAGTTGTCAGCTTTAAACTCTTCCACTTCGTACTTTAGCTTCGTTTCGCTTCCTTGCAGACGATTAAAATCCTCAATCAACCTAATGACCTCCCCCTTCTTGAGCAAAACCTCATGGCTTAGCTCCTTAGCCTTATCCTTGGCCGTCTTAGCCTCTGAAGCAAGTTCCTTGGCTTGGCAGGTTGCTGTATAAAACTTTGACATAGCCTGCATTTGGACGAAAAGGAGTTAGACATTTCATTCAAGATAAAATGTTTACACACAAGGACGAGGAAGAAACTTACCTTGAAAAGGTCATGGATGCCAGAGCATTCAAACTCCTTCACTGACATGTTGTAACATTCGTTAACTTCACGCTCAGTGACGATCCCTTTGAACGTCCTCCATGCGTAACCCTCATCCAGAACCAAATTAGAAGGACGATCAGAGGGCTCAGGCGGGCTAGGCTTGTGAGAAGCTTTGGGGGGAGGGGGAGGATCGGACTGGACGGGATGAACTGTTTGGACGGGCTCCACGTCCACCAAAGGTTCGTCCATGTTCACTGTTGGTGGTACGAACTTGGAGACCTTTGGAAGGGAAGTCTTACTTGACTTTTGCTTCTTGTGGCCTCGACGACTTGGGAGGTCGTCCAGGTCCACAGCACTTGATATTGGCTTAGACTTCCTATTCCCAGCCTGGACGGAAGCCACTTTGCCAGTGGGAGCAGCAACATCCTCGTCCCCGCTAGTCACTGTTTTCTCTTTATTTTCCCTCATCGTGCTTATCCCTATGACGAGGAAAATTAATCAAAAAAAAAAAAAGAGTTGAAATAATAAAATACAATGGACGACATTTACTTCGACGAGTGAGCTCCTCGTAACTTAAGTTCTCAGCAGTAGGAACTGGACCAAGTCCCCAAGCTGCTACACGACTAAGAGTAACCAAGTCGTGGAAAGTCCTCCCTGGAAAGGTGCGAACCACTTCTATCCAGTCCAAGAAAAACTTGTCCAAGTGTGGACGAACAACAGCTGCATCACCAAGAGAAAGGGTTAGACAATTGACAGATTAAAAAATTAAAGGACAAACGAGATAAAATGGAAAGAAAAACATACCCTCAGGACGAAGACGACCTAGAGGGCTGGTAAAAGGTGGGAAGAGGGGATTACCCACATCAGCTAGGTCCCCAACCCAATTTCCAAAAATAATAAAAATTTCTTTTTTCCAAAGCCGGTCAGACGAACTACAGCCCTTTATTAAACCGTAATATGAACCTCTGGACGAGAACTAGTAGAAACCAACAGATTTTTTGATCTCTGAGGGCTTATAACAGTACAGGAACTCGTTCACTGTAATTGGACGGTCCCCTTCCAATGCCTCACGTCATAATACTTGCATGGCAACTATCGTCCTCCAACCATTGGGGTTGAGCTGGTTAGGTCCAATACCCAACCTTTGGAAGAGGTCTCTGCAGAAAGAATTTTGGGGAAACCTAAGACCAGCTAAAAGGTAAGAAGCGTATACCCCTAAGCCAGAGGAAGGAGAACAACACCAATCTCCGACCTTGGGTAGACGAGGGTTAAGCTCTTTAGGGATTTGATATCTATCTACAAGAATTTTCAACTTAACAGCGTCTAAGGTGGATGCTACCTCTGGCGCACAACTATAGATGACATCTTCTTCGTCCTCTTCCTCGTCTTGAGGAGGACTAGATGGCTGTCTGGACGAGCTAGCCCCAGATCCAGAAGCCGCCCTACGTTGTAGTTCCTGAAATTCCTCTAAGGGAATGCCAGGAACCCCAGACGAGTAATGCTCATCTGAGGAATCACTACAGGACAAAATATCTACACTACCCTCACTCCCAGAGGAACCGTCCTGGTACTCGTCTATCTCTCTCTCTAAACTACTAGACGAAGACATGGTTGAAATGAAGAGAAGACTTAAAATGAGAACCTAAAAAAGAAAGAGGAAATACCTGATGAAACTAGGACGAGAGCTAGACGAGGATCTTCGACGAGTTGGCAGAAGAGAGAATGAGGAAAAAGTAAGGGGCATGAAAGAGAATGCACTATTTATAGGCCCCAGCAACAGGATCAACGAAACGACACTCGCCACTCAGAAATTGACACGTGGCAGTTCCTTAGGTAAACGGGATCGACACGATTGGCCAACCAAAAGCTTCGCAACACGTGGCGTACGGAAAAGTGAAATTTTGTTAAAATCACGACAATGTCCTGGACGACCCTTTGAACAAAGGGGCAACTGATGGAGAAGCAGAAAATAATCCATCTCCAGTTGGCTTCCACAAATCTTGGGGAGGTTATTGGACAAATAACCGTCCCAGGATCCCTATATAAAGGACCGGTCTGAACCCGACAGCGGTAAGATTTTTCTGAGACACTATTCCCAAATACTTGGAACTTCCTTCTCTACGAGGCTAACTTTTCCATCGGAGGGGGTTCGGCCGGTCTTCTTCGGTCTCCTCTTTGACTGTGTTTACTTCTTTGTAGGCCTTCAACTGCTTCAACAGCCCATCGAAGCCAGATCATCTACCTTACCGATTCGGAGCGATATCAGTAACATTACTCATAATTTTATATGTTTTTTTTTTACAATATTTAAAAATTTAGACCAAGTACATATTTTTTTTTACCAATATTCCGCGTCATGAGAAGGCGTCAATCAATCAAATCACTGATTCAATAACGCGTCATGGAGAGTCCTTGCTTTCCTGATTCAATAAGGCGTTAATGATTTTGCTGTATGGGTTGAGGAGAGTCCTAGCCTTCTTGATCAGGCTCTCCTGCAATATGTAACTTTTGCTACTAGTCTTCAGCGAAGTTCATTCAGTTTTCCCATAAAAAAAATAAATAAATAAATAAAATAACGCGTCATGGAGAAGGCACTTTCGTATTTCAACATTTCTAGAACTAATCAACATTGACCACATGTGATGGTGGAGACGCGTTATTTTGAAAAAGGCAATCATGTGCAAGTTCCACGAAATTTCATGACTTTTTGTAGAACAAACGCATTCCCATTATTGTAGACTTGCTGAATTATTATTGTTGTTATTATTTTTATTTATGAGATATTAAATATCTATTATTATAAGGATTTAGTGACGTGATATATTATAGAAAACGTAAAAGTTAGTCATCTGCAAGTTCCACGAAATTTCCTGATTTTTTGTAGACAAACGCATTCCCATTATTGTAGACTTTCTGAATTATTATTGTTATTATTATTATTATTATTTTATGAGATATTAAATATCACGAAACTGATCAACCTAACGCATGAGAAAAAGAAGAATGTGGACCACATGGCTATGGTGATGTGGATGGTATGGCACCGGCGTAATCAACTCTGAGTTGATTTTTTTTTTTTTTTTTTTTTTTGGCGAGATAAACGGAAGAAGGAAAACACATTATTTTGAAAAAAGTAATCACGTGCAAGTTCCTGACTTTTTGTTATTATTATTTTTTGATGAGATATTAGATATCTATTATTATAAGGATTTAGTGACGTGATAAACGTAAATGTTATTATAATTATAAAAAGTTTTAAAAGTGTTTGATACACGTGCTTCAAATTTGAAAATTATTATTTAAAAATATGTGTAAAAATATTTATAAGTGAAAAATGTGTAAAAATACATATAATTTTATTTAAAAAGTAAAAATTATTGTTTAAAAACATGTATTAAACACCACCAACTTAAAAGTGGTTCCCCTAAAAAAATAAAAAATAAAAAAAACTTTAAAAATGTAAAAGTCATTGCAAATTTTATTAGAAGACCATACGATTCCCCTTGTTATAGTGAAAGACCTTAAAGCAATTGATTCCGCGTGAAAAAAAGCAATTCAACACGTTTTGCTTTTTTATTTTTTATCTCAAAATAAAAATGCGTCAGTGATGACGAAGAACCCGTGGTATATACTTTTTTGTCAAAAATTATGTGGCATACTTTTATTCGACCTCATAACTCGTTAGTAAATTTTTAATTATGATACAATTTATACCATTTTATATGATATTATCGTGCACTCTCGATTTAGGTGATCACTTTAAAAATATAAATGTTTGTAGGGTATGAGTAAGGATTGAGGTTTAAGTCTCTAAAGTAGAGTTTCACATATATACTTGCCTAAATTAGGTTAAAGTAAAAATTTTATGTTGTATAAAAAAAAAAAAAATATATATATATATATATATATATAGATATGGTACCAGCGTTAATTTGAAAAGTCAATAGTCATATGTTTAACATTTTCTTTCTTTGGAAGAGGTGCAGAAACGATGCATGAATTTGAACTATAAAAAGGATGGCCGAGACAAACATGTCAACTAAAATTGATAAATTTTTGTTAAAAGTTTTGGAGATAAAGTTAAAAATTAGTTGAAATAGTGTAGATCTCATGAATAGTATCAAAAAATACAATAAGACTAATGAATAGTAGTAAAAATAAACTATATAATAAAATAAACTAACAAAAATAATCAAGGTCAAACGCGCACCAATCCCAACTTCCTAGCAACTTCCCTCAATTTTATGATAAAACAAACTACTCCTTCCATCACTAAAACATAACCCTACCCTATATCCACTGTGCATTGAATTAAAGCCATGCCCCTTCCAAGCAATCGAAGCCACGCCCCCCAAAAAAAAAAACTAGTCCTTAGAAAAAATTAAACCAAAGGTGCGAAACCTCCAAGTTACTTCCATTTTCAACTAAACCAAACTTTTTTTTTTTTTTTTTTTTTTTTTGTTTTGTAAAAACCAAACTATTCTTCGATCATTAAAACATAACCCAGCATCAACTGCGCATTGAATCAAATCAAATCAAAAATGATCTTTCTCGGTATGGGTTGTGCATCTTTTAGAATCAAATTATTCCTTTCCTTTCTGGTAATCACTTGCATACTACCTAAGACCACGAGCATCATTGAACGTGAGGAAGTTGTTGTGCCAATTCCAGCAAAAATTCAACAGCCGCTGCGCAGTACTACTTTAGAGCCCTCACCAAGAACCCCATTATTTCTTTGGAGCGTCAGTTGGGGTTATGTCTTTTTCAGTCAAATACATCAGCCTCTGCGCAGTATAGAGGCTACTTCACCAATAACCCCATTATTTCTTTGGAGTGTCAGTTGGGGTTATGTCTTTTTGAATCAAATAACGAGCAGTGGTGAAGGAGGATGCGGAGTGGAAGGAGGAAGATCCGTACGCAGTGGTGGAGGTGTAGAGCTATGCAAAAGAAAAGATGGAGGAAGAGAAAGAAAAGGGAGTGAAGGCCATGCTCGAGGAGGAAGCAGAAGGGATTCTTGTATGAAAATGGCGAATAGTGATGGAGGTGGAAGTGGAAGTGGAAGTGGAGTGGAAGGACAAAGTGTAGTTGGCAGTGATGGAGGAATAGAGCTAGGCACAGGCAGAAGTGAAGTAAGAGAAAGATATGGGAGTGGAGGCCATGGAAGAGGAGCAGGTCAACATGAAGACGAAGTTGCAGTTAGAATCGGTGGCGGAGGTGGCATAGGAGGTGGAGGTGGAGGTGGTGGTGGTGGTGGTGGTGGTGGTGGTGGTGGTGGTGGAGGTGGAGGTGGAGGTGGAGGTAGAGGAGGTGGAGGCGGCAGAGATGCAGGCCACGGGTTCGATTCAGAAGCACTCTTCCAACTTCTATTCCAAGTGACCACGACGATTATTGCACAGTCTAGTTTTGCCCTTGTTTCCTTAAGTTCCGATCCATTATCCACGACAAAGAGATTCCAATTTTGTGTCGCGTGTAACATACTTGGATTTGGTTTTTGTGTGACTGCTCTCATGCTAAAATATATGAAGAATCTAGAGAGGGCTCAAAATTTTGCGCTAATCGGATTTCTAGCTGCGGGGTTGGGGTTCATACCTTTGGTAGCTATGCTCCTCCCTTGGCATCTTATTTGGATTGTCCCCCTCTTATGTTTCACTTTATTATTGGTCTCTATTTGGGCATTCATGCCACCTGAATTGGTTAGGATGATTCGGGAGAGGATGAGAATTGCAGAAATGAGTAGGAGTATTCGTCTCTACCTGGGCCTGCCGGCAGCTGAATAGCTTGGGATGATTTGGGGAGGATATTTTATTTATTTTTTTATTAAAGTAAAGGATTGTTGTAACAGTAGTTTCGATCAAAATGAGCTGTTGTAAGAGATATCTTTTATTTTATTTAACCCAGTGGGTTGGCCAAGCGGCGCTTGGTCTCAGGGTGCTTGTACTTGGCTCAATTAGGTGTGCTCCCTAGTTCGAGTCCTGCTACCTGCATTTTGAAAAGAATCCCTGAGTTAGTGCTTTACCCCTTCGTGGGTTGTTACCCCTTCGTGGGTTGTTCCAGCACGAACAGTGATTAGTCTCTGGTTGAAAGCTATTGGTTCAATAAATTTTTTTTTTCATTAATTTCCTCTCTCTTAATCCATAATCATTTAGGACGCCGAAATTAACTGTGATGGAAATCTCGCATGAGAGGATCAGTGATTACAGATGCAAGGTCTTTATTTGAATTATCCATGAGAAATTTTGTATCCAAGAAAGGGTAGTTGAGTATCCATTTTTAATGCTATTATATTATGGTATCTATTCCTCTTGAGAATAACTTAGGTCCGGATGTGGCGTAAAAGGCTCCATTTACGTCAGCCAATTCGGAAATGCCACGTCAGCCATTAAACTTAAATTTAATACACCTAGGTGTGTTTGGATAGAACTTATTTTGTTGAAATTGAAAACTGAAAACTGAAAACGCTGTAGCAAAATAATTTTTAAACGTGTGACTAGTGCTGTGGGACTCATTTTTAATGAAAAAATTAATAAAAAATGAAATTTGTGGGTCCATAAACAGTGCATATTCACTGCAAAAAGTCAACATTTAAACAGTAACCACAATACTGCAAAAAGTCAACATTTAAACAGTAACCGCAATACTCCAAAACGCAAAAAAAAAAAAAAAAAAAAAAAAAAAAAAAGGAACAAAACGCAGCTTGGAAACGCAGACTTGGAATCCAAACACACACCTATTATACACAATTAAAACCCACATAAAATCTCTCTCTTTCCTGTTCTTTCTCTTCAACGTCACCTTCGCCTTCACCAAATTTCAAAATCTCTCTTCCACCGTACCTTTCTGTGAGACAACCATGGTTGAATCTCCATGCCACCGAGTCCCACACCACCACTACCGGCGGTGCTTGCCGTAGTGGCCTTCTCCTATCTTAAGGTTCTCTCTGATTTCTCGTTCTCTCTAGCCCAAATCCAGCTATGGCATAATGGCAGAGCTTACACTTGCACCAACTCCACCATAGTTGGCGGTGCTTCTCACCTGCTTCACCACCACTAGTGACAATATTACAACAATTCATTGCTTGGGTTTGGCTTTCATTTTAATTTTAAAGTTAATTTTTGGAGTGCACAGAGATGTTTGTGAAAATGTCTATTAGAAACTTTGAAGTTATTATAAAAATAGGCGTGGGGTGGTTTGCTAATTTATTGTTGTTTTGGTATTTGGGGTTTCCCCTCTGTATGGGTTCCTTTTGTTTGCTTTTGAAATTTTAAAAGCTAGTAATTTATCACAAGCTCATTGATTTTTGTTCGTGTTTTTTTTCGTGTCATTCTAAATCCGATGGGAAATTAATATATAGGTATTTTCTTTATCTTGTATACTATCTTAAATTCCTTAATGTCAAATACATGTGATTGGTCTTTTTTACTGTTGTTGCAGGTTTCAATATCTTTGCTTAAAGGTTTCAATATCCTTTGAAGAGAAAGAACAAGGAAGATAGAGGTTTTACGTGGGTTTTAATTGCGTGTAATAAATGTATTAAATTTAAGTTTGATGGCTGACGTGGCGTTTCCGGATTGGCTGGCATAAAAGGGATCTTTTACGCCAGCTCCGGACCTAAGTTATTCTCATTTCTCTTAGTACTGGGTTTTGTTGGATCTATGGCGGTTTAAAGGCTACAAGTTTTGCCAAAAAAAAAACATTGTAGAAATAAAATACAAAAAATTACAGCACAATATAACCGATGAATAATCTGACATACATTGTAGACGCCTTAAAAATAAATAAATAAACTCTGCGTAGTCAACACCCCGCCGTGATCTGCACCTTCACCTAATGATTTGCTCTACTCTATAGGAATTCGAAAAAGCTACGGTGAAGCAGACGATTACGAAGGCCGATACCAATGAAACCATGGCAGAAACCCTGCAGAAGCTTTCAAATCTTGGCCGGTGTTGGACTAAAATTGCACAAAAGGCGGCCGTAAAGGCGATGACTGTGGAAATTAGGAAGGCGTGATATGCCGTTGGCCGATCTTTGAAGACCACGGTTGGGACCGGACTTCCGTCCACTTCCTCGTGATGTAGAAGCAAAAACAAGGTAATTGTGGAGGAAGAAGCGTACAATATAAACTTTGAGGGGAAATCATTCAAAAATTGTATAAGCCGGGAAACAATAAGGCTTACAAAACTATTAAGGATTCTCGTTGGTAAATTACAAAACATGCTCTGAAGTTTGGGATTTTTCACCCAAATTATATACTCTTATACCTCCTTTCTAAACTAATTAGAAATATACCTCTCTTTTGAAACTTAATTTTTTCAAAATCGAGTTAAGCCTTATAATGACGTTTTTAAAGACCTATAGTGACGTTTTTAAGGATCTATAGTGGCGTTTTGTAACTCGAGCTCCATGAAATCGAGTTATAGGCAATTTATTGCCTGTAACTCGAGACTCGATTTCATGGAGATTGAGTTACAATACGTCACTATAGTTTCTTAAAACATCACTATAGGTCCTTAAAAACGTCATTATAGGGTTCCAGAATTTTTTTTTTAAACTCAATTTTCAGATAATCGAATTAGAAAAGAGGAGAATTTTCCTAATTAGTTTGGGAAGGGAGGCATAAGGTTATATAATTTGGATGAAAATGGCATAAGACCATTTTGTCCACAAAACATGTCTTGAAGTCTGGGAGTGTTTGAATTTTAGATGAGACTCTAATGCTAACGGGTATTGCCTGTTTCCATGTTTGTTTCCTAAAAAAAACAAATGAATCTGTGAGTGGGTTTGTCTTTGTTAATTCAAAATTTTATGTGTTTGATTGATTTGGGTTTGAATTTGCTTCTACATTTTTTTATTGTGTGCATCTAAGGACCAAGTTTGATTTTTTTGGGTTGTCCATTGTGCTCATCGTGATTGATTTTTTTGGGTTGTTCATCATTTGTGTTTGATTTTTTTTGGGTTGTTCATCGTTTGTGTTTTATTTTTTGGGGTTGTTCATCAGCTTTGTGTTTGATTTTTCTAGTTCCTCAAAAACAAATTCTATTTAGATATGTTATTGTTGTTTTAATTTTATTCTTTTCTATTTATGGAATTTTTAAAATTTAAGGCATTAAATTTTATTTTTCAAAGATTTTAAAATCTATTTAATTTATATGAAATGATAAAAATTACGTAGAATTTTTTCATTGGTTCAATGAAACCTACGTGGCCAGCTGATGTGTAACTTAATGGACACATAAGCAACAAGCGGACAAAGGGGTTGTGGATCCAAGCACTTTCAAACTTCGGCTTGTAAAATTCAAAATTTTAAACTAAAGGTGTAAAATTTAAACATCCCCAAACTTCAAGAGTGTGTTTTGCAATTTTTCATTTTTAAAAAAAAAAAATAATGATAAGCTTCAAATTTCAAGCGTGATTTTTTTTTTTTTTTTTTTTTTTGGTGATAAAAATAAGCTCCTTAATTTAAAAGATAAAAGAGTTTGGACAAATCTATATGGTTCACTGTTATCAATTTATTTATTTACAATTACACCATTAACACATTTTCTGTATTTTGAAAACATCTTTTCAACTGTTTTCAAAATCATGTTATGAGCGAGGAAAATAGAACACAATTATCTAAAAATTGTATTTAAAGAACACCAATCAAACAATATATTCAAATGTGGGACCCACCATTTTATGGTTTGCAAAACAAACAACTATTCTTTAATCCTCTTACAAAACAAGCTAAATAACCAAATATTTGTGATAAAAATTGTGGCACAAAAGTTGAGATTTGGGAGAGAAGAGGGGAGGGATTTTGGTGAGGCCCAGGTGTTTTCTTCATGGGCCCACCAAAATCCTATATTTCCAATTTGGAGAGATTTGAAAAGAGAAAATAGGGGAAGAGGGGGGTTTCTGAGAAAATACAAAACTACCCCTCCCACCCACTGTGTGTTAACATTGCTAATGAATAATGATGCTTCTAAATTTATTTTTTATTTTTTTTTTTGTCAATGTGTTTTGTAAACTAAACAAGCAGTGGGCTTTTTAAATAAATAAATAAATAAATGGTGGCTTTCACCTCTAATACAATATATAATATAATGGAAAAATATTTTTTATTTAATGATTTAAAAATTTATTTTTCATATTATGTGATAGGAGCATAAGAGTGAATTTATAATAAACAACATTTTCTATCATCTCATTTTCCTTCTCAGCCAAACAAATGAGTTTTTCATCTCTCAACGTTTTCATCATCCTAACCAAACACCATGAGAAGAAACTAAAATCACTTTAAACATTTGATTAATAGGGGAGATAAGGTTTAAATCTCCCACCTAAAAGTTTGGATGTCTTTTTGTTTTGGGTACTTTGAGAATTTTTATTAATTCATGCCATGTTATTTTTGCCTATGGTGTCCATATAGCTTTTCACCATACCCATGGTTTTTTTGTCCTAAATTTTGCCTAGGGCACCATCATGGGTTTTCAACCTAGCAAACTCTTTTGTTTTTGTTTTTTTTTTTTTTTCCTTTTTTATTTGGCTTACACAAAATACTTGCGAAGTCAATCCATGTTCACTAGCTGGACGAACTCGTCTCCGTCTAAATCCATAAAGACATGGCAAAGAAGTTAAACAAAACAAACATGTGAAAGTAGAGGCAAAACAAACAAAAAACAAAAACTAGGGTTTCTGGATAGCGGATTGCACATAAAAGAACAAGCCTGCATGCGCAAGCAAAATTATGCATACATAGTTTCTTGCCTAGAAAGCCCTAAAAGCACAACTAAGCCTAAAACACTAAATCTGACATCCTAACATGCATTTTATGCATACAAAAATGTAAACATAATCTAGAAAAACATATTAAACATATTATAACAAACAAATAAAGCAAACATAACGATTTAAAAGCAGAAAATGAAAGAAAGGAAAAAGAAAAGTTTACACTAGATACCTCACACAAAAGCTTTCCAAGCTTTATTTTTGACCGTTTTCTGCAGTCAAATCTATTCATAAACCAACAAGAAAGTGATTAGCAACGTTAAACTAAAAGGATTGGGGTCAAAAAACGTCCCAATGAAAAAAAAAAAAAAATTGACTTAAGCGCCACTTTGGTCATTTTATTTCCAAAAATAGAATTTTGCTTATTTTAAAAGGTTATATTTTCTATTTTAACACTCTTCAAGTCAATTTGATATCTGATTGAGCTCTAAATTGACCTTGGGCCTTAGAGTTTGGGCATCATTGGGGAATGGGTGCCCGAGTCGTAAGGGGTACAAAATGCAATGTCTACAATGTCATATTGTGAATCGAGTGTACTTCAAACCATGTACAAAGAAGACTCCATATGAGTTTTGGAAAGGAAGGAAACCAAATGTAAAGTACTTTAGAATATTTGGTAGAACTTGCTTCATTCTAAATAATAGAGAGAACGTGAGAAAGTTTGACACTCGAAGCAAATGAAGGGGTTTTTTTGGAATATTCCTCCACTAGCAAAGCATACAGGTTGCTAAACAAAAGAACTAGAAAGGTCGTGGAAACCGTTAATGTTGTGATAGATGGAGTATCAACTTCCGAGTCTTCAAAGGATGTTGATCAACTGCCAAATTTCATCCTCCCTTTGACTCCTGAAAATGATCAAGAAGTAGGTGATCAAGATCCTCCTTCTCCTGCCTCACCTGGTGCCATACAGATCTCAGAAGATGCTTCTACATCACTTCAGCCTAATGATCATTTGGAAAAAGAACCCTCATCCGAGATTAAACACTGAATCATCCTCTAGAAGTGATCATAGGAAACATGAATGAATTCACCTTGAGAAAGCGTACAATTGATAAATATGTGGCCAACTTTTTTTTTTTTTTTTTTTTTATTCATGTTACTTGTCTTAGGTTGAACCTGCCAAGGATAAAGATGCTCTTTAAGATGAAATCTAGGTAGAAGCCATGCATGATGTACTTCATCAGTTTTAGAGGAATGATGTCTGGACACTGGTACCTAAACTGGAAGGAGTGAATATTAATGGCACCAAGTGGATATTTCACAATAAGACTGATGAGGAAGGGAAATTCATTCACAACAAAGCTAGACATGTGGCTCAAGGCTACACTCAAGTTGGAGGAGTAGACTTTGATAAAACGTTTGCTCATGTTTCTTGCATTGAGTCCATACGAGTCTTACTTGCTTTGGCCTGTCACTTGAAGTTCAAGTTATATCAGATGAATGTGAAAAGTACTTTTCTAAATGGATTTCTCAAAGAGAAAGTCTATGTAGCACAGCCAAAAGGATTTGTTGATCCTCACTTTTCAAATCATGTGCTTTATCTTAAGAAGGCGCTTTATGGATTGAAGCAGACACCTTGAGCATGGTATGATCGTCTCACTGAATATTTGGTGTCCAATGGATTTTCAAGGGGACAAGCTGATCGAACACTGTTCATTAAGAAAGTTGAAGGAGAACTGGTTGTAGCTCAAGTCTATGTGGATGATATCATCTTTGGATCTACAAAAGATGACCTGGCTCATTCCTTCTCAAGGATGATGCAGCTCAAATTTGAGATGAGCATGATTGGAGAACTAAACTACTTCCTTGGTTTGTAAATTCAACAAACTAACTCAGGTATTTTCATCTCTCAATCTAAATATGCTGAAAATCTTGTGAAGAAGTTTGGTCTAGAGACTGCTAGCTCTGTTAGAACTCCTATGAGTCCAAATGTGAAACTCACTGTTGACCTGCTAGGAAAAATTGTTAATCCATCTCTCTATAGAAACATGATAGGTAGTCTTTTTTATCTTACTGCTAGCAAACCTGACATAAGTGACAATGTAGAAGTGTGTGCTAGATATCAAGCTAAGCCTAAAGAATCTCACATTACTGCGATAAAGAGTATTATCAAATACGTTAAATCCACTAGTAATTTTGATGTTTGATATGATAAGGATACTAATGATGTGTTAACTAAATATTTTGTTGCGGACTGGGCAAGGAATGTTGATGACCGTAAAAGTTTTGTAATCAAGTGCTTCTTGATCTTCATTGTTGATGAAGTGAAGAACTTTGCAGCCAAGCCAACAACATCGTTTAAAGTTGCTGGAGTTAGTCATGTACTGGGTTCCAGCCAAAAGGTTAGTCACAAATTGAAGATTTGTGTATCAAGAGAAAGAAGGCTTCTACAATATCAAGTTCAATTGGGTATTGAAGTGAATGTTCAACTATAGGTTGGTATTTTGGGATAGGCTAGGGTAGTGGTAAGATTTCTTATCCTTGTAACTGCTTGATTGTTGATTAGTAGATTCTTGGGAGTGGTGATCTTAAAATCACCTGGTGGGGTTTTTGTCTTGCGAGAGGTTTTCCCAATTTTTCAACAAATCATAGTGTCGATTTAATTTCTGTTGTATTTAGTTTTTTTGGTAATTTGTTGGTGCCTCCACGATTTGCATACAATTTAACCTAATTAATCAATTTGGGTAATTTAATTAATTTACTGGGGTCAAGTTATCTTAACCCAATAGGTTATTGGTATAATGTTGATTTGATCTTTTTTTTCTTTTTTTTTTTTTTGGCACAATTGGATATGCTTAATAAATTAGTAATTATTTGGTTAATATAGGTCTTTTTAAGGGTTAAAGTTAAATGTTAAGCGCAAATTATTATTATTATTATTTTTTTCTTTCACATAGTCTATCCTCAAAACTTTCTACCAGAGACTAATCACTAAGTTATTAAGCGCAAATTATATCTCATCATATAATGTGATAAAATTGCATTTGAACCTGCTAGAAATTGAAATCAATTAAATAGATTAAATTTCGTATAAAAATAATATATTGCAATCAAGGAGAAGCCTAAATTTGTTTCTTTATTTTTCCTTTTTACGTTTTGGTATTCTCATTTTTTTTTTTTACCTTACAAACAACTCATTGCTGGATTGGTTTGATAGAAACCTCCATTCTTTATAATTCTTGCATTGAAACTTATAGAAATAAAAATAGCCGTAAATGCTCTTTTCATCCATACATTTTAGGGTCATTTCTATTTTACCACTTTTAGTCCTTAATTCAATTAACGCTTGTTATTTTAGTCCTTTCCGTCACTCAACTAACAGAAAAAGCTGACGTGACAAACGGAATGCACTGTTGACACAGTAAATACTGACATGACGAATAAAATAATAATAAAAAAATTATTTATTATTTAATAAATGCCAAGTCAGCATAAAATAATAAAAAAATAATAATAAATACCACCTCAGATCCATGTCAGTTTAGAATTTTAAATTGTAATTGATCAATTTTTTAAAAAAAAAAAGAATTAAAAATAAAAAAAACTCATGAATTTAGATCTAACATCCTCTTCATCAAGAACATAGAAGAGCACAACCCAAAAAAAATCATACAAACCCAGAATATCAAACTCAATAAACACAAGAAAATCAAACTCAGAAAAATCATAAATGAATATTATACAAAACAAAATCAATCCACATATATACATAAACCAAATTAATAAACAAATAAATAAATAAAATTTAAATTCAGATCTGGTAATTCGTTGGTTTCTCTATCTTCATCTCTCTCTCTCAAACACAGAAAAGAAACAAAACAAATCTAAAGTTGGGCTTTGAATCTAACAGCAACCCATGAATACAACAATTACAACCAAATCTGAACAAGGTGGAAACCCAGATCAGCAAAATCATAACCCACAATTACATAGACAAAATTCCAAAACCCAAACCCAAAATTTTTTTCTTGCTTGGAAAAGCCTCCGGATTCTTCGATTCTTTCATGAACTTCAAAATCTCACCCTCCAAAGCCAAATCCCCCACTTCATACACCTCCTCACGAACCCAGCTAGCTTGTGAAACCCCAAAAAACCATCAACACAGCTCTCCTTCGCCGCCACCTAACTCGAAGACACGAGTTGTGTCTGTACCTGTATCGTTTTCCTGCTCTTCCTTGTTCTTCTTGAATCGGTATAAAAGACAACGGAAGGCAGGGAAAGAGACTGGGGCCAAGAGTTTGGTGAGACTAGGAGGCGAGAGCATGGTTCAGGCATTTCGTCGAACACCTTGAGGGTGCTCTAAATCTAAAAGCAAACGATAGAATTTAAAGGGAAGCAAGTAAAAGGTTAAGGCAGAGAAAGCTGAGGGTGCATCGGGTAGACTGATCTATTGGCTATTCTTGTGTGGGTGAGACCCTATACCCTTTTGTTTCATTAATTGAATTTTGTTAATTGAATGATTGTTTGGAAGACCCACTTTTTTTTCAAATTATTATTTTGATTTACATGTTGAATTTATGGCTGTAGAAAAATTATGAGCTAAGATTGTGGTCCTTTGCTTTTTTTTTTTTTGGTTTTGTGAGTGCCTTTATCTAGATTTGTATGATTTTTTCTGGGCTGTGCTCTTCTGTGTTCTTGATGAAGAGGATGTTATCTAAATTCATGTGTTTTTTTATTTTTAATTCTATTTTTTTTTAAATTGATCAATTAAAATTTAAAATTCTAAACTGACATGGATATGAGGTGGCATTTATTATTATTTTATGCTGACTTGGCATTTATTAAATAATATTAATTTATTCGCCACGTTAGCATTTACTGTGTCAACAGTGCACTCCGTTTGCCACGTTAGCATTTTCTGTTAGTTGAGTGACGAAAATGACTAAAATAACAAGCGTTAATTGGATTAAGGACTAAAAGTGGTAAAATAGAAATGTAAGGATCAAAATAGAAATGACCCCAAAATGTAGGGACAAAAAGAGCATTTATGCCATAAAATTGTTACCAATATATGTTTGTGAGTTGTGACCCTTTAAGTTTTTAAAATCTATTGAATTTACTTTTACAATTTTTTATAGGTAGTATATATATTGGATACGATTCATACCACCACAAATACTACAAAAACGTTTTTATAACAGTTCGGTTAATGCGTGCTATCTATTTTGGGAAAATTTTTACGGAGAATTGAAAAAGCTACTAAAATAGTTAATCACTTTTTTTATTTTTTCATACTAATTTTCTTAAAATTGTTTACTAATGTATGTCCTAAGGGTATACATTAGTAAAACCCTTTTAAAATCGGTAAAACTTAGATTTTTATATTAATAATTTTAGAATAATGCTAGAGATACAAATTATTTTATAAATTTTTTTAAAAACTACTGATGTGGTGAGTGATTATTAGTAAATGAAAAAGTGATATTAATAGTAGGTTTAGATAAAAACGAATAAGATTAGTCACATCTACAATTTATAAAAAAATTATAATATAATTTATAATGGTAACTGATTGAGAAGCAGAAAATAATCCATCTCCAGTTCGTCCAAATGGACCATCCAGAGCCTACAGAGCAGGTTGGTCCAAGAATCAACCCAGAAGAAGGAAAAACGTTCATGGACAATAGCACTACTCTCTATCAGTTGAAGTCTCCCATGGACGACATGCTCGTCCATGAGGGTCGTCCATGAACAATCAGCAGATATCCTTGGACGACCAAACCGTCCAACACCAGACGAACGAAAGCGCAACACTTAGAGCTTTCGACTCTCTATAGTGGTTACTAAACCCGCAACTATCTCAACGAATCCATCAAATAAGTTAACTTCCGTTAGCGGTTACAATTTAGTAGCCGTTGAGGAAGTTAACTACGGACTTGTTGGCTTCCACAAATCTTGGGGAGGTTATTGGACAAATAACCGTCCCAGGATCCCTACATAAAGGACCGTTCTGAACCCAACAGCGGTAAGATTTTTCTGAGACACTAAACCCAAAGACTTGGAACTTCCTTCTCTGCGAGGCTAACTTTTGCATCGGAGGGGGTTCGGCCGGTCTTCTCCGGTCTCCTCTTTGACTGTGTTTGCTTCTTTCTAGGCCTTCAATCGCTTCAACAGCCCATCGAAGCCAGATCATCCACCTTACTGATTCGATGCGATATCAGTTGGCGCCGTCTGTGGGGAGAGATTGTTTTGCGACTTTCTTTTCCGCAACAAAGGGTTAGGATGGTCAGGACTAGGTCGAGGGCTACTAGCCCTGGCCGTCAGGGAAGCAAAGGCGCTTCAAGTGATCCCCAGTGTGATCGCCAATCTGCGCCAGTTATGCAGACGTCGTCCGTTCAGCATGTGTAATCCATGGCGGCTGCAATGGCGGAATTGACTTGCCAAAACCAGGAGTTAAGAATGGAGATCAATCAGAGAAGACATACACGTGAGGAACACGAAGGAGGAGGACAAACATAAGGCCATGGTGACAGAGAGAATACTGAAATCGGAAATCAGTTTAGAGGCACCACTTCACGGACGATGCCACACTTGAAAGAAGAGACAGACCAAATGAAGAAAGTCATGGAGGAAATGAAAGAGAACATAAGGAGGACGAATCCTATAGAAGATTTGGTCCACAGAACTGACTCTTCTTTTACGGCTTCCATCAACGACCATCCTCTACCATCAAATTTCAAACTGCCTTCCCTGGACTCGTACGATGGGACGCATGACCCATTTGATCACATTGCTACATTCAAGACAACGATGCACCTTCAGGGGGTCCCTGATGAAATCATGTGTCGAGCCTTTCCTACTACCCTTAAAGGCCCGGCACGAGTTTGGTTTAGCAAAATACCCCCAGGTTCTGTAGGTTCTTTGGAAGAGTTGAGCAAATTGTTTGTTAACAATTTCATCGGGGGACAGAGACACAAGCGTTCTTCGTCCAGCTTGCTGACCATAGAGCGTGGGAAAAATGAAAACCTGCAATCATTCATCACTCGCTTCAACAGAGAAGCCCTTAGTGTGGACGAGGTAGATGACAAGCTTCTATTGGCGGCCTTCCACAACGGGATTAACTCTGACCTATTTATCCACAAGCTATATGAGAAGGAGCCTCAAACCATGGCCGAGCTCGTCCATTCGACTCAGAATTTCATGAATGCAGAAGATGCGATCATAGCCAAGAAGAGAAAAAGAGCTGAAAGGATGGAAGCGCACCCAGCTCGCCACTCAGAACAAGCCCCTCGTCCAAAGAAGGGACGGACGGAAGATAAGAAGGAACGAGATAACAGGAAGACGGGTCCCTTGGGAAGAAGCCAGAATTATACGCCCCTGAACGCTCCACTTGTTCAGGTGCTCATGCAAATCAAAGACGATCCTTCTCTAAAATGGCCAAAGAAGATGAAGGGGGATCCCAATAAGCGCAATAAGAATAAATATTGTCGCTTTCACAGGGACCATGGGCATGACACGGATGAGTGTTATGACCTGAAACAGCAAATTGAGAATCTTATCAGACAAGGAAAGTTGAGGCACTTCGTTGGAAGGGATCATAAAGATGAGAAGTTGAAAGGCAAAATGGAGGAATCATCCCGGCCCCCACTAGGGGAGATAAGGATTATCATCGGAGGAAACTCGATGGGGCAATCTTCCAAGTCGAAGAAGACGTATCTCAAAGTGGTGCGAAACGTCCAGCTCTCCGGACGATCACCGAGGACGAGATCAATGGACGAGCCAGCCATTTCCTTCATCGACGAAGATGCTGAGAGGATCCATCACCCACATGATGATGCGATTGTCATTACACTGCTTATTGCAGATTATACAACCAAGAAAGTATTAGTTGACAAGGGATGCTCAGCAGACATATTGTACTACCCTGCCTTCCAACAGATGAGACTTGGGCGGGATCAACTTTGTCCAGTTTGCTCGCCATTGATAGGATTCGGAGGAATGAAGGTGCAGCCTGTGGGCACCATTACATTACCGGTTGTGGTAGGGTCATACCCGCAACAGATAACTAGGGAAGTCAATTTCCTCGTGGTAGACTGTACGTCTTCATACAATGCCATTATTGGAAGACCAACTCTTAATAGTTGGAAGGCGATAACATCTACCTACCATCAATTAGTAAAATTTCCTACGGAGTACGGGATAGGGCAAGCACAAGGAGATCAGTTGGCAACTAGAGAATGCTACTTAGCCATGATGGCTTTGAACGAACAGGTGCAAACAATGAGCATCGAGGAAAGAAGGGTTGTTGCAAAGCCCACGGAAGTATTGGAAGGTGTTCTTTTGCAAGAAGATGATCCCGAGAAATTTACCTGAATTGGAACAAGTATGAAGGAGAAGGCAAGAAAAGACCTCATCCAGTTCTTGAGAAAGAGTATCGACGTTTTTGCATGGAGTCATGATGACATGCCAGGAATCGACCCAAGTGTGATCACTCATCGATTGAATGTGTACCCCTTTTTTAAGCCTGTTCGTCAGAAGAAGAGGGTATTCGCTCCCGAGCGGGACAAGGCGATCAAGGAAGAGGTTCATAAATTGACCACGGCACAGTTCATTAAGGAAGTCTATTACCCGGATTGGTTAGCCAATGTGGTGATGGTGAAGAAAGCAAATGGAAAGTGGAGAATGTGCGTAGACTTCACTGACTTGAACAAGGCATGTCCCAAGGATAGTTATCCTTTGCCACGCATTGATCAATTGGTGGACTCTACTGCTGGCCATCAGTTGCTATGTCAACGCTTCAGCAACATTCCCAGACAGCCAGTAGAGTATCTCACGCCAATGATGGCCCCTTGGCCTTTCGCGCAATGGGGACTGGACATTTTGGGGCCCTTTCCAACTGGAACTCGACAAATGAAATTTTTGGTGGTAGGAATAGATTACTTCACAAAATGGGTGGAAGCCGAACCCTTAGCAAAAATCATGCAGCAAAATGTCAAGAACTTCGTCTGGAAGAACATTGTATGCAGATTCGGGGTACCTAGAGTACTTGTGTCTGACAATGGACGACAGTTTGACAACACACCTTTCAAGGAATTTTGTGAACAACTTGGAATGAAGAACCATTACTCCTCACCCTCCCACCCACAGGCCAATGGACAAGCAGAAGTAGCAAACCGATCCTTGTTGAAAATCATCAAGGCTCGGCTCGAACGGGCAAAGGGAGTATGGTCGGATGAGTTACCAGGTGTTCTATGGGCTTATAGAACGACAGTGAGAACTCCAACAGGGGAAACTCCTTTTAAACTTGCCTATGGGAGTGAGGCAGTTAAACCGGCAGAAGTACACATGACGAGCCACGGGGTGAGGATGTATCAAGCTGAAGAAAACGAAGAACAACTCCGTCTAAACCTTGACCTTATGGACAGAGTCAGGATGGATGCAGAACAGAGGACAGCGAGGTACAAAAACCTCATGGCAAGACAATACGATGCCACGGTGAAGCCTAGGCGTTTCAACATCTAAGATCTCGTCCTGAAGAGGGTTACCTTGGCAACAAGAAACCCGGCCTACAGGAAACTTGGGCCAAATTTGGAAGGACCTTATAGGGTTATCAACTGCAAGAGGCAAGGGTCCTACTATTTGGAAGCTTTGGATGGGCGGAGGCTAGAACACCCTTAGAATGTTGAACACTTAAGGAAATACCATCAATAAGTGCCAACTCTTGACAAAAGTGGTGTTGGACGAGATAGCTAGATGAGTAGAAGTAATGTTTATTTACTACTATTATGTGTTTTTAAATATTTTAATAATCCCCTAGAAAGTACATTAGTGTTTTCACTTTTGTGCTATTCATGGACGATTTGGTTTGTATTTTTTAATTCAATAAGGCACTAGCTCACGAGTATGTGCCATGCCTGTGGACGAATGTTTACATAAGTTTGGATTTTCAAATATATATATGATGTGTTTTCAAGTATGTTATTGGAATCCTTTGTATGTTCATTCAGACTGATCCACAAAAAAGAAACATAAGAATGGACGAATGAAAACATTGGACGCAAGGATATGCCGTCCATAAGCTTTCCTCAAAAAGGAAAAATTAAACAAGGTACATCCATCCAAAACATGAGATGAGATGAAACCTGAGCCAAAAATAAGGTACATCCGTCCAAAGCATAAGACGAGATGAAACCTATGTCAAGGGTATATCCGTCTAAAGCTCAAGACGAGATGAAATCCGAGAAGTGTCCGTCCAAGACATGGATGAACAAAGACTTCAAAACTAGCTTAACAATCCATTGCATTGGACGAGAAATCGCTGTGAAGTCTAATCAAGGACGACAAAATGATCGTCCATAATTTCGAATGATGAATAAAATCTAATCAAAAAGGAAGTCATTCATAGACGAACCATACATAAGCTAAAAGGAATCAATTTGCTCTATCTTGGTGATGTGATAAAAATTCACCCTCATATTCAAGACGAGGCGAACTGAATTCCGGGGTGGACGAACCACATAGTCACATGATATGATTATTGAGAATAAAAATTCCATACATAAAGCTGAAAATGTATGTATTCAAACACAATGGAAGGTGAGAATAGGAAATATTCACTTTTTCATGAAATTTAAAGAAGGGTGGACGACCCACGTTCAAAAACCCCTTAAGTTGTGAAAAATAAAACTGTATATAAAACTTGTCCAGAATCCAGGACGAGATAATTGTACTTGTATGAACTTTAAAAAAAAAAAAAAAAAAAGGCCAAAACAACGGGCACTTCGATGAAAAAGCAAATAAAAATAAATTTTCTAAGTAAAATGATTTCACTTGGGCACACTCGTCTTAGGGTCGTCCTGAGTGACTTCAGTATTAGCGTCGTCCATTATGTTGACGTCCTCAGAACTCGTCTGCAACAGGGAACTCTCTGTAGCAAGGGGAAGCTTGAAGGAATTGAAGTCCAAGTCAGGATATGCCTCCTTAGCATCAGCACAGAAGTCTTCATAGCTAGCTGCATAATGGCTGTCTAGACGATTCTTATACTCGTCAGACTTCTTGAAGGCTGCAATGGCTTCTTCACGTGCCTTCTCCAAGGACGAAGCAAACTCTGAAACTTGTCCTTCGAGATGGACGATGCAGGTATCCTTTTCTAAGTTGTCAGCTTTAAGCTCTTCCACTTCGTACTTTAGCTTCGTTTCGCTTCCTTGCAGACGATTAAAATCCTCAATCAACCTAATGACCTCCCCCTTCTTGAGCAAAACCTCATGGCTTAGCTCCTTGGCCTTATCCTTGGTCGTCTTAGCCTCTGAAGCAAGCTCCTTGGCTTGGCAGGTTGCTGTATAAAACTTTGACATAGCCTGCATTTGGACGAAAAGGAGTTAGACATTTCATTCAAGATAAAATGTTTACACACAAGGACGAGGAAGAAACTTACCTTGAAAAGGTCATGGATGCCAGAGCGTTCAAACTCCTTCACTGACATGTTGTAACATTCGTTAACTTCACGCTCAGTGACGATCCCTTTGAACGTCCTCCATGCGTAACCCTCATCCAGAACCAAATTAGAAGGACGATCAGAGGGCTCAGACGGGCTAGGCTTGTGAGAAGCTTTGGGGGGAGGGGGAGGATCGGACTGGACAGGATGAACTGTTTGGACGGGCTCCACGTCCACCAAAGGTTCGTCCATGTTCACTGTTGGTGGTACGAACTTGGGGACCTTTGGAAGGGAAGTCTTACTTGACTTTTGCTTCTTGTGGCCTCGACGACTTGGGAGGTCGTCCAGGTCCACAGCACTTGATATTGGGTTAGACTTCCTCTTCCCAGCCTGGACGGAAGCCACTTTGCCAGTGGGAGCAGCAACATCCTCGTCCCCGCTAGTCACTATTTTCTCTTTATTTTCCCTCATCGTGCTTATCCCTATGACGAGGAAAATTAATCAAAAAAAAAAAAAAAAAGAGTTGAAATAATAAAATACAATGGACGACATTTACTTCGACGAGTGAGCTCCTCGTAACTTAAGTTCTCAGCAATAGGAACTGGACCAAGTCCCCAAGCTGCTACACGACTAAGAGTAACCAAGTCGTGGAAAGTCCTCCCTGGAAAGGTGCGAACCACTTCTATCCAGTCCAAGAAAAACTTGTCCAAGTGTGGACGAACAACAGCTGCATCACCAAGAGAAAGGGTTAGACAATTGACATATTAAAAAATTAAAGGACAAACGAGATAAAATGGAAAGAAAAACATACCTTCAGGACGAAGACGACCTAGAGGGCTGGTAAAAGGTGGGAAGAGGGGATTACCCACATCAGCTAGGTCCCCAACCCAATTTCCAAAAATAATAAAAAATTCTTTTTTCCAAAGCCGGTCAGACGAACTACGGCCCTTTATTAAACCGTAATATGAACCTCTGGACGAGAACTAGTAGAAACCAGCAGATTTTTTTATCTTTGAGGGCTTATAACAGTACAGGAACTCGTTCACTGTAATTGGACGGTCCCCTTCCAATGCCTCACGTCATAATACTTGCATGGCAACTATCGTCCTCCAACCATTGGGGTTGAGCTGGTTAGGTCCAATACCCAACCTTTGGAAGAGGTCTCTGCAGAAAGAATTTTGGGGAAACCTAAGACCAGCTAAAAGGTAAGAAGCATATACCCCTAAGCCAGAGGAAGGAGAACAACACCATTCTCCGACCTTGGGTAGACGAGGGTTAAGCTCTTTAGGGATTTGATATCTATCTACAAGAATTTTCAACTTAACAGCGTCTAAGGTGGATAATACCTCTGGGGCACAACTATAAATGACATCTTCTTCGTCCTCTTCCTCGTCTTGAGGAGGACTAGATGGCTGTCTGGACGAGCTAGCCCCAGATCCAGAAGCCGCCCTACGTTGTAGTTCCTGAAATTCCTCTAAGGGAATGCCAGGAACCCCAGACAAGTAATGCTCATCTGAGGAATCACTACAGGACGAAATATCTACACTACCCTCACTCCCAGAGGAACCGTCCTGGTACTCGTCTATCTCTCTCTCTAAACTACTAGACGAAGACATGGTTGAAATGAAGAGAAGACTTAAAATGAGAACCTAAAAAAGAAAAAGGAAATACCTGATGAAACTAGGACGAGAGCTAGACGAGGATCTTGGACGAGTTGGCAGAAGAGAGAATGAGGAAAAAGTAAGGGGCATGAAAGAGAATGCACTATTTATAGGCCCCAGCAACAGGATCAACGAAACGACACTCGCCACTCAGAAATTGACACGTGGCAGTTCCTTAGGGAAACGGGATCGACACGATTGGCCAACCAAAAGCTTCGCAACACGTGGCGTACGGAAAAGTGAAATTTTGTTAAAATCACGACAATGTCCTGAACGACCCTTTGAACAAAGGGGCAACTGATGGAGAAGCAGAAAATAATCCATCTCCAGTTGGCTTCCACAAATCTTGGGGAGGTTATTGGAAAAATAACTGTCCCAGGATCCCTATATAAAGGACCGATCTGAACCCGACAGCGGTAAGATTTTTCTGAGACACTATTCCCAAATACTTGGAACTTCCTTCTCTACGAGGCTAACTTTTCTATCGGAGGGGGTTCGGCCGGTCTTCTTCGGTCTCCTCTTTGACTGTGTTTACTTCTTTGTAGGCCTTCAACTGCTTCAACAGCCCATCGAAGCCAGATCATCTACCTTACCGATTCGGAGCGATATAAGTAACATTACTCATAATTTTATATGTTTTTTTTTTACAATATTTAAAAATTTAGACCAAGTACATATTTTTTTTTACCAATATTCCGCGTCATGAGAAGGCGTCAATCAATCAAATCACTGATTCAATAACGCGTCATGGAGAGTCCTTGCTTTCCTGATTCAATAAGGCGTTAATGATTTTGCTGTATGGGTTGAGGAGAGTCCTAGCCTTCTTGATCAGGCTCTCCTGCAATATGTAACTTTTGCTACTAGTCTTCAGCGAAGTTCATTCAGTTTTCCCATAAAAAAAAAAAATAAATAAATAAAATAACGCGTCATGGAGAAGGCACTTTCGTATTTCAACATTTCTAGAACTAATCAACATTGACCACATGTGATGGTGGAGACGCGTTATTTTGAAAAAGGCAATCATGTGCAAGTTCCACGAAATTTCATGACTTTTTGTAGAACAAACGCATTCCCATTATTGTAGACTTGCTGAATTATTATTGTTGTTATTATTTTTATTTATGAGATATTAAATATCTATTATTATAAGGATTTAGTGACGTGATATATTATAGAAAACGTAAAAGTTAGTCATCTGCAAGTTCCACGAAATTTCCTGATTTTTTGTAGACAAACGCATTCCCATTATTGTAGACTTTCTGAATTATTATTGTTATTATTATTATTATTATTTTATGAGATATTAAATATCACGAAACTGATCAACCTAACGCATGAGAAAAAGAAGAATGTGGACCACATGGCTATGGTGATGTGGATGGTATGGCACCGGCGTAATCAACTCTGAGTTGATTTTTTTTTTTTTTTTTTTTTGGCGAGATAAACGGAAGAAGGAAAACACATTATTTTGAAAAAAGTAATCACGTGCAAGTTCCTGACTTTTTGTTATTATTATTTTTTGATGAGATATTAGATATCTATTATTATAAGGATTTAGTGACGTGATAAACGTAAATGTTATTATAATTATAAAAAGTTTTAAAAGTGTTTGATACACGTGCTTCAAATTTGAAAATTATTATTTAAAAATATGTGTAAAAATATTTATAAGTGAAAAATGTGTAAAAATACATATAATTTTATTTAAAAAGTAAAAATTATTGTTTAAAAACATGTATTAAACACCACCAACTTAAAAGTGGTTCCCCTAAAAAAATAAAAAATAAAAAAAACTTTAAAAATGTAAAAGTCATTGCAAATTTTATTAGAAGACCATACGATTCCCCTTGTTATAGTGAAAGACCTTAAAGCAATTGATTCCGCGTGAAAAAAAGCAATTCAACACGTTTTGCTTTTTTATTTTTTATCTCAAAATAAAAATGCGTCAGTGATGACGAAGAACCCGTGGTATATACTTTTTTGTCAAAAATTATGTGGCATACTTTTATTCGACCTCATAACTCGTTAGTAAATTTTTAATTATGATACAATTTATACCATTTTATATGATATTATCGTGCACTCTCGATTTAGGTGATCACTTTAAAAATATAAATGTTTGTAGGGTATGAGTAAGGATTGAGGTTTAAGTCTCTAAAGTAGAGTTTCACATATATACTTGCCTAAATTAGGTTAAAGTAAAAATTTTATGTTGTATAAAAAAAAAAAAAATATATATATATATATATATATATATATAGATATGGTACCAGCGTTAATTTGAAAAGTCAATAGTCATATGTTTAACATTTTCTTTCTTTGGAAGAGGTGCAGAAACGATGCATGAATTTGAACTATAAAAAGGATGGCCGAGACAAACATGTCAACTAAAATTGATAAATTTTTGTTAAAAGTTTTGGAGATAAAGTTAAAAATTAGTTGAAATAGTGTAGATCTCATGAATAGTATCAAAAAATACAATAAGACTAATGAATAGTAGTAAAAATAAACTATATAATAAAATAAACTAACAAAAATAATCAAGGTCAAACGCGCACCAATCCCAACTTCCTAGCAACTTCCCTCAATTTTATGATAAAACAAACTACTCCTTCCATCACTAAAACATAACCCTACCCTATATCCACTGTGCATTGAATTAAAGCCATGCCCCTTCCAAGCAATCGAAGCCACGCCCCCCAAAAAAAAAAACTAGTCCTTAGAAAAAATTAAACCAAAGGTGCGAAACCTCCAAGTTACTTCCATTTTCAACTAAACCAAACTTTTTTTTTTTTTTTTTTTTTTTGTTTTGTAAAAACCAAACTATTCTTCGATCATTAAAACATAACCCAGCATCAACTGCGCATTGAATCAAATCAAATCAAAAATGATCTTTCTCGGTATGGGTTGTGCATCTTTTAGAATCAAATTATTCCTTTCCTTTCTGGTAATCACTTGCATACTACCTAAGACCACGAGCATCATTGAACGTGAGGAAGTTGTTGTGCCAATTCCAGCAAAAATTCAACAGCCGCTGCGCAGTACTACTTTAGAGCCCTCACCAAGAACCCCATTATTTCTTTGGAGCGTCAGTTGGGGTTATGTCTTTTTCAGTCAAATACATCAGCCTCTGCGCAGTATAGAGGCTACTTCACCAATAACCCCATTATTTCTTTGGAGTGTCAGTTGGGGTTATGTCTTTTTGAATCAAATAACGAGCAGTGGTGAAGGAGGATGCGGAGTGGAAGGAGGAAGATCCGTACGCAGTGGTGGAGGTGTAGAGCTATGCAAAAGAAAAGATGGAGGAAGAGAAAGAAAAGGGAGTGAAGGCCATGCTCGAGGAGGAAGCAGAAGGGATTCTTGTATGAAAATGGCGAATAGTGATGGAGGTGGAAGTGGAAGTGGAAGTGGAGTGGAAGGACAAAGTGTAGTTGGCAGTGATGGAGGAATAGAGCTAGGCACAGGCAGAAGTGAAGTAAGAGAAAGATATGGGAGTGGAGGCCATGGAAGAGGAGCAGGTCAACATGAAGACGAAGTTGCAGTTAGAATCGGTGGCGGAGGTGGCATAGGAGGTGGAGGTGGAGGTGGTGGTGGTGGTGGTGGTGGTGGTGGTGGTGGTGGTGGAGGTGGAGGTGGAGGTGGAGGTAGAGGAGGTGGAGGCGGCAGAGATGCAGGCCACGGGTTCGATTCAGAAGCACTCTTCCAACTTCTATTCCAAGTGACCACGACGATTATTGCACAGTCTAGTTTTGCCCTTGTTTCCTTAAGTTCCGATCCATTATCCACGACAAAGAGATTCCAATTTTGTGTCGCGTGTAACATACTTGGATTTGGTTTTTGTGTGACTGCTCTCATGCTAAAATATATGAAGAATCTAGAGAGGGCTCAAAATTTTGCGCTAATCGGATTTCTAGCTGCGGGGTTGGGGTTCATACCTTTGGTAGCTATGCTCCTCCCTTGGCATCTTATTTGGATTGTCCCCCTCTTATGTTTCACTTTATTATTGGTCTCTATTTGGGCATTCATGCCACCTGAATTGGTTAGGATGATTCGGGAGAGGATGAGAATTGCAGAAATGAGTAGGAGTATTCGTCTCTACCTGGGCCTGCCGGCAGCTGAATAGCTTGGGATGATTTGGGGAGGATATTTTATTTATTTTTTTATTAAAGTAAAGGATTGTTGTAACAGTAGTTTCGATCAAAATGAGCTGTTGTAAGAGATATCTTTTATTTTATTTAACCCAGTGGGTTGGCCAAGCGGCGCTTGGTCTCAGGGTGCTTGTACTTGGCTCAATTAGGTGTGCTCCCTAGTTCGAGTCCTGCTACCTGCATTTTGAAAAGAATCCCTGAGTTAGTGCTTTACCCCTTCGTGGGTTGTTACCCCTTCGTGGGTTGTTCCAGCACGAACAGTGATTAGTCTCTGGTTGAAAGCTATTGGTTCAATAAATTTTTTTTTTCATTAATTTCCTCTCTCTTAATCCATAATCATTTAGGACGCCGAAATTAACTGTGATGGAAATCTCGCATGAGAGGATCAGTGATTACAGATGCAAGGTCTTTATTTGAATTATCCATGAGAAATTTTGTATCCAAGAAAGGGTAGTTGAGTATCCATTGTTAATGCTATTATATTATGGTATCTATTCCTCTTGAGAATAACTTAGGTCCGGATGTGGCGTAAAAGGCTCCATTTACGTCAGCCAATTCGGAAATGCCACGTCAGCCATTAAACTTAAATTTAATACACCTAGGTGTGTTTGGATAGAACTTATTTTGTTGAAATTGAAAACTGAAAACTGAAAACGCTGTAGCAAAATAATTTTTAAACGTGTGACTAGTGCTGTGGGACTCATTTTTAATGAAAAAATTAATAAAAAATGAAATTTGTGGATCCATAAACAGTGCATATTCACTGCAAAAAGTCAACATTTAAACAGTAACCGCAATACTCCAAAACGCAAAAAAAAAAAAAAAAAAAAAAAAAAAAAAAAAAAAAAAAAAAGGAATAAAACGCAGCTTGGAAACGCAGACTTGGAATCCAAACACACACCTATTATACACAATTAAAACCCACATAAAATCTCTCTCTTTCCTGTTCTTTCTCTTCAACGTCACCTTCGCCTTCACCAAATTTCAAAATCTCTCTTCCACCGTACCTTTCTGTGAGACAACCATGGTTGAATCTCCATGCCACCGAGTCCCACACCACCACTACCGGCGGTGCTTGCCGTAGTGGCCTTCTCCTATCTTAAGGTTCTCTCTGATTTCTCGTTCTCTCTAGCCCAAATCCAGCTATGGCATAATGGCAGAGCTTACACTTGCACCAACTCCACCATAGTTGGCGGTGCTTCTCACCTGCTTCACCACCACTAGTGACAATATTACAACAATTCATTGCTTGGGTTTGGCTTTCATTTTAATTTTAAAGTTAATTTTTGGAGTGCACAGAGATGTTTGTGAAAATGTCTATTAGAAACTTTGAAGTTATTATAAAAATAGGCGTGGGGTGGTTTGCTAATTTATTGTTGTTTTGGTATTTGGGGTTTCCCCTCTGAATGGGTTCCTTTTGTTTGCTTTTGAAATTTTAAAAGCTAGTGATTTATCACAAGCTCATTGATTTTTGTTCGTGTTTTTTTTCGTGTCATTCTAAATCCGATGGGAAATTAATATATAGGTATTTTCTTTATCTTGTATACTATCTTAAATTCCTTAATGTCAAATACATGTGATTGGTCTTTTTTACTGTTGTTGCAGGTTTCAATATCTTTGCTTAAAGGTTTCAATATCCTTTGAAGAGAAAGAACAAGGAAGATAGAGGTTTTACGTGGGTTTTAATTGCGTGTAATAAATGTATTAAATTTAAGTTTGATGGCTGACGTGGCGTTTCCAGATTGGCCGGCATAAAAGGGATCTTTTACGCCAGCTCCGGACCTAAGTTATTCTCATTTCTCTTAGTACTGGGTTTTGTTGGATCTATGGCGGTTTAAAGGCTACAAGTTTTGCCAAAAAAAAAAACATTGTAGAAATAAAATACAAAAAATTACAGCACAATATAACCGATGAATAATCTGACATACATTGTAGACGCCTTAAAAATAAATAAAAAAAATCTGCGTAGTCAACACCCCGCCGTGATCTGCACCTTCACCTAATGATTTGCTCTACTCTATAGGAATTCGAAAAAGCTACGGTGAAGCAGACGATTACGAAGGCCGATACCAATGAAACCATGGCAGAAACCCTGCAGAAGCTTTCAAATCTTGGCCGGTGTTGGACTAAAATTGCACAAAAGGCGGCCGTAAAGGCGATGACTGTGGAAATTAGGAAGGCGTGATATGCCGTTGGCCGATCTTTGAAGACCACGGTTGGGACCGGACTTCCGTCCACTTCCTCGTGATGTAGAAGCAAAAACAAGGTAATTGTGGAGGAAGAAGCGTACAATATAAACTTTGAGGGGAAATCATTCAAAAATTGTATAAGCCGGGAAACAATAAGGCTTACAAAACTATTAAGGATTCTCGCATGTAATAGCAACTTCTCCATTCTTCTCAAAATCCAGCTGCCACTTTCCTTTTTCTTTTTTCTTTTTTTTTTTTTTTTGGTTATATAAGCCAGATCCACTTTCAAAGATGAAGTTTAGACAGCCAAATATCTAAATTTATACTAGCAAGATGGGCCGAACTATTCGCAAAACATTCGTATAGATTCATCAAAAAACCCAATCATTCGGCAAACATTCGTACGCATATCCGAACTTTCCAAGGCATCTGCGTCAAGGAAATTTCAGGGAAGCATACTTTTTTGGTAAATTACAAAACATGCTCTGAAGTTTGGGATTTTTCACCCAAATTATATACTCTTATACCTCCTTTCTAAACTAATTAGAAAAATACCTCTTTTTTGAAACTTAATTTTTTCAAAATCGAGTTAAGCCCTATATGACGTTTTTAAAGACCTATAGTGACGTTTTTAAGGATCTATAGTGGCGTTTTGTAACTCGAGCTCCATGAAATCGAGTTATAGGCAATTTATTGCCTGTAACTCGAGACTCGATTTCATGGAGATTGAGTTACAATACGTCACTATAGTTTCTTAAAATATCACTATAGGTCCTTAAAAACGTCATTATAGGGTTCCAGAATTTTTTTTTTTAAACTCGATTTTCAGATAATCGAATTAGAAAAGAGGAGAATTTTCCTAATTAGTTTGGGAAGGGAGGCATAAGGTTATATAATTTGGATGAAAATGGCATAAGACCATTTTGTCCACAAAACATGTCTTGAAGTCTGGGAGTGTTTGAATTTTAGATGAGACTCTAATGCTAACGGGTATTGCCTGTTTCCATGTTTGTTTCCTAAAAAAAACAAATGAATCTGTGAGTGGGTTTGTCTTTGTTAATTCAAAATTTTATGTGTTTGATTGATTTGGGTTTGAATTTGCTTCTACATTTTTTTATTGTGTGCATCTAAGGACCAAGTTTGATTTTTTTGGGTTGTCCATTGTGCTCATCGTGATTGATTTTTTTGGGTTGTTCATCATTTGTGTTTGATTTTTTTGGGTTGTTCATCGTTTGTGTTTTATTTTTTGGGGTTGTTCATCAGCTTTGTGTTTGATTTTTCTAGTTCCTCAAAAACAAATTCTATTTAGATATGTTATTGTTGTTTTAATTTTATTCTTTTCTATTTATGGAATTTTTAAAATTTAAAGCATTAAATTTTATTTTTCAAAGATTTTAAAATCTATTTAATTTATATGAAATGATAAAAATTACGTAGAATTTTTTCATTGGTTCAATGAAACCTACGTGGCCAGCTGATGTGTAACTTAATGGACACATAAGCAACAAGCGGACAAAGGGGTTGTGGATCCAAGCACTTTCAAACTTCGGCTTGTAAAATTCAAAATTTTAAACTAAAGGTGTAAAATTTAAACATCCCCAAACTTCAAGAGTGTGTTTTGCAATTTTTCATTTTTTTTTTTTTTTAAATAATGATAAGCTTCAAATTTCAAGCGTGATTTTTTTTTTTTTTTTTTTGGTGATAAAAATAAGCTCCTTAATTTAAAAGATAAAAGAGTTTGGACAAATCTATATGGTTCACTGTTATCAATTTATTTATTTACAATTATACCATTAACACATTTTCTGTATTTTGAAAACATCTTTTCAACTGTTTTCAAAATCATGTTATGAGCGAGGAAAATAGAACACAATTATCTAAAAATTGTATTTAAAGAACACCAATCAAACAATATATTCAAATATGGGACCCACCATTTTATGGTTTGCAAAACAAACAACTATTCTTTAATCCTCTTACAAAACAAGCTAAATAACCAAATATTTGTGATAAAAATTGTGGCACAAAATTTGAGATTTGGGAGAGAAGAGGGGAGGGATTTTGGTGAGGCCCAGGTGTTTTCTTCATGGGCCCACCAAAATCCTATATTTCCAATTTGGAGAGATTTGAAAAGAGAAAATAGGGGAAGAGGGGGGTTTCTGGGAAAATACAAAACTACCCCTCCCACCCACTGTGCGTTAACATTGCTAATGAATAATGATGCTTCTAAATTTATTTTTTATTTTTTTTTTGTCAATGTGTTTTTTAAACTAAACAAGCAGTGGGTTTTTTAAATAAATAAATAAATAAATGGTGGCTTTCACCTCTAATACAATATATAATATAATGGAAAAATATTTTTTATTTAATGATTTAAAAATTTATTTTTCATATTATGTGATAGGAGCATAAGAGTGAATTTATAATAAACAACATTTTCTATCATCTCATTTTCCTTCTCAGCCAAACAAATGAGTTTTTCATCTCTCAACGTTTTCATCATCCTAACCAAACACCATGAGAAGAAACTAAAATCACTTTAAACATTTGATTAATAGGGGAGATAAGGTTTAAATCTCCCACCTAAAAGTTTGGATGTCTTTTTGTTTTGGGTACTTTGAGAATTTTTATTAATTCATGCCATGTTATTTTTGCCTATGGTGTCCATATAGCTTTTCACCATACCCATGGTTTTTTTGTCCTAAATTTTGCCTAGGGCACCATCATGGGTTTTCAACCTAGCAAACTCTTTTGTTTTTGTTTTTTTTTTTTTTTTCCTTTTTTATTTGGCTTACACAAAATACTTGCGAAGTCAATCCATGTTCAGTAGCTGGACAAACTCGCCTCCGTCTAAATCCATAAAGACATGGCAAAGAAGTTAAACAAAACAAACATGTGAAAGTAGAGGCAAAACAAACAAAAACAAAAACTAGGGTTTCTGGATAGCGGATTGCACATAAAAGAACAAGCCTGCATGCGCAAGCAAAATTATGCATACATAGTTTCTTGCCTAGAAAGCCCTAAAAGCACAACTAAGCCTAAAACACTAAATCTGACATCCTAACATGCATTTTATGCATACAAAAATGTAAACATAATCTAGAAAAACATATTAAACATATTATAACAAACAAATAAAGCAAACATAACGATTTAAAAGCAGAAAATGAAAGAAAGGAAAAGGAAAAGTTTACACTAGATACCTCACACAAAAGCTTTCCAAGCTTTATTTTTGACCGTTTTCTGCAGTCAAATCTATTCATAAACCAACAAGAAAGTGATTAGCAACGTTAAACTAAAAGGATTGGGGTCAAAAAATGTCCCAATGAAAAAAAAAAAAAAATTGACTTAAGCGCCACTTTGGTCATTTTATTTCCAAAAATAGAATTTTGCTTATTTTAAAAGGTTATATTTTCCATTTTAACACTCTTCAAGTCAATTTGATATCTGATTGAGCTCTAAATTGACCTTGGGCCTTAGAGTTTGGGCATCATTGGGGAATGGGTGCCCGAGTCGTAAGGGGTACAAAATGCAATGTCTACAATGTCATATTGTGAATCGAATGTACTTCAAACCATGTACAAAGAAGACTCCATATGAGTTTTGGAAAGGAAGGAAACCAAATGTAAAGTACTTTAGAATATTTGGTAGAACTTGCTTCATTCTAAATAATAGAGAGAACGTGAGAAAGTTTGACACTCGAAGCAAATGAAGGGGTTTTTTTTGAATATTCCTCCACTAGCAAAGCATACAGGTTGCTAAACAAAAGAACTAGAAAGGTCGTGGAAACCGTTAATGTTGTGATAGATGGAGTATCGACTTCCGAGTCTTCAAAAGATGTTGATCAACTGCCAAATTTCATCCTCCCTTTGACTCCTGAAAATGATCAAGAAGTAGGTGATCAAGATCCTCCTTCTCCTGCCTCACCTGGTGCCATACAGATCTCAGAAGATGCTTCTACATCACTTCAGCCTAATGATCATTTGGAAAAAGAACCCTCGTCCGAGATTAAACACTGAATCATCCTCTAGAAGTGATCATAGGAAACATGAATGAATTCATCTTGAGAAAGCGTACAGTTGATAAATATGTGGCCAACTTTTTTTTTTTTATTCATGTTACTTGTCTTAGGTTGAACCTGCCAAGGTTAAAGATGCTCTTTAAGATGAAATCTAGGTAGAAGCCATGCATGATGTACTTCATCAGTTTTAGAGGAATGATGTCTGGACACTGGTACCTAAACTGGAAGGAGTGAATATTAATGGCACCAAGTAGATATTTCACAATAAGACTGATGAGGAAGGGAAAGTCATTCACAACAAAGCTAGACATGTGGCTCAAGGCTACACTCAAGTTGAAGGAGTAGACTTTGATAAAACGTTTGCTCATGTTTCTTGCATTGAGTCCATACGAGTCTTACTTGCTTTGGCCTGTCACTTGAAGTTCAAGTTATATCAGATGAATGTGAAAAGTACTTTTTTAAATGGATTTCTCAAAGAGAAAGTCTATGTAGCACAGCCAAAAGGATTTGTTGATCCTCCCTTTTCAAATCATGTGCTTTATCTTAAGAAGACGCTTTATGGATTGAAGCAGACACCTTGAGCATGGTATGATCGTCTCACTGAATATTTGGTGTCCAATGGATTTTCAAGGGGACAAGCTGATCGAACACTGTTCATTAAGAAAGTTGAAGGAGAACTGGTTGTAGCTCAAGTCTATGTGGATGATATCATCTTTGGATCTACAAAAGATGACCTGGCTCATTCCTTCTCAAGGATGATGCAGCTCAAATTTGAGATGAGCATGATTGGAGAACTAAACTACTTCCTTGGTTTGCAAATTCAACAAACTAACTCAGGTATTTTCATCTCTCAATCTAAATATGCTAAAAATCTTGTGAAGAAATTTGGTCTAGAGACTGCTAGCTCTGTTAGAACTCCTATGAGTCCAAATGTGAAACTCACTGTTGACCTGCTAGGAAAAATTGTTAATCCATCTCTCTATAGAAGCATGATAGGTAGTCTTCTTTATCTTACTGCTAGCAAACCTGACATAAGTGACAATGTAGAAGTGTGTGCTAGATATCAAGCTAAGCCTAAAGAATCTCACATTACTGCGATAAAGCGTATTATCAAATACGTTAAATCCACTAGTAATTTTGATGTTTGATATGATAAGGATACTAATGATGTGTTAACTAAATATTTTGTTGCAGACTGGGCAAGGAATGTTGATGACCGTAAAAGTTTTGTAATCAAGTGCTTCTTGATCTTCATTGTTGATGAAGTGAAGAACTTTGCAGCCAAGCCAACAACATCGTTTAAAGTTGCTAGAGTAAGTCATGTACTGGTTTCTAGGCAAAAGGTTAGTCACAAATTGAAGATTTGTGTATCAAGAGAAAGAAGGCTTCTGCAATATCAAGTTCAATTGGGTATTGAAGTGAATGTTCAACTATAGGTTGGTATTTTGGGATAGGCTAGGGTAGTGGTAAGATTTCTTATCCTTGTAACTGCTTGATTGTTGATTAGTAGATTCTTGGGAGTAGTGATCTTAAAATCACCTGGTGGGGTTTTTGTCTTACGAGAGGTTTTCCCAATTTTTCAACAAATCACAGTGTCGATTTAATTTCTGTTGTATTTAGTTTTTTTGGTAATTTGTTGGTGCCTCCACGATTTGCATACAATTTAACCTAATTAATCAATTTGGGTAATTTAATTAATTTACTGGGGTCAAGTTATCTTAACCAAATCGGTTTTTGGTATAATGTTGATTTGATCTTTATTTTTTTGGTACAATTGGATATGCTTAATAAATTAGTAATTATTTGGTTAATATAGGTCTTTTTAAGGGTTAAAGTTAAATGTTAAGCGCAAATTATTATTATTATTATTTTTTTCTTTCGCATAGTCTATCCTCAAAACTTTCAACCAGAGACTAATCACTAAGTTATTAAGCGCAAATTATATCTCATCATATAATGTGATAAAATTGCATTTGAACCTGCTAGAAATTGAAATCAACTAAATAGATTAAATTTCGTATAAAAATAATATATTGCAATCAAGGAGAAGCCTAAATTTGTTTCTTTATTTTTCCTTTTTACGTTTTGGTATTCTCATTTTTTTTTTTTTTTTTTACCTTACAAACAACTCATTGCTGGATTGGTTTGATAGAAACCTCCATTCTTTATAATTCTTGCATTGAAACTTATAGAAATAAAAATAGGCGTAAATGCTCTTTTCATCCATACATTTTAGGGTCATTTCTATTTTACCACTTTTAGTCCTTAATCCAATTAACGCTTGTTATTTTAGTCCTTTCCGTCACTCAACTAACAGAAAAAGCTGACGTGACAAACGGAATGCACTGTTGACACAGTAAATACTGACATGACGAATAAAATAATAATAAAAAAATTATTTATTATTTAATAAATGCCAAGTCAGCATAAAATAATAAAATAATAATAATAAATACCACCTCAGATCCATGTCAGTTTAGAATTTTAAATTTTAATTGATCAATTTTTTTTAAAAAAAAAAAAGAATTAAAAATAAAAAAACTCATGAATTTAGATCTAACATCCTCTTCATCAAGAACACAGAAGAGCACAACCCAGAAAAAATCATACAAACCCAGAATATCAAACTCAAAGAACACAAGAAAATCAAACTCAGAAAAATCATAAATGAATATTATACAAAACAAAATCAATCCACATATATACATAAACCAAATTAATAAACAAATAAATAAATAAAATTTAAATTCAGATCTGGTAATTCGTTGGTTTCTCCATCTTCATCTCTCTCTCTCAAACACAGAAAAGAAACAAAACAAATTTAAAGTTGGGCTTTGAATCTAACAGCAACCCATGAATACAACAATTACAACCAAATCTGAACAAGGTGGAAACCCAGATCAGCAAAATCATAACCCACAATTACATAGACAAAATTCCAAAACCCAAACCCAAAATTTTTTTCTTGCTTGGAAAAGCCTCCGGATTCTTCGATTCTTTCATGAACTCTAAAATCTCACCCTCCAAAGCCAAATCCCCCACTTCATACACTTCCTCACGAACCCAGCTAGCTTGTGAAACCCCAAAAAACCATCGACACAGCTCTCCTTCGCCGCCACTTAACTCGAAGACACGAGTTGTGTCTGTACCTGTATCGTTTTCCTGCTCTTCCTTCTTCTTCTTGAATCGGTAACAAAGACAACGGAAGGCAGGGAAAGAGACTGGGGCCAAGAGTTTGGTGAGACTAGGAGGCGAGAGCATGGTTCAGGCATTTCGTCGAACACCTTGAGGGTGCTCTAAATCTAAAAGCAAACGATAGAATTTAAAGGGAAGCAAGTAAAAGGTTAAGGCAGAGAAAGCTGAGGGTGCATCGGGTAGACTGATCTATTGGCTATTCTTGTGTGGGTGAGACCCTATACCCTTTTGTTTCATTAATTGAATTTTGTTAATTGAATGATTGTTTGGTAGACCCACTTTTTTTTCAAATTATTATTTTGATTTACATGTTGAATTTATGGCTGTAGAAAAATTATGAGCTAAGATTGTGGTCTTTTGCTTTTTTTTTTTTTTGTTTTGTGAGTGCCTTTATCTGGATTTGTATGATTTTTTCTGGGCTATGCTCTTCTGTGTTCTTGATGAAGAGGATGTTAGATCTAAATTCATGTGTTTTTTATTTTTAATTCTATTTTTTTTGAATTGATCAATTAAAATTAAAAATTCTAAACTGACATGGATATGAGGTGGCATTTATTATTATTTTATGCTGACTTGGCATTTATTAAATAATATTAATTTATTCGCCACGTTAGCATTTACTGTGTCAACAGTGCACTCCGTTTGCCACGTTAGCATTTTCTGTTAGTTGAGTGACGAAAATGACTAAAATAAGAAGCGTTAATTGGATTAAGGACTAAAAGTGGTAAAATAGAAATGTAAGGACCAAAATAGAAATGACCCCAAAATGTAGGGACAAAAAGAGCATTTATGCCATAAAATTATTACCAATATATGTTTGTGAGTTGTGACCCTTTAATTTTTTAAAATCTATTGAATTTACTTTTACAATTTTTTATAGGTAGTATATATATTGGATACGATTCATACCACCACAAATACTACAAAAACGTTTTTATAACAGTTAGGTTAATGCGTGCTATCTATTTTGGGAAAATTTTTACGGAGAATTGAAAAAGCTACTAAAATAGTTAATCACTTTTTTTATTTTTTCATACTAATTTTCTTAAAATTGTTTACTAATGTATGTCCTAAGGGTATACATTAGTAAAACCCTTTTAAAATCGGTAAAACTTAGATTTTTATATTAATAATTTTAGAATAATGCTAGAGATACAAATTATTTTATAAATTTTTTTAAAAACTACTGATATGGTGAGTGATTATTAGTAAATGAAAAAGTGATATTAATAGTAAGTTTAGATAAAAACGAATAAGATTAGTCACATCTACAATTTATAAAAAAATTATAATATAATTTATAATGGTAACTGATGGAGAAGCAGAAAATAATCCATCTCCAGTTCGTCCAAATGGACCGTCCAGAGCCTACAGAGCAGGTTGGTCCAAGAATCAACCCAGAAGAAGGAAAAACGTTCATGGACAATAGCACTACTCTCTATCAGTTGAAGTCTCCCATGGACGACATGCTCGTCCATGAGGGTCGTCCATGAACAATCATCAGATATCCTTGGACGACTAAACCGTCCTACACCAGACGGACGAAAGCGCAACACTTAGAGCTTTCGACTCTCTATAGTGGTTACTAAACCCGCAACTATCTCAACGAATCCATCAAATAAGTTAACTTCCGTTAGCGGTTACAATTTAGTAGCCGTTGAGGAAGTTAACTCCGGACTTGTTGGCTTCCACAAATCTTGGGGAGGTTATTGGACAAATAACCGTCTCAGGATCCCTATATAAAGGACCGGTCTGAACCCAACAGCGGTAAGATTTTTCTGAGACACTATTCCCAAATACTTGGAACTTCCTTCTCTGCGAAGCTAACTTTTCCATCGGAGGGGGTTCGGCCGGTCTTCTCTGGTCTCCTCTTTGACTATGTTTGCTTCTTTGTAGGCCTTCAATCGCTTCAACAGCCCATCGAAGCCAGATCATCCACCTTACTGATTCAGTGCGATATCAGTTGGCGCCGTTTGTGGGGAGAGATTGTTTTGCGACTTTCTTTTCCGCGACAAAGGGTTAGGATGGTCAGGACTAGGTCGAGGGCTACTAGCCCTGGCCGTCAGGGAAGCAAAGGCGCTTCAAGTGATCCCCAGCATGATCGCTAATCTGTGCCAGTTATGCAGACGTCGTCTGTTCAGCATGTGCAATCCATGGCAACTGCAATGGCGGAATTGACTCGCCAAAACCAAGAGTTAAGAATGGAGATCAATCAGAGAAGACATACTCGTGAGGAACACGAAGGAGGCGGACAAACACAAGACCATGGTGACAGAGAGAATACTGAAATCAGAAATCAGTTTGGAGGCACCACTTCACGGACGGTGCCACACTTGAAAGAAGAGACAGACCAAATGAAGAAAGTCATGGAGGAAATGAAAGAGAACATGAGGAGGACGAATCCTATAGAAGATTTGGTCGACAGAACTGACTCTCCTTTTACGGCTTCCATCAACGGCCATCCTATACCATCAAATTTCAAACTGCCTTCCCTAGACTCGTACGATGGGACGCATGACCCATTTGATCACATTGCTACATTCAAGACAACGATGCACCTTCAGGGGGTCCCTGATGAAATCACGTGTCGAGCCTTTCTTACTACCCTTAAAGGCTCGGCACGAGTTTGGTTCAACTTTACAGCGTCTAAGGTGGATGCTACCTCTGGAGCACAACTATAGATGACATCTTCTTCATCCTCTTCCTCGTCTTGAAGAGGACTAGATGGCTGTCTGGACGAGCTAGCCCCAGATGCAGAAGCCGCCCTACGTTGTAGTTCCTGAAATTCCTCTAAGGGAATGCCAGGAACCCCAGACGAGTAATGCTCATCTGAGGAATCACTACAGGACGAAATATCTACACTACCCTCACTCCCAGTGGAACCATCCTGGTACTCGTCTATCTCTCTCTCTAAACTACTAGACGAAGACATGGTTGAAATGAAGAGAAGACTTAAAATGAGAACCTAAAAAAGAAAGAGGAAATACCTGATGAAACTAGGATGAGAGCTAGACGAGGATCTTGGACAAGTTGGCAGAAGAGAGAATGAGGAAAAAGTAAGGGGCATGAAAGAGAATGCACTATTTATAGGCCCCAGTAACAGGATCAACGAAACGACACTCGCCACTCAGAAATTGACACGTGGCAGTTCCTTTGGGAAACGGGATTGACACGATTGGCCAACCAACAGCTGCGCAACACGTGGCGTACGAAAAAGTGAAATTTTGTTAAAATCACAACAATGTCCTGGACGACCCTTTGAACAAAGGGGCAACTGATGAAGAAGCAGAAAATAATCCATCTCCAGTTCGTCCAAATAGACCGTTCAGAGCCTACAGAGCAGGTTGGTCCAAGAATCAACCCAGAAGAAGGAAAAACGTTCATGGACAATAGCACTACTCTCTATCAGTTGAAGTCTCCCATGGACGACATGCTCGTCCATGAACAATCATCAAATATCCTTGGACGACCAAACCGTCCTACACCAGACGGACGAAAGCGCAACACTTAGAGTTTTCGACACTCTATAGCGGTTACTAAACCCGCAACTATCTCTATAAATCCATCAAATAAGTTAACTTCCGTTAGAGGTTACAATTTAGTAGCCGTTGAAGAAGTTAACTTCGGACTTGTTGGCTTCCACAAATCTTGGGGAGGTTATTGGACAAATAACCGTCCCAGAATCCCTATATAAAGGACTGGTCTGAACTCGACAGCAGTAAGATTTTTCTGAGACACTATTCCCAAACACTTGGAACTTCCTTCTCTGCGAGGCTAACTTTTCCATCGGAGGGGGTTCGGCCGGTCTTCTCCAGTCTCCTCTTTGACTGTGTTTGCTTCTTTATAGGCCTTCAACTGCTTCAACAGCCCATCGAAGCCAGATCATCCAACTTACCGATTCGGAGCGATATCAATAACATTACTCATAATTTTATATGTTTTTTTTACAATATTTAAAAATTTAAACCAAGTACATATTTTTTTTTACCAATATTCCTCGTCATGAGAAGGCGTCAATCAATCAAATCACTGATTCAATAACGCGTCATGGAGAGTCCTTGCTTTACTGATTCAATAAGGCGTTAATGATTTTGCTGTATGGGTTGTGGAGAGTCCTAGCCTTCTTGATCAGGCTCTCCTACAATATGTAACTTTTGCTACTAGTCTTCAGCGAAGTTCATTCAGTTTTCCCATAAAAAAAATAAATAAATAAAATAACGCGTCATGGAGAAGGCACTTTTGTATTTCTACATTTCTAGAACTAATCAACATTGACCACATGTGATGGTGGAGACGCGTTATTTTGAAAAAGGCGATCATGTGCAAGTTCCACGAAATTTCATGACTTTTTGTAGAACAAACGCATTCCCATTATTGTAGACTTGCTGAATTATTATTGTTATTATTATTTTTATTTATGAGATATTAAATATCTATTATTATAAGGATTTAGTGACGTGATATATTATAGAAAACGTAAAAGTTAGTCATCTGCAAGTTCCACGAAATTTCCTGATTTTTTGTAGACCAAACACATTCCCATTTTTGTAGACTTTCTGAATTATTATTATTATTATTTTATGTGATATTTTTTTTTTTGGTTAAATATTTTATGTGATATTAAATATCACGAAACTGATCAACCTAACGCATGAGAAAAGGAAGAATGTGAACCACATGGCTATGGTGATGTGGACGATATGGCACCGGCGAAATCAACTCTGAGTTGATTTTTTTTTTTTGGTGAGATAAACGGTAGAAGGAAAACACGTTATTTTGAAAAAAGTAATCAGGTGCAAGTTCCTGACTTTTTGTTATTATTATTTTTTGATGAGATATTAGATATCTATTATTATAAGGATTTAGTGACGTGATAAACGTAAATGTTATTTGAATTATAAAAAACTTAAAAGTGTTTGATACATGCACTTAAAAATTGAAAATTATTATTTAAAAATACGTGTAAAAATACTTGTAAGTAAAAAAATGTGTAAAAATATATATAATTTTGTTTAAAAAGTAAAAATTATTGTTTAAAAACATGTATTAAACACCTCCAACAGAGCACTCACAGCAGTGGTGCTATATAGCTATAATGCTATTTTTTAGCTTCAAATAGTAAAAATTCTTCACGCAGCAGAGGAGCTAAATCTAAAAAATTTAGCTCCTCAGCTACAGTGCACATCTATCTTTAGATGTGCACTGTAGCTCAAATCTAAAAAAAAAAATATTTTTTTATTACACTCTCTCTCCTCTCTCACCTTAAAATATTCAATGCATTTTCTCTCTATCTATCTCTCTCCGGCTTCTCCTCTTTCTTCTTTCCTCCTCAAATTTTTTTTTCTCTCTTCACCGGTCTCTCATCTCCCTCATCCCTCAGTTCGCCGGTCTCTCCAGCTCGCCGGTCTATCCATCTCGCCGGTCTCCGTCGTCCTCAGCTCGCCGGTCAATTTCTTTTCTCTCTAGCTCGTCGGCCTTCCTCATCTCCCTCATCCCTCATCTCTCTAGCTCGACTGCCCAGCGCCGACCGAAGCCCAGCCTAGCGCCGACCACTCCTCACACTGGGCTGGGCTGAGCTTCGGTGGATTTTTGTACTCGTGCTCATTCCTTTTGCGCCGACCGAAGCCCATTCCTTTTGTGGTCGTTGTGGGATTTTTTTTTTTTTTGCTGTGGACTACCGGTAGTGGTGGTGGTGGTGGTGTTTTCCGATCTGTTGTGGGCAAGTGGGCTTGTGTTTGTGTTTGTGGCAGTGGGCTTGTGCTCGTTGTTTTTTTTTTTTTTTTTGCTGTGGATTGCCGGTAGTGGTGGTGGTGGTGGTGTTGGTGTTTTCCGATCTGTTGTGGGCAAGTGGGCTTGTGTTTGTGTTTGTGGCAGTGGGCTTGTGCTCGTTGTGGGTTTTTTTTTTTTTTTTTTTTTGGTTGTGGACTGCCGGTGGTGGTGGTGGTTGTGCCTGTGGTTGACGGTACAGGTGGTTGAGATTGGTGGTGTAATATTTTGTTGGTAGTGGAATATATTATTTTATTGTAGTGGTTATAATATTTTATTGTGATATTTATATTATTTTATTGTGTTGAAAGCTAAAATAGATCCACTGCTGCAGCATATGCGTAGGTAAAATAGATAAAGTAACTTTTGGTGGAACTAAATTGCTAAAAATTTAGCTCCACTGCTGTGAATGCTCTTAAAAATAGTTCCCCTAAAAAAATAAAAAATAAATGTAAAAGTCATTGCAAATTTTATTAGAAGACTATACGATTCCCCATGTTATAGTCAAAGACCTTAAAGCAATTGATTCCGCGTGAAAAAAGGCAATTCAACGCGTTTTGCTTTTTTATTTTTTATCTCAAAATAAAAATGCGTCAGTGATGACGAAGACCCCGTGATATATACTTTTTTGTCAAAAATTATGTGGCATACTTTTATTCGACCTCATAACTCGTTAGTAAATTTTTAATTTTGATACAATTTATACCATTTTATATGATATTATCGTGCACCCTCGATTTAGGTGATCACTTTAAAAATATAAATGTTTGTAAGGTGTGAGTAAGGGTTGAGGTACAAGTTTCTAAATGAGAGTTTCACATATATACATGCCTAAATTAGGTTAAAGTAAAAATTTTATCTTGTATAAAATATATATATATGTATACGGTACCAGCATTAATTTGAAAAGTCAATAGTCATATGTTTAACATTTTCTTTCTTTGGAAGAGGTGCAGAAACGACGCATGAATTTGAACTATAAAAAAGATGGCCGAGACAAACATGTCAACTAAAATTGATAAATTTTTGTTAAAAGTTTTGGAGATAAAGTTAAAAGTTAGTTGAAATAGAGTAGAGCTCATGAATAGTATCAAAAAGTATAATGAGACTAATAAATAGTAATAAAAATAAACTAAATAATAAAATAAACTAACAAAAGTAATCAATGTCAAATGCGCACTAATCCCAACTTCCTAGCAATTTCCATACAATTTTATGATAAAACAAACTAATCCTTACATCACTAAAACGTAACCCTACCCTATATCCACTGTGCATTGAATTAAAGCCATGCCCCTTCCAAGCAATCGAAGCCACGCCCCCCAAAAAAAAAACTAGTCCTTAGAAAAAATTAAACCAAAGGTGCGAAACTTCCATTTTCAACTAAACCAAACTTAACAAGACTTAGGCCGTTTTGTTAGGATACTGTTGGTGAGGTCTTCTCAATAGGTGGTTAGTACACTGCACCCTTGTCAACCTAACTTAACTACTAACTCTTCTCAAAAAAAAAAAAAAAAACTAAACCAAACTTTTTTTTTTTTTTTTTTTTTTTTTTTTTTTTTTTTTTTTGTAAAAACCAAACTATTCTTCGATCATTAAAACATAACCCAACATCAACTGCGCATTGAATCAAATCAAATAAAAAATGTTCTTTCTTGAGTCTTTTGGGTTAATATTGCAAAATCTGAACTTAATTTGCGTTATAGGTACTGTTTGAACTTAATTTGGGAATTGATGAAAGAGAAAGAATTTCGGCAACAGTGTTGCCGAAATTCAACAAAAGTAAGAGAGAGAAAGAAGAGGAATTTCGGCAACGCTGTTACCGAAATTCCTCTGCCCAAATTCCTGCCCGGTCCTGTGTAAAAAAGCAATTGTGGCAATGCCATTGCCGAAACAGGGAAAAAAAGAAATTTTTTTTGGGTAATTGTGGCAATGGCATTGTCGAAAATGGGGGAAAAAAATTGAATGGACTTATGGCAATGTCATTGCCGAAAATGAGAGGAAAAAAAAAAAAAAATTGTTGCTGAAATCTGGGAAGAAATTTTAAAAAAAGTGTTACGTTCACAATATTTTTATAATACTTTCACAACAAATCACCGGTGATTAGTTATTGTTAGTTCAAATTTGATTTTAACACTGGGATTACTTTTTTAATCTAATAATAACAATCTACCACTTAAAATTTGTTGTAAAAATATTGCAAAAATTGTGTGTACCTATCATTTCATAAAAAAAAAAAAAATTAATAGAATTGTGGAGGAAGAAGCGTACAATATAAACTCTGAGGGGAAAGCATTCAAAAATTGTATAAGCCGGGAAACAATAAGGCTTACAAAACTATTAAGGATTCACGCATGTAATAGCAACTTCTCCATTCTTCTCAAAATCCAGCTGCCACTTTCTTTTCTTTTCTAGGCAGCCAAATGCCTAATTTATGAGCAAGATGGGCCGAATTATTCGGAAAACATTCGTACACAGATTCATAAAAAAACCCAATTATTCGGCAAACATTCGTACACGAGGCCAACAATTTTTTATAAATGTCTGAACTTTCCAAGGCGTCTGTTTCAAGGAAATTTCGGGGAAGCATACTTTTTTGGTAAATTACAAAACATGGGACAAAATTGCCTTATACTATTTTCACCCAAATTATATAACCTTATACCTCCTTCCTAAACTAATTAGAAAAATACCCCTCTTTTGAAATTCAATTTTTTCAAAATCGAGTTAAGCCCTATAATGATGTTTTTAAAGACCTATAGTGACGTTTTTAAGGATCTATAGTGGCGTTTTGTAACTCGAGCTCCATGAAATCGAGTTATGGGCAATTTATTGCCTGTAACTCGAGACTCAATTTCATGGAGATTGAGTTACAAAACGTCACTACAGTTTCTTAAAAACGTCACTATAGGTCCTTAAAAACGTCATTATAGGGTTCAAGAATTTTTTTTTTAAAAGAGGAGAATTTTCCTAATTAGTTTGGGAAGGGGGGCATAAGGTTATATAATTTGGATGAAAATGGCATAAAGCCATTTTGTCCACAAAACATGTCTTGAAGTCTGGGAGTGTTTGAATTTTAGATGAGACTCTAATGCTAACGGGTTTTTGCTTGTTTCCATGTTTGTTTCCTAAGAAAAACAAATGAATCTGTGAGTGGGTTTGTCTTTGCTAATTCAAAATTTTATGTGTTTGAATAATTTGGGTTTGAATTTGCTTCTACATTTTTTTATTGTGTGCATCTAAGGACCAAGTTCGATTTTTTTTTGGGTTGTCCATTGTGCTCATCGTGATTTATTTTTTTGGGTTGTTCATCGTTTGTGTTTGATTTTTTGGGGTTGTTCATCAGCTTTGTGTTTGATTTTTCTAGTTCTTCAAAAACAAATTCAATTTAGATATGTTATTGTTGTTTTAATTTTATTCTTTTCTATTTATGGAATTTTTAAAATTTTAAAGAATTAAATTTTATTTTTCAAAGATTTTAAAATCTATTTAATTTATATGAAATGATAAAAACTACGTAGAATTTTTTCGTTGGTTCAATGAAACCTACGTGGCCAGCTGATGTGTAACTTAATGGACACATAAGCAACAAGCGGACAAAGGGGTTGTGGATCCAAGCACTTTCAAAATTCAGCTTGTAAAATTCAAAATTTTAAACTAAATGTGTAAAATTTAAACATCCCCAAACTTCAGGAGTGTGTTTTGGAATTTTTCATTTTTTTTTTTTAAAAAATGATAAGCTTCAAATTTCAAGCGTGATTTTTTTTTTTTTTTTTTTGGTGATAAAAATAAGCTCCTTAATTTAAAAGATAAAAGAGTTTGGACAAATCTATATGGTTCACTGTTATCAATTTATTTATTTACAATTATTCCATTAACATATTTTCTATATTTTGAAAACATCTTTTCAACTGTTTTCAAAATCATGTTATGAGCGAGGAAAATAGGACACAATTATCTAAAAATTGTATTTAAAGAACACCAATCAAACAATATATTCAAATGTGGGACCCACCATTTTATGGTTTGCAAAACAAACAACTATGCTTTAATCCTCTTACAAAACAAGCCAAATAACCAAATATTTGTGATAAAAATTGTGGCACAAAAGTTAAGATTTGGGAGAGAAGAGGGGAGGGATTTTGGTGAGGCCCAGTTGTTTTCTTGCCGGGCCCACCAAAATCCTATATTTCCAATTTGGAGAGATTTGAAAAGAGAAAATAGGGGAAGAGGGGGATTTCTGAGAAAACACAAAAACTACCCCTCCCACCCATTGTGCGTTAACATTGCTAATGAATAATGATGCTTCTAAAATAAATTCTTTTTTTTTTTTCTTTTTGTCAACGTGCTTTTTAAACTAAACAAGCAGTGGGCTTTGAAAAAAAATAAAAAATAAAAAAAATAAATGGTGGCTTTCACCTCTAATACAATATATAATATAATGGAAAAATATTTTTTATTTATTGATTTAAAAATTTATTTTTCATATTATGTGATAGAGGCATAAGAGTGAATTCATAATAAACAACATTTTCTATCATCTCATTTTCCTTCTCAACCAAACAAATGAGTTTTTCATCTCTCAACGTTTTCTTCATTCTAACTAAACACCATGAGAAAAAACTAAAATCTCTTTAAAGATCTGATTAATAGGGGAGATAAGGTTTAAATCTCCCACCTGAAAGTTTGGATGTCTTTTTGTTTTGGGTACTTTGAGAATTTTTTTTAATTCATGCCATGTTATTTTTGCCTATGGTGTCCTTATAGCTTTTCACCATACCCATGGTTTTTTTTGTCCTAAATTTTGCCTAGGGCGCCATCACGGGTTTTCAACCTAGCAAACTCTTCTCTTTTTCTTTTTCTCTTTTTTTATTTGGCTTACACAAAATACTTGTGAAGTCGATCCATGTTCATTGGCTGGACGAACTCGTCTCCGTCTAAATCCATAAAGGCATGGAAAAGAAGTTAAACAAAACAAACATGTGAAAGTAGAGGCAAAACAAACAAAAAACAAAAATTAGGGTTTCTAGGTAGCAGTTTGCACACGAAAGAACAAGCCTACATGCGTAGGCAAAATTATGCATATGCAGTTTCTTGCCCAGAAAGCCCTAAAAACACAACCAAGCCTAAAACACTAATCTGACATCCTAACATGCATTTTATGTATACAAAAAGGTAAACCTAATCTAGAAAAGCATATTAAACATATTATAACAAACAAATAAAGCAAACATAATGATTTAAAAGCAGAAAATGAAATAAAGGAAAAAGAAAAGTTTAGAAGAGATACCTCACACAAAAACTTTCCAAGCTTGATTTTTGACAGTTCCCTGTAGTTAAATCTATTCACAAACCAACAAGAAAGCGATTAGCAACGTTAAACTAAAAGGATTGGGGTCAAAAAATGTCCTAATAAAAAAAAAAATAGACTTAAGGGCCACTTTGGTCATTTTATTTCCGAAAATAGAATTTTGCTTATTTTAAAGGTTATATTTTCCATTTTAACACTCCTCAAGTCAATTTCATATCTGATTGGACTCTAAACTGACCTTGGGCCTTAGAGCTTGGGCATCATTGGGGAACGGGGGCTCGAGTCGTAAGGGGTACAAAATGCAGTGTCTACATGTCATATTGTGAATCGAGTGCACTTCAGACCATGTACAAAGAAGACTCCATATGAGTTGTGGAAAGGAAGGAAACCAAATGTTAATTACTTTAGAATATTTGGTAGCACTTGCTTCATTCTAAAGAATAGAGAGAACGTGGGAAAGTTTGACACCCGAAGCGATGAAAGGGTCTTGCTTGAATATTCCTCCACTAGCAAAGCATACAGGTTGCTAAACAAAAGAACTAGAAAGGTCATGGAAACTGTTAATGTTGTGATAGATGGAGTATCAACTTCCGAGTCTTCAAAAGATGTTGATCAACTGCCAAAGTCCATCCTCCTTTTGACTTCTGAAAATGATCAAGAATTAGGTGATCAAGATCCTCCTTCTCCTGCCTCACCTAGTTCCATACAAATCTCAGAGGATACTTCTACATCACTTCAACATTCTCGAACCAAACACATTGAGATCTGACATCAATTTATTTATGAGTTGGTTGAGAATGGCATTGTCACTCTTGAGTTCATTCACATTTATGATCAAAAGGCTGATCTCTTCACAAAACCCTTAGATTGTAGACGCTTCAAATTCTTGCACCAAAACATTGGTGTTATTTCCTTGGAGTGATTCTCTTCTCTTCCTCCTTCAAGCATCTGCACTTCCAGTTTCTAATGCTTTGTACGTTTGTTTGTTTTTAAGTTTTTTTTTTTTAAATATAAAAATAGGGGAAAATTTTGAAAAATAGAAAAATAGTGTGTGTTTGTGTATACTGTTACTTATGTACCTTTAGATGGCTTTTAAAACAAAGTTTCTTAACTTTGTATCTCTTGTACCTTAGATGAGCATCTTCATATACAACTAAGCAATGTGAGCTTTGTTGGTCATTTATGTGATTTGTATGATTTAGTTGATCTTTTATCATTCATATTTTAATCACTCTTTTTAACGGGAAGGACTAGAAAATCCTAAAAGAAAGACATAAATAACCATCTCACCACTAAAACTCATCAATACAACACCTGTGTGCAATTCATAAAAGCCGTATTTGGTAAGGTGTCGCACTTGCACAACAAAAACCAAGATGTTTGGCTTTCATAATTGGGTAATTCTTTTCTCTCTAATTTACTTATGCGTATTATGTCATTTTATGTTTAAAAAGAAAAAATATGCAAAGAATATGTAAATCAAAAAGAATCACAATGCTTTGAAATATGGTTGCAAGGCGTGTTTCTAGGAAATGTGGGAGTTATATGATGTATCTTGAAGGTGATGGTCCCCATCAAACAATTATGATTGTGTGTTGATATATTTGGTCTTTTTATATCATTACACTTCATATAATGATTTACTTATGCTCTCTTGCAAAAGTTTCACACACAACACGTATACTCTTTGCTACTCTTGATACAATTGTACAAGAACAATGTGATTTGGTCATCACAAGGAATACATGTGGTAGTATATGCTCTATAAATCGTCCAAACTTGTTTTCGAAATAAAATTGGTTAGACTTGTTTAGTGTGTTTTTATCTAGGAATGCTTTGCATCTAGAGTTGATGATGTGTTTGAGTGCTTAACATGCTTCTTGATTGCTTGTTTTGGTGCTTATCTTGAGTGCATTCATCTCATGTTGTTTTTCCTCCTTGAAAAACATCTTTTCTAAACTCTCAATAGCTGCTAGACAACTCCTCATTCTATCGAGATTTTCTAGGTTTTCTCAATGCCTCTCGGTAGATAGCTCGATCTATCGAGCCTCATCTTTGAAGTCTCTATCTACTCGATAGATAGCTCGACACCTCCTCGATCTATCGAGCTAGTTTTGCCGTCGATACCTCCTTAATCTATCAAGAGTTAGTTCTTGATACCTGCTCAATCTATCGAGGTGCCTGTTTCTATATATACTTAAGGTTCGACCCGATTTGTGCTCAAACTCAAATATTTCGATCTCTCTCTCTCTTCTCTCTCGATTCTAACACCCTTCTTTCACCAAAAACCTCATTTCCTTCAAGATTTCAGCCTTAACCAAGCTTCAATTCTTTGGTATGTGTTCTAAATATTCTCTCTTTCTCTCTACTTATGCATTTCATGCATTTTGTGACCTAGATTTTAGTTTTTGGGAAAATTTGGGGTTTTTGAGTTTTTATGAAATTTTTTTGGTTGGGTTTTGTTAATATGATCTCACATATTCATGCATTGCATTCTATGTTCATTATAACAATGTTTCATGCATTTTAGGATTGTGTGACTGATTATATCTTATGAGTGATGTAATTTGGATTGGGTTTTTACCCATATATATATATATGATGTATGTTTCTTCACCTTTATCTCACATGTGTTGTTTCTTTTCTCCCTTTATACATATGGTTATTATTTTATACAACTTGCCTATGTTTCACACTTCATACCTTAATGAATCTTGTTTAAGTGTTTCAAATAAGACAGGTTGCAAGTTTATCATGCCACGATCTCTTTTCTTGCAAAGTTTTTCAAGAGCTCATTGAGTTGTTAGGCTTTTGTACTTTTGGCTTTTTGTAATAGTTATGGAGTTGTTGCTTTATGCTTCTCTCATAATTATGTTTGTGGTTTTGTCACAGATTGCCAAAAGGGGAGATTATAAGTTTTATTTTTTATGTAATTGGCTAACTCTTTGACAAAATGCACTTGTGATTGGGTAGATCTAAGATGAGTTTAATACATTAAGAAATATGTTGTTCAAGCATATCAAGTGTTTGTATTAATAGACATAAAGATTGGTCCAAAAAACAAGTAAAGAAAATATGTTTATTAAGTCTCGACAAATGCCTGCTATTGAGACTCAATGTGAACCTCGATAGATGGCTCGACAGCAGCTCAATCTATCAAGAATTACGATTTTCAGTTTTCCAGATCGAAAATTTGGTCTAGGCTTATGTATTTGTTTAGGATTTCTTTTCTTACAACCCTAGACATATATAAGGCTTATTTTAAGAGCTGACACATATAGATATAGAGAACTAGAGATTTATTTTCTCTGTGAGTAGCTACTACATTTGTACGCCATGGGGTTTTGTAACCAAGTGCTTCCTGATCTTCATTGTCGATGAAGTGAAGAACTTTGCAGCCAACAACATCGTTTAAAATTGCTGGAGTTAGTCATGTACTAGATTTCGTGCAAAAGGTTAGTCACAGATTGAAAATTTGTGCATCAAGAGAAAGAATGCTTTTACAAGATCAAGTTCAATTGGGTGGTGACCTTAAAATCACCTGGTGGAGTTTTTGTCTAGTGAGAGGTTTTCCCAATTTTTCAACAAATCACAGTGTCAATTTAATTTCTGCTGCATTTAGTTTTTTTGGTAATTCAACCAAAGACTAATCATTGTTTGCGACGGGTGGGCCCATAGTGCAGTAAATTGCTAATCCAGGGAATTTTTTCAAAGTGCAGGTAGCCGGACTCGAATTAGGAAGCACACTCAATCGAACCCAGTATAAGCACCTTGAAACTAAGTGCCCAACTGACTCGGCCAACCCCTTGGGTTATTAAGTGCAAATTATATCTCATCATATAATGTGATAAAATTGCATTTGAACCTTCTAGAAATTGAAATCAATTAAATAGATTAAATTTCATATAAAAATAATATATTGCAATCAAGGGGGAGCCTAAATTTGTTTCTTTATTTTTCCTTTTTATGTTTTGGTATTCACATATTTTTTTTACCTTACAAACAACTCATTGCTGGATTGGTTTGATAGAAACCTCTATTGTTTATAATTCTTGCACTGAGACTTATAGAAATAAAATTGATGGTGTCTAAAAAAATAGCCAACTCTTTACTCGTCCATGGATGTCGTCCATAAAAAGGTACGTCGTCCTTAGTTCACAAGGCAGACTACACTACTGTCATCCAGAGAAACCTCTGGACAACGTGTACTGACTGGTGAACCATTTCTCATCCAAACAGCACTTAGGACGAGAGCAAGGCAGTTTTGACATGAAAAGATAACCACTATAGTGGTTATCAAATTGTACGCTCCGCACTCCGTGAAATAGGGGGAAGTTATCCAACGGATAACCGTTCCCTAAACCTATAAAAGGAGATGAATCTCCGACAAAAAAAGGCTGAGTATTTCTTCTTTCCAGACTATATTTCTTTAAGAGGAGAATTGCTAACTTCATCATCGGAGTAATTTTGACCGGCCAACCCCGGTCTCCTCCGATCTTCTATTTCTTATCTTTCAGGCCCTCAACATCATCATGTTCCATGTTGTTCAACTAACTCATTCCTTGATCGCTATCAATTGGCGCCGTCTGTGGGAAAGATTGTTTTACAATTTTCTTTTCCTTGACAAAAGGTTGATGGTACGGACCAAATCGAGGGCCACCAGCCCAGACTGTCAGGGAAGCAGAGATGCTTCGAGCAACCCTCACCGCGACCGCCAATCTGCACTGGCCATGCAGACTTCATCTGTCCAAAACGTACAATCCATGGCGACCGCAATGGCGGAGTTGACTCGCCAAAACCAAGAATTAAGAATGGAGATTAATCTAAGGATGCAGACGCGTGAATAACGTGAGGGTGGAGGACAAACGCAGGGTCATGATGACAGAGAGAACACTGAGATGGGAACTCAGTTAAGAGGTACCACTTCACGAGCGGTGCCACATTTGAAGGAAGAGATGGACCAGTTGAAAAGAGTTGTGGAGGAAATGAAAGAGAATATGAGAAGGACAAATCCTATAGAAGACCAGGTCCACCGAACTGATTCCCCCTTTACGGCTTCCATCAACGGTCACCCTCTACCATCTAAGTTTAAGTTGCCTTCTCTGGATTCGTACGATGGAACACGTGACCCGTTTGATCACATTGCTACCTTTAAGACCACCATGCATCTTCAAGGGGTTCCCGACGAAATAATGTGCAGAGCCTTCCTTACTACCCTCAAGGGCCCAGCACGGGTTTGGTTCAGCAAGATACCCCCGAATTCGGTGAGTTCTTTTGAAGAGTTGAGCAATGTTTATTAATAACTTCATCGGAGGACAAAGACATAAGCGCTCCTCGTCCAGCCTACTGACCATAGAGCAGGGAGAGAACGAGAGTTTACGGTCGTTCATCACCCGTTTCAACAGAGAAGCCCTGAGTGTGGACGAAGCAGATGATAAGCTCTTGTTGGCAGCTTTCCATAATGGGGTGAATTCGGATTTGTTCATTCACAAACTCTATGAAAAAGAGCCCTAGTCCATGGTTGAACTTGTCCATTCGGCTCAAAATTTTATGAATACAGAAGACGCAATCATTGCTAAGAAGAGGAAGAGGTCTGAGAGAGTAGACACAAATCTCGGTCGCCACTCAGAGCAGGGCCCTCGTCCAAAGAAGGGACGAACAGAAGACAGGAAAGACCGAGACACTAAGAAGCCGGGCTCTTCAGCACAGAACCAGCAGTATACCTCTTTAAACGTCTCGCTTGAGCAGGTCCTTATGCAGATCAAGGATGATCCTTCCTTGAAGTGGCCGGAGAAAATGAGGGGAGGTCCCAATAAACGCAACAGGAACAAGTACTGTCGCTTCCATAGGGATCATGGTCATGATACGGACGAGTGTTTCGATTTAAAGCAGCAAATAAAAAATCTCATAAAGCAAGGGAAGCTGAGGAATTTCCTTGGACGAGATAACAGGGACGAGAAAATGAAAGGGAAGATGGAAGAATCATCATGACCACCGCTCGGAGAAATATGAGTCATTATAGGGGGAAGTTCGACAGGCCAGTCATCCAAGTCCAAGAAAGCATACTTGAAGGAAGTGCAGAGTGTCCAGCTTTCTGGACGACCACCGAGAGCAAGGTCCACGGATGAAGCAGCGATCACCTTCACGGATGAAGATGTTGAGAGAATTCATCACCCCCATGATGATGCTCTCGTTATTACCTTAATGATTGCTGACTACACAACTAGAAGGGTGCTTGTGGACAACGGAAGCTCGGCTGACATTTTGTATTATCCAGCTTTTCAGCAAATGAGGTTAGGACGAGACCGGCTCCGTCCAGTGAACTCCCCCCTAGTAGATTTTGGTGGAATGAAGGTACAACCCGTGGGGAGTATTTCCTTATCAGTGGTAGTAGGGGCATACCCACGACAAATCACCAAGGATGTGAACTTCCTTGTGGTAGATTGTCCGTCCTCCTATAACGCCATAATTGGAAGACCAACTTTGAATAGTTGGAAGGCCGTTACCTCTACTTACCACCTATCAGTCAAGTTTCCAATAGAACATGGAGTAGGGCAGGTACAAGGGGATCAACTGGCAGCAAGAGAATGTTACTTGGCCATGTTGGCCATGGATGAACAAATTCAAGCCATGAATATTGAAGAAAGGAGAACAGTAGCAGAGCCTACCGAAGAATTGGAAGACATTTCCCTGGATAAAGAGAACCCTAAGAAGTGTACCAGGGTTGGAACGGATCTAGAAGAGGAGATTAAGGACGACCTCGTCCACTTTTTGAAGAAAAATATTGATGTGTTTGCATGGAGTCATGAGGACATGTCGGGTATAGACCCTAGTGTCATTACCCACCGTCTGAATGTATGTCCTTTCTCCAAGCCAGTGCGACAAAATAAGAGGGTGTTTGCCCCTGAAAGAAATGATGCTATCAAAGATGAAGTTCAAAAGCTGATGGGAGCGAGGTTTATTAGGGAAGTGTACTACCCGGATTGGTGGGCAAATGTTGTAATGGTCAAGAAGGCAAATGGTAAGTGGAGAATGTGCATGGATTTTACTGACTTGAACAAGGCTTGTCCAAAAGATAGTTATCCGCTGCTGCGCATTGATCAATTGGTGGACTCAACTGCGGGCCACAAGTTGCTTAGTTTCATGGACACTTTTTCTGGATACAATCAAATAAGGATGGATGAGGCGGACCAAGAGAAAACATCCTTTGTCACTAGTCAAGGCTTATTCTGTTATAAGATGATGCCATTTGGCTTAAAGAATGCAGGGGTCACGTATCAGAGATTGGTCAATCACATGTTTTGACTGCAGATTGGGCGGAATGTGGAAGTCGATGTAGACGACATGCCGGTAAAGAGTCAGGATGAAGAAAGGCATCTAGACGACCTGCAGGAGACATTTGACACGCTGAGACAATATCACATGAAGCTGAATCCTAGCAAATGTGCTTTCGGAGTATCATCAGGGAAATTCCTTGGCTTTATGGTCTCCCACAGGGGAATTGAAGCGAATCCTGATAAAATTCAGGCAATATTGAACATGAAGCCTCCGCAGAATACCAAGGAAATCCAATCCCTTACTGGACGAGTCGCTGCACTCAACAGGTTTGTCTCTAAAGCCATTGATAAGAGAAGAAGGTAAAGTGCAAAGACCCGTGTATTATACGAGTAAGGCATTGAGGGGAGCGGAAGGACGGTATCCACAAATGGAGAAGTTAGCTTTCGCATTGATCACCACTTCTAGGAAGATGAGGCACTATTTCCAGGCCCATGTCATTAATGTCATGACGGATCATCCACTCAAGAAGGCGATGAACAGACTGGAAGCTGCTGGACGATTGATTTAGTGGGCCGTCGAACTCAGTGAATTTGACCTCAGATATCAACCAAGGCATGCCATAAAAGCTCAAGCATTAGCAGATTTCATTGCGTAATTTACCCAAAGTCATGATGAGACAGAAGGCAGTAACAGATGGGTCGTCCAAGTGGATGGATCATCTACAAAGTATGCAGGTGGAATTGGTGTGGTTTTACAGTCCCCGGAAGGAGACAAATTGAGGTATAAGGTTCGTCTACAGTACCAAGCAACTAACAATGAAGTCGAGTATGAAGACCTTCTCAAAGGGCTAGAATTGGCTAAGTCTGTGGAAACCAAGTCTATACTCGTCCTGGGAGATTCTCAGTTGGTCATGGGGCAAGTAAATGGAATGTACGAAGCAAAGGAGGAACGGATGAGGAAATACCTTAGTAGAGTGATGCGCCTAATGAGGAGATTTGAAAAAGCTGAATTCGTTCAAATCCCGAGGGAGGAAAACGTGGAAGCTGATACTATAGCGAAGGAAGCCTCAGCAAATGAATCTGTGGACGAATCTGATGAAATTCAGTACATGCCAAGCATAGATATTTCGGAAGTACAACAGGTGGAAAATAGAGGAAATTGGATGACCCCGATTATATCATACCTGAAAGACGGACAGCTACCAGAAGAGAAAGACGAAGCAAGGAAGCTAAGGGTGAAATCGGCTAGATACGTACTTCTGAACGAAGTGTTATACAAGAGGGGCTTTTCTCAACCTGATCTTAGGTGTTTGGCTCCGGACGAAGTAAACTACGTACTAAGGGAAGTTCATGAAGGAACATGTGGCAATCACTCAAGAGCCAAGTCCCTTGTCTACAAAGTCGTCCGTGCAGGGTATTACTGGCCAAATATGCAAGCTGATGCTAAAGCATACGTCAAGGTCTGCGACCAATGTCAATGATTTAGCAACGTCCCCAGACAACCGTCAGAGTACCTCACCCCGATGATGGCACCGTGGCCCTTCGCGCAATAGGGACTAGATATTTTGGGTCCCTTTTCTCAGGGCATAAGGCAGATGAAATTTCTAGTTGTGGGCATCGATTACTTCACAAAATGGGTGGAAGCTGAACCGTTGGCAACAATCACACAACAGAATGTTAAGCACTTCGTGTCGAAGAACATTGTGTGTAGATTCAGAGTGCCCAAGGTATTGGTATCTGATAACGGACAACAGTTTGACAACGCACTCTCTAGGGACTTTTGCGCACACTTTGGAATACAGAATCACTATTCCTCACCAGCTCATCCTCAAGCAAATGGCCAAGCTGAAATGGCAAACCGATCCTTGTTGAAAATCATCAAGACCCGGCTTGAGGGGGCAAAGGGGGTATGGTCAGAGGAGTTGTCTGGTGTTCTATGGGCCTACAGGACAACAATGAGAACCCTTACGGGGGAAACTCCTTTCAAGCTAGCTTATGGAAGTGAAGCAGTCATACCTGCAGAAGTACATATGGCCAATCACAGGGTGATGATGTATCAAGGCAAGGACAATGAGGAGCAGCTCCGTCTGAACCTTGATCTACTAGATGAGGTAAGGGCAGACGCAGAATACAGGACAACAAAGTACAAGAACCTCATGGCTAGGCAATATGACGCAATGGTGAAACTAAGGCGTTTCAACAAAGGAGATCTCGTCCTGAGAAAGGTCTCCTTGGCAACCAAGGACCCAGCACGTGGGATATTGGGCTCGAATTGGGAAAGACCCTATAAAGTTATCAACTGTAAAAGGTAAGGATCCTACTACTTGGAGGCCCTGGACGGGAGGAAACTGGAGCACCTTTGGAACGTGGAGCACTTGAGGAGGTACTATCAGTAAGTCAACCTAGACGAGAGAATGGCCATAGATGAGACAGGGCCTATGATTCTACTTATATTCAATGTTGTTTGTATTTGGAACTACTACTTTACTATTTATGTTGTGCTTGTGGACGAAGTTAAGGCTTTACTATTTGTGTTGTTTTGTTTGTGGACGAAATTATGGAGCTTGTACTCAATAAAAAAAGCATAAATATATGTATATGCCTTGTCTGTAAACAATATTTATGTTTTATACAAAGTATTGTGTAAATTCCTAGTCTCCAAGCTATTTTCGTTCGAACTAACCCACCACAAGGCTGAAAAGCCCAAGACGAGGAAACTCTCCGGACGCGGAGATATAACTTCAACAAACAAGGGAAATGTATGCACGCCCAGGTGTAGACGAGAAAATTTTCCTTGAATTGGCACGTCCACAAAACATCCGTCCCTGAAATAGACGGGATGGAAAATAGAACGTCCACACACGGACGAACAATACTCCGTCCACAAAACTCACCTGAAACAATTGATGAAATTGATGAGATTTACACGTCCACACATGGACGGATACATGCAAAGACGATGTTTTGGTCTCAACCAAGAACGTTCTAAAGCAATTAAGCTTATGGACGGATATAAAGTCATTTGCATTAAAAAAAAAAAGAGGTTAAGTTTCAAGACGGGTGATGTTGATATTTGGGATTTCATCAAGACGAGTATATCGCCAAGAGAGAGTTCCAAGCATCTTATAAGATATCACCTTCATGGACGAGTAGAAATTTTAAAATAAAAGCATAACTTTCGTCCTTAAAATAATAGAAAAGAAAAACACAATTGTTTAAAGGGTGGACGACCATCGTCCAAACACCCTCAAGTTACATAATAACTCGTCCTGAAACTAAGAACGAGATAAACAGTTTCATCGTCTTAAAAATAACAAAAAAAGAGCATCAAGCTGGTGGGGCGTCTACATTCTGCTCGTCCTGGGGTGGTAGGGTCATAGCATCATCCTCCACATTAACATCTTTTGAGCTCATCTGGAGGAGGGAGCTGGTAGGAGCACCACTAAGATTGAGCTTGATAGAGCTGAAATCAATGTTGGGGAAGTTCTCCATGGAGTCCATCCTGAAGTCCTCAAACCCAGCTGCATAGTTGGTATCTAACATATCAGTGAACTGCTTGGACGCCTTGAACTCTACAACCGCGTCTTCCTTGGCCTTCTTGAGAAGATCATTCAGCTCGTCATTCTTCTTTTGCAAGTGATCAAGACGAGTTTCCTTCTCCACAACATCAGTCTTCAGCTCTTCAATCTGATTTTGCAACTCCTTCGCCCCTTTATTGGCTTTAGCAGTTGCCTTAGCCCATCGTTTGCTCTCGTCCTTCACTTCCTTGATTCTCTTCTCTAACAAGACCCTCGTCTTGTCCAGATCAGTTGCTTGCCTGGACGTAGCAATGAACTTGGACATGGCCTGAATCATGGTTTAGTTAGGAAGCTTATCAAAGAGGACGAGACAACATAAAACAAGTAAAAATACATACCTTAAAAAGATCATGCACCCTAGAATGCTCAAAGTCCTTCAAGGACATGTTGTAACAGGCAGACACGTCCGCATCAATCACAGCCATCCTAAATATTTCCCAAGCCAGATCCTCGTTCCCAATGAGGTATTGAGGCGCTTGGGAAGAAGGCTGAGACGTGGACGACGTCTTAACTGTGGACGGAACTTGCATGGGTGAATCTTTGGGCTCAGAATCAAGGATCTGGACGTCTTCAGGCTCATTAACAGGAACAGGCACAGGTTGAACGTCCTTGGGCTTGGATGACTTATGCTTGACCTTTTTCTCCCTGCGTCTGCTGGGACGATTCCCCAGGTCAACCCCCAGTGATAAGTTTTTTCTTGTCTCACCTACAGACGGGTGAGACTGAGGTGCGTCCTGCCTAGCAACAGCAGCCTCATTCACAACTTCTTTACCCTTCTTTTCCTTCATTGTAGCTATTCCTGAAAAAAAAAAAAAAGGGGGGGTGTTAAAAATAAAACAAACAAAAAAAAAGAAAAAAGAGAAGAAATGAAGAAAGAGAAACAATTAGATGGACTTACGTCTACGAATGGTGAGCTCGTGTGCAAGGGCTTCACTGGACGGGTTAGGACCCAAACCCCAGGTGGCAAGACGTTGGAGGCTTACCAAAGAATGGAAGGCCCTGTCAGTGTACAGATGAACCTTTTGAATTCTTTCAATATGAAACCTGCCTAAGTAAGGTCGTTTAGCACCTGCAAAAAAAAAAATATATATATATATATATATATATTATTATTATTATATAGCCGTCAACAAATGTAATTACAACTAATAAAATGACAACCACAAGCATACCTTCAAGACGAAGGTTCCCTAACTCTCCTGTGTAGGGGGGAAATGGGTCTTGAGAAACCTCGAGGGGGCGTCCAGCCCAGAAACCTGAGACGAAGAAGAACTCCGTCTTCCAGTTCCTATTCGAGGAAACTATGGACTTGATCAATCTATAATCCTTCTCTCTGGCTGTGAATTGATAAAAGCCAAGAGACTGATTGATCTCAGAAGGCTTGTAACAGTAGAGGAACTCGTCCACAGTTAGAGGACGGTTCCCCTCAAAAACCTCCCTCCACAAAACTTGCATGGAGACGACTAACCTCTACGCATTGGGGTTAAGCTGACAAACACCTATACCTAACCTAGTGAGCAATTCTCTGGCAAAAGCATTTAAAGGTAACCTAAGTCCACCTAAAAGATAGGCTTCGTAAATACGTACCCCAAAACGTGGTTGACAACACCACTCCCCACAAACTGCTAACCTAGGATTAAGGTCGTCTGGGATTTGGTACCATTTCTTAAGCAAATCTAATCTCCTATCATCCGTCTTGGATTCTATTCCTATGGCACAGCTATACACTACCTCAACCTCGTCCTGAACTGTGGACGAGGGGGCAGTTGTACCTGCCTGGGATCCAGACTCACTCCTCGTCTTGAGTCCTTGGAGAACCTCTAAAGGTACCTTAGGGACGCCGGACACATACTCGTCCATGGTGTTTCCTCCACTACTAGTACTATTATTACTATCACTAGAGCCACTAAAACTACTTGGGTCATGATACTCGTCTATGGCTTTGCCCAAACTATTACTAGACGACGAAAGAATGGTCTCAGACATTTTAGAAAACTTAAAATCTGAGAATGAGGAGTAAAGAAATACCTGAAATCTAGATGAGGAAACTAAGGACGAGATGATACTTCTAGACGAGGCGCTAAGACGAGGATGCTCAGGGAAGAAAATCTCAGAAATGTGAAGGGCACTGGAGGAATTCTACTATTTATAAGCTGTAAATTTTGGGATGCGAAACGACGCAGCCAACCAAAGTGCGCCACGTGGCATAGATCTCGAAAACAAAACCTAACGCATCAGTTCATCAGTTAGATTTTGACACGTGGCATATAGTACACATTTTGAAAATTGCCTAAATTATCCTTAAGACGACCCATGGACAAGGGGGCAACTGATGGTGTCTAAAAAAATAGCCAACTCTTTACTCGTCCATGGATGTCGTCCATAAAAAGGTACATCATCCTTAGTTCACAAGGCAGACTACACTACTGTCGTCCAGAGAAACCTCTGGACGACGTGTACTGACTGGTGAACCATTTCTCGTCCAAACAGCACTTAGGACGAGAGCAAGGCAGTTCTGACATGAAAAGATAACCGCTATAGCGGTTATCAAATTGTACGCTCTGGACTCCGTGAAATAGGGGGAAGTTATCCAATGAATAACCGTTCCCTAAACCTATAAAAGGAGATGAATCTCCGACAAGAAAAGGCTGAGTATTTCTTCTTTCCAGACTATATTTCTTTAAAAGGAGAATTGCTAATTTCATCATCGGAGGAATTTTGACCGGCCAACCCCGGTCTCCTCTGATCTTCTATTTCTTATCTTTTAGGCCCTCAACATCATCGTGTTCCGTGCTGTTCAACTAACTGATTGTTTGATCGCTATCAAAAATTATTACCAATAAATGTTTGCGAGTTGTGACCCTTTAATTTTTTAAAATCTATTGAATTTATTTTTACAATTATTTATAGGAAGTATATATATTGGATACGATTCACACCACCACAAATGCAACAAAAATGTTTTTATAACGGTCCGGTTTGTGCGTGCTATCTATTTTAGGAAAATTTTTTCGGAGATTTGAAAAAGCAACTAAAATAGTTAATCTCTTTTTTATTTTTTCATAATAATTTTCTTAAAATTATTTACTAATGTATGTCTTAAGGGTATACATTAGTAAAACCCTTTTAAAATTGGTAAAACTTAGATTTTTATATTAATAATTTTAGAAAAATGCTAGAGATACAAACTATTTTATAAATTTTTTTATAAACTGCTAATATAGTGAGTGATTATTGGTAAATGAAAAAGTGATATTAATAATGAATTTAGATAAAAATCAATATAAAATTAACCACATTTACAATTTATAAAAATATTGTAAAATTTTTTTTATAGAATAAAAATATTATAAAATTATTTATAACTTTACTCATAATTTTATTATATGTTTTTTTACAATTATTAAAACTTAAACCAAGTACATATATATATATATATATATTTTTTTAACAATATTCCGCGTATGATAAGGCATCAATCAATCAAATCACTGATTCAATAACGCGTCATGGAGAAGGCACTTTTGTATTTCTAAGTTTCTAGAACTAATCAACATTGACCACATGTGATGGTGGAGACGCGTTATTTTGAAAAAGGCAAATCATGTTCATGTGCAACTTCCACGAAATTTCCTGACTTTTTGTAGACGGTAGACCAAACGCATTCCCATTATTGTAGACTTGCTGAATTATTATTGTTATTATTTTTTTTTATGAGATATTAAGTGGGTGTTTGTATTCAGTTTCTGCGTTTTCAAGCTGCATTTTGTTCTTTTTTTTTCTTTTTTTTTTCACGCGTTTTGAGTATTGCGGTTACTGTTCAATGAACAGTAACCGCAAAAGTTGACTTTCTACAGTGAACAGTGCACATATGCACTGTTTACGGACCCACAAATTTCATTTTTTATCAATTTTTTCATTAAAAATGGGTCCCACAGCACTATTCACACATTTAAAAATTATTTTGCTACATTGTTTTTAGTTTTCAGTTTTCAGTTTTCAGTTTCAGTAAAATAAGTTCTATCCAAACACACCATAAATATCTATTATCATAAGGATTTAGTGACGTGATATATTATAAAAAACGTAAAAAGTTAAGATAAATTACAAAATCGGCCCCTATTTTTTACAATATATTTTAATTTAGTTCCTAATTTTTCAATTGTGTCAATTTGGTCCATAATCATTTAGCGTCATATCATTTTGGTCCTTGCCGTTATATCTTGAATGAAAAAGTCTGATATGTCAAACAGAATAATAAAAAATTAATTTACTTGTCACACCAAATCCCAATCGTCAAACAAAATAATAATAAAAAATTAAAATCCCTCTCACTAATTCTCATGCTCATCTATGTCCCTAATAACTCTTAGGCTCACCTTAGGTTTACCAATTTGGAATTTGTGTTTAGGGGTTTTGAAAAGGTGGATTTTCATTTGGGGTTTGGATGATTGTTTATGGCTTCTTCTTTCTATCCTCTTTGTCAATGGTCGTAATAGAGATCGCATATAAAAGTTAGGAATATGGATTTATCAATCTACTAATTGTATATTCAGTCATATGGGAGATTCGACTGTTTTGGTGCTCTAGAAGATAATGACCACATGATTTCATTGAAATTAGGGATGACAATAGGGTGGGTTGGGGCCGAAGGATGGGATCTTCATCCCCGCCTGACATGATTTTGTCTTGCCCCATCCCTGCCCTGTCCCGCATGATGGGAAAAACTTTCTAACCCCATCCCCGCCCCTTAGGGCCCCGCAAAGCCCCGTCCCACCCCATAAAACTCTACTTTTTGTTAATTTTCCCTACAATTAGTACAATTTTTTTAATGAAACCTATTTCATTAATAAAAATATACTTGAAATTATAACTAAATTTACCCCATCAAATCAAATCAATATCTAGAAAAAATTGAATAATATATCCAAGCATTTAACAAAAAAAAAAAAAAACTCATAGTATAACACATAACAAAATAAAGGCAGAAAAACCACATTAGGTAGAATAAAATAAACTAATATTGATATGTTATTTAAATAGTAGGGTTTTAGGGTATGAAAAATTTACAATTATAACCCTTAGCAACGCGGGTGGGGTGGGGCGAGGTGGGTCTAAAAAGTCTAAACCCATCCTCAGCCCACCCCGTGGTGCAAGGCTAAAATCTTGTCCCATCCCCGCCCCATCACCTTTGTGGGGCGGGGAAAACCCGAGTGGGGCAAAGCGGGGGAGGGGCAGGTTAAGCGGGGCGGGGCAAAATTGCCATCCCCAATTGAAATCATTATTACCATATTCAATCCATGTCCATAAACTGCATGTACCAGATGGCTGAAACTTTGTGGAGCCTAATGTAAAATCCAATCGATAAACTACATGTACCGGATTATAAAAGAGGAGTTTGCTCAATTACTCGAAGATAGGGGCGTTCTTTGATTTTGTTGTTCGTTTTATTTTTCTTTTTTTGGTTGGATTTCAATTTTTTTTTTTTTTTTTGGGTCTCATTTCCCAAAACTGGAAACAATTTGTGTCAACTAATTAACAAATAGAGTATGGGAAGATTAACATTTAAAGAAAATTCCAAAAGTCAATTGATGTGGCCAAAGAGAAAACCCAACCGCCTGACCTCACCTTTGCCATCCGTCTGCAACTCCTGTTTTAGCCAAGAGAGTTAGGGATTAGGTATGACATGAGAGTGAGAGTGATAGGGATTTTAAATATTTTCCGAAGCCCAATCTCACGTGAGAAGTGAGAACAACAATTTAGTTTTTTTTCTTAAAAAAAAAATTAATATGATGTGGGTGTACTATTGGCGGTTGATGTGGCAAATAAGTTAATTTTTTATTATTACATTTGACACATCAGACTTTTTCATCCAAGAGATAACGGCAAAGACCAAAATGACATAACGTTGAACGGTTAGAGACCAAATAAACACAATTAAAAAGTTGAAGACCAAATTAAAATATGATATAAAGGATAGGACTAACTTTATAATTTACCCTAAAAATTATTATGAAAGGTTGGGTCCGGTTAATGTGTGCCACATTAACAAATCCATTTTTGAAAAAGTTTTATTGGGAAATGAAAAACTTGTCAAAACTTTTTCAATTCCCGATAAAGATTTTCCAAAATTGGTTTACTGTTGTGTGCCCTTAAAGCATTAGCATTAGGAAATGCTACTTTATTCTATTTTACCATCCCAAAAAGTTACTTTACCAATTATACCATCCCATTTTACAATACTTCCAACATCCCAAACTTTTATTTTCCAATTCTACTAATTAAAATAATATATCTACACAATAAAATAATAATTCTCTCAATCACCATCATTTATTCTTTCTTTCTTCCAATCACCATCACAATAAAATATTAGTTTTTTTTTTTTTTTTAAAAAGAATTGTGCTACAGTGCAATTCTAAAGATAGAATTGCATTGTAGCACTATTGCAAAAAAAATTTCAATACTTAGAAATAGCATTTCCTGATGCAATACATTTTGGGGCTTGAAATGCTAAATATCTTTTAGAGCATTAGCATTGGAAAATTCCAATGCTACTCTATTTTACCATTCTAAAACACCACTTTATCATTATACCATACCATTTTACAATACCTTCAGCATCCCAAAACTCTATTTTTATTAAAATATTATTTTTTAACCTTTCTTTATTATTTCTTTCCAACCGTTTTTCAGTCTCATTTTCCTAGGCTTTCCAACAGCCTTTTTTATTCCTCTCTCTCAACCTTCAGCACTGGTTCAACACACAACACACACACCCATGATACACCGATCAACCTATCCAAACCCATCACCACACCCACACACACAAACACAAACATCAAACCAGCAACAAAGCCACACACACAAACACAAACCATTAACAGAACCACACACACAAACCATCAAACCAATTGGAGCCAAACAGTGGCCACCACACCCACCACACCCACCACCCAAGCCACCAATCAAAAAGATCATCACCGGAGCAAGCCCATTCAAAAAAAATCATCACCGGAGCCACCGGAGCAAACCCATTCAAAAAAAATCATCACCGGAGCAAACCCATTAAAAAAAAATCATCATCAACGGAGCAAACCCATTAAAAAAAAATCATCACCGAAGCCACCATCGGAGCTACCGATGATCAACCCAACCGATCAACCCACCGATCAACAGATCCACTGTTTCAAACCCACCATCAACCGATCCCAGCCCACCGATCCAAACCCAGCTCGTCGATCCACGCTGATCCAACCTCCAAAATCCAAAACCCAAGGGATGACAATGAAGCTTCAGATACGTGAGAGCAGATGGAGAAACAGAGAAGGAAGAGAGAGAAAAGAACAGAAAAAATGAGAGAGATGAGAGACAGAGGAGAGAGAGTCAGAGATAAAATATTAATTTTTTTTTACAATACTGCTACAGTGGAATTCTATCTTTAGAATTGCACTGTAGTAATATTGCGAAAAAATTTGCAATACCTGCCTTTACAATTCTTTGATGCAGATGATTTTAAGGCTGCAAATGTCAAATTTTCCTTAGATATGATATTAACATTCTCCAATATTAATGCTCTTACATTCGGCATTAGCATTTTCAATACTAATACTCTTAGGACGTACGTCAGTAAAATCCTAAAAGATTTACCAACTTGGAAATTATTCCCCTAAAAAAAAAGATAAAAACTTAAAAAATGTAAAAAATGTACGATTCCCCGTGACAAAGTCAAAGACTTTAATGCAATTAAATCCACGTGAAAAAAGCATCGAAAAAGCAATTCAACGCGTTTTGCATTTTTTATATTTTATCTCAAAATAAAAACGCGTCAGCGATGACGAAGACCCGTGATTTATACATATTTTTTTTGTCAAGAATTATGTGGCATGTAAGTAAATTGTGATACAAATACCAGCATTATTTATTTTAAGTCAATACTCGTGCGGCATGAATTTGAAAAGTTAATAGTCATATGTTAACGTTTTCCTTCTTTGGAAGAAGTGAAGAAAACAATGCGTGAAATTTTTTTTTTTATTTTTTTAAAGAAAAAAACGACGCGTGAATTTGAACTATAAAAATATGACAAAGACAAGCATATATATATATATATATATATAGGGTAATTCTACGGTACCCCCCAAAAAAAAGGGGGGTACGGTACCCACTAATAGGTAACCTGCTATACCAGGTTACTTTTTTCTCACATTTGACGGTTCCATTCTCACATTGTGCAGTTCCAACATCACATGTGACAGTTCTTTTCTCACATCTAGTAGTTTTCTTACTTTTTTCTCACATTTAACTGTTTCATCCTCACATTGTGCAGTTCCAACATCACATGTGACAGTTCTTTTCTCACATTTGGTGGCTCGCTTACTTTTTTTCTCACATTTAACGGTTCCATCCTCACATTGTGCGGTTCTAACATTACATGCGACAGTTCTTTTGTCACATTGGGTGGTTCCCTTACTTTTTTTTCACAATTAACGGTTCTATCTTCACATTGTGCAGTTCCAACATCACATGTGATAGTTCTTTTCTCACATTTCTTGGTTCCCTTATTTTTTTTCTCACATTTGATGGTTCCATCCTTACATTGTACAATTCCCTTACTTTTTTTTCACACTCGATGGTTCCATCTTCACATTTTGCAGTTCTAACATCACATGTGACAGTTTTTTTCTCACATTTGGTGGTTCTCTTACTTTTTTTTTTCCACATTTGATGATTTCATTCTCACATTGTACAGTTCCAACATCACATGTGATAGTTATTTTCTCACATTCGGTGATTTCCTTACTTTTTTCTCACATCTGACAATTTCATCTTTACATTATGCAGTTCCATTATCACATGTGACAATTCTTTTGTCACATTTGGTGGTTCTCTTACTTTTTTTTTCACATTTGACGGTTCCATCTTCATATTGTGCAGTTTTAACATCACATATGACAGTTCTTTTGTCACATTGGATGGTTCCCTTACTTTTTTCTCACACTTGATGGTTCCATCTTCACATTTTGCATTTCCAACATCACATGTGATAGTTCTTTTTTCACATTTGGTGGTTCCCTTACTTTTTTCTCACACTTGACAGTTCCATCCTCACATTGTGCAGTTCCAACATCACATGTGATAGTTCTTTTCTCACATTTGGTGGTTCCCTTATTTTTTTTCTCACATTTGACGATTTCATTCTCACATTGTACAGTTCCAACATTACATGTGACAGTTATTTTCTCACATTTGGTGATTCCCTTATTTTTTTTCCTCACATTTGACGACTCCAACTTCACATTGTGCAGTTCCAACATCACATGTGACAATTATTTTCTCACATTTGGTGGTTCCCTTACTTTTTTTCTCAAATTTGACGGTTTCATCCTCACATTATACAGTTTCAACATCACATGTGACTATTCTTTTGTCACATTAGGTGGTTCCCTTACTTTTTTCTCACACTTGACAGTTTCATCTTTACATTTTATAGTTCCAATATCACATGTGACAGTTCTTTTCTTACATTTGGTGGTTCCCTTATTTTTTTTCCACATTTGATGGTTCCACTATCACATTAAGCAGTACCAACATCGCATCTGATTCTATTTTCTTCACATTCAGTGGTACCCTATTTTTTATTCTCAAATTTGACAGTTCCATTATTACATTGGGTAGTACCAACATTACTTCTGATCATACTTTTGCCACATTCGATTGTTCTCTTATTTTTACTCACATTTGAAATACCCTTAGAACCTAAAAAATGATCAAAATACCTCCAAAACCTAAATAAAAGACTAAAATACCCTTATAACCGAGAAAATGACCAAAATGACCCTAAAACCTAAAAAATGATTAAAAGATCCATAGATCCTAAAAAATTATCAAAATACCCATAGAACCTAAAAAATGACCAAATGACCTTGAAACCTAGAAAATGACTTAAATAACCCTGAAATTTAAAATAAAGACTAAAATGCCCTTTTAACCTAAAAAATGACCATAATTGATAATACCCTAGAAACCTAAAAAAATTATTGAAATACCCTTGTGTGGGAACACTTCCCGCATTAAGCAGCTTTTGTCCGCTTTGGGGGGCCAGTCCCTCACGGTTTTGTCACAAAGGGGTGGGAGCTCAGGATTTTCACCCTTTGGGCTTGACACCCGAGTCCCGCATCACCTCCCCCCAGTCCCTCACGGTTTTGTCATGAAGGGGTGGGAGCTCAGGATTTTCACCCTTTGGGCTTGACACCCGAGTCCCACATCACCCTAGGCGATGTGGGACTCGGGTGTCAAGCCCAAAGGGTGAAAATCCTGAGCTCCCACCCCTTCGTGACAAAACCGTGAGGGACTGGCTCCCCAAAGCGGACAAAAGCTGCTTAATGCGAGAAGTGTTCCCACACCTTGAAACCTAAAAAATTATTGAAATACGCTTAGAACCTAAAAAATTACCGTTATGCCCCCAAAACCTAAATAATTACCGAAATATACTTGAAACCTTAAAAATGACCGAAAGATCCTTGAAATATAAAAATGACGAAAATACATCCTGAAACCTCTATTTGCAAGACCAAAATGACAATACAAATTTTATACAACCACTCTATTTGCTTGATTTGAAACCCATTGATTTTAAAATTAATGGATTTAAAAACCTTGATTTGAAATCTATTGATTTTTAAATTCCTTGTTTGGGTCTTTTTATACAATGAAGGGTTTGAAATTCCATTGTTTGGATGTCTAAATTTGGATTTGGATTTGGATTTAAGATCAATAAAGTATTTTTTCCAATTATTATTTTCTTAAACCTTTTACATTTAATTTTAGTAAGATTTTTTAATAAATACATAAGGTAATGAAAAGGCCATTGATAATCCAATTGACAATATGATAACTAAAAATTTGTCATCATAACCAACTAAAAAAATGTCTTGCCAACTATTGACAACTAAAATGTTTTATTTCAATAGAAAGAGAGAACCCTAATGCATGAGTTTTTTCAAAACATTTAAAATCTCAAACTACAAAATTTATTTCGAAGTTCTTAACTGCAAAAAAGTTATATATCAAGAGAGACGATAAAGTATCCAAAATATGTGTCTTTTACACAAAATTTAAAAGAACATACTAGCACTCAAAATATGTGTCATCATCAAGTTACTCCTGTGATGTTTTGAGATTCAAAACATCAAACAAAATTTATAGGCCTTATGGAACACAAATTTCAATTCCTTTTTTTTTTTTTTTGAAAAAAAAATTACAAAGTACCCTATAACGAGAACATCAAACAAAAATCCAAGTCCGCTTTCTTCGTCACTGCTTCTTTGAAGAATTCTCATTCAATTCAATTAGGAAGCTTATATTTTCCTCATTTTCACATACCATCATTTGAAACATACCAGTATATATGACCTCTAATTCCTTGGCCTTTTTGTGATAATTTTTTCTTCTCTTTATCATTCAACTTCTCTTGTCCTTGTCTTGCATCACCACCTCCTTTTTCAGTTTTATTGATGAATTAATGAGTTTTTTATTGACTAAGAAATCAACCAAAATACAAGGCAAAACAACCAAGCCATAGCAAAACTAAGATTGGCCTCTGTAAAAAAAGTTTATAATAGACCCACTACAACAAAACAGTAGGTTATGACTGCTTACACCCCTTAACAGTGTGCCATGATCTCAACAAAGCAAGCTAAAAGTGGCCTATCCTAAAACACAATCTACAACAAAATTTATACATTAACATCATCAAGATATTACAACTTTTTAACACAATAGCAACATGTCACAATTGAGCAGTGAAACAATAGATCCTCCAGGCTTCAACAATAATAGAGCACCACAAGATATCCAGCAATACCAAGCTTTCAATAATTCTCCATCATAGGATAGATCAGTCACTAGTTTGATAATGTAGTATGCATTTCAAATTTGAGTCCCCATTAATAGCAAAGGATATGATTAAGCATTGAGTCACAACTGCAAAGTTTGCTCTCTAGTCTCCCTTGAACATCCTTCTTTATAATGCAAATAAGTTGATCTTCGGTGTATACCTTCCCAGAAAATATAATAGAATTTCTTTGCTTCCATACATGATAAACAGTAGCCCACAAAGCTAGTTTGCAAAGGGTTGTTCTTAAGCCTTTTCCTTTAAGATTATTTCCCCCTGACTCGTAATATCCTGCCAATCAGTCTTAGCAAAAGATACTAGAAACAAGTTAATTGTAATTTCCCAAACCCTCTTGGTAAAAGAAGAACCAAAAAATAAATGGTCCCTGAACTCAAATGCCAAAGCTGTAGAAAACACACAAACCATCCACTGGAACTTGGAAGACCCCGTTGCAAAATTCTAGCTTTGGTTGAAAGCTTACTAAGAATAACTATCCAACCAACAAATGAATGTTTGGGAATGGCTAAGTTAAACCACAGTAAATGCCACCATTCCATATTACTACCTCTGCTCCTAATTTCATTTCAAATACTAGCACAATCAAATTTATAAGAACCAACCCATAAAGCTCTGTCTTGCTCGTGAGTTTAACTAACAAATGCTTACTTTGGATATTCACTAAGTGGTCTAATCTGGCAAAGCAATGAAACAACACAAACCCACATACACATGCTACTTCAAAAGAACAAACAGACACAAACACTAGAAACCCACACACTCTTATATGCGAAAGTTTACAATAATAAAAAAAATAAATAAATAAAACATGACAAATGAATATTGATACTGTTAATCAACTCATATAACAAATCATGGAGAATAAAGATTCCTCCCCCACCCCCCACCACACCCACCCACCCCATACCCATAGAAAAATCGACATTAATCCTTTGAAATAATTGCATATATCTACCTTCAAATGGGTAGCCCTGAAAAACCAACAAAGAAAAAGGGATACAAAACAATGGCAATGAAACTAGGTTTCATCGTTTGATCCTTACCTTTAACAATATCAAAGAGATTATGATCATCTCAAGAAACCTTCACTGGATAGTAAGTCGAAGAGGTGCTAAAGGAGAATGACAAAAAGAACACAAGAAGAATCAATCTGGTTTTTTGAGAAGAACTGAAGAAGCAATCGGCAAGAAACTCAGAGAAGGATAGAGAGAACGGCGTGAAAGGAACAATCTGAATTTTATTTTAGCTTTATATATCTAACCTACTCTACCAGTAACCTGTAACCCATTAAAATAAAATGAACCGTCAAGATTAAAACTCCACCAAATTTATGGTCATGATTTGTGTGGGTACCGTACCCCCCTAAAAAAAGAGGGGGTACCGTAGAATGACCCATATATATATATAGAAATGGGTTCAAGTTACACCTTTTTAAAATTATTGGATATAAGTAGATCTAACGGTCAAAATAAGACCCTCATTAATGCTAATATTCTGATTAGGATCTCATTAATTATCCCTCATTTATTGTATTTTATATCTATCTCTAAACTCAAAATAAGTGTTATATTTGACTCTCTCTATGTTTCTCTCTCTATCTCTTTCTCCTCCACTGTTGTTCCACCTCCATGGATAGATTGACGGCAAAAAAAGAAAAAAGAAAACCGTGGAACACAGACATTAGAGGTTTTTGCTCATATGCTTCCATATAAACAACTGAAGGTTTTAGGAACGTATTTTCAATCTCATATCATAATTGGGAATCCACAAGGTCAAGAGAGAAAAAAAGCACCAAATACACATCAATGATTACATTGATTAGCAAGCCAAAGATTAGATTATGCAACTTCATTATTAGAAGAATAAAGATAGTATTCAAATCCATCCGATACAGTAAGCAATTTTTCAGAATTTTAAAAGTACAAAAGTAAAAAGTAGGGAGTCAATTCAAGTTAATCTCTATATTGCCAGACTAGTAAAAAAATTAAATGTCTCATGTACTCTGACTGCTATCTCTTTTGAACAAGTAATATAATTGTTACAAGTAATTAAATGTCTCATGTTATTTTTTTATTAAACACAGTAACAATTACGCAGTTATTTTTTTTATTAAACACAGAAACTAAAACCAACTCCAACATTATGGCTAAAAGAGCAAATATCATTCTCTCTCAGATTGTTGTTTCAGCTTGCTTAGTGTTAGACTTGGTTTTTTTGTTTTTTTTGTCCTTTTGCTTGCAACTTGTAGAGGTGGAACAATGGTGGAGGAGACAAAGAGAGAGAAACGTTGAGAGAGAGAGAGAGTCAGAAGTTTTTGGGTTTAGAGATAGGTTTAGAATGTAATAAATGAGAGTAATTAATGAGATCCTATTAAGAATATTTGTAATAATGAGGGTTTTTTCTTAACCATTGGATCTACTTAAATCCAACGGTTTAAAAAAGGTGTAACTCTTTAAGGTGTAACTTGAACATATCTCATATATATATATATATTTGGTTAAATGGTTGAATATATAAAAAAGAAAAACGAAGACAACAACTACATCTTAGCCACAGAGGCCAAAGTAATGCCGACACACCTATAGTAATACAACCCATTTACATCTGAGTCAAGCAAAATATTCAAATCATCATAGGAGGAGGCATCAAAAGCAACAAAATTTTTTGTCATGGAACATCCCCTCTTGGCCAGAAAATCAGCACATTTGTTCGCCTCTCTAAGCACATGCCCCACCTAGACTTGAGTAAGCCTGGCTATGAGTGACCTGCAATCAAACAACAGAGGAGAATAGTTTCTTTTAGGACAATAAGCACCATTAAGCATCTCCACAATCACTTTGGCATCAAGCTCCACCTCTGATTGATTTATTCCCAATTGAATGGCTAAAGTCATGCCATCTCTCAATGCCCACCACTCTGCCATCACACTAGTAGTGTATCCGATTGATCTTGAAAACCCCTTAATCCAAGTTCCTTGACAATATTTTATAACCCCTCCACCTTCGGCCTTTCCTGGGTTTCCATGAGATGTACCATCAGTGTTTAGCTTATGCCATCCAACTAGCGGTTTAGTCCATCTCACTAAGATACCAACTTTGGATGATACTTGATTGACCTTGCTCACATAGAAGAAATATTCCCTAGCTTGACCAATGCAGATTTTATCAAGGGTGGGATTCGGGATGGTGTTCTCAAACACCACCTTGTTTTTGTTCTTCCACAAACACCAAACCGCAAAGAGAAACAAAGTACACCAAGGAATAGAGGCTTTATGCCCAGTTGTGCTCAAACAATTTATTTTAAGCCAGTTCTCAAGATTTTCATTAAAGGAGCTTATGTGTGAAGGAGGCACCCCTAACTTACTCCACAAATCACGAGCCACTTCACAGTCTCGAAGGAGACGAACAATGGTTTCCTCATGTCGTTTGCACACTAGGCAAGCCTTATCACAGTTAATACCCCTTGCCACCAACACACTCTTCATAGGAATGCTACCATGCACACATAGCAAGAGGAAATTTGTTATCATTGGTTGAATATCAAGTTTCCAAAGCCACTGCCCTTGAAATTGGGTGCTTGTTGTTTCATCCTGATTGGCTAGTTGGTAGGCTGAATTAGTGGAGAACTCTCCATCTTTGTTGTACTTCCACGTGATAGAATCCTTCGTATTCCTAAACACTTGAATTGGGATAACTTTGATCTTATTTTTGATGAAATCTGGCAGATCAAAAGAAAGGAGTTCCCATCTCCATTCATAGTCACAACACAGATTAATCACTATCATATCCTAATCCTCCTGCCTTAAAGGCCCTTCAATCATGACTCGAAGGGAATCACTATTAATCTAGTCGTCCAACCAAACTTTGACCCCGTGGCCATTTCCAATTCCCCAACAAATCCCTTTTTTGAATATGGGAAATCCCAAGCTAATGGCTTTCCAGTTTAGAGATGAAGGGAGTTTCTTTGGATCCCTCAACCTTGCTCTCGAAATGGAACAATATTTTTTAAGTAACACCTTAGCCCACGGAGCATCTTGTTCGTGGTACATCCTCCAATTCAATTTAGAGAGCAGGACTATGTTTTTCGCCCTAGCCACTTGTATCTTTAAACCCCCTTCTTCTTTGGGCTTCACTATTTTACTTCAGCCCACCATGTGCATCCTTTTTTTTTCACTCGTGGAGCCCCATAAAAAATCTTGGTTGATTTTATCTAATTTTTCACAGAAATGAACTGGTAGTGCCACCCCTTGCATCACATAATTTGGGATGGCAAACATAACAGACTTGATTAAAACCGTCTGTCTAGTAAAGGAGAGAAACTTTGCCTTCCACCCCGCTAGTTTGCTCATGACCTTCTCCACTATAAAATTGTATGGATTTCTAGTAACCCCTCTATGTCTTAGCAGAAATTCAAGGTACTTCCCAATGTTATGGGTCTCCCAAATACCCATTTTATCACAAACTTCCTCCTTTAGACTTTCATTAACATTTGGAGAGAAGAATATACGGGAATTTTCCGAGTTGATTTTTTGATCAAATTCTACACAGAATTTCTCAATCACTTCTAATATTACTTCACAAGCATCGGAGTCAATCTTCCAAAAACGGATTATATCATCCGCAAAAGGAAGGTGGGAGAAGTCCAAATTTTCTTAGAGGCCTTCAAAGGGGTCCAGACTCCATCCACACATTTCTGCTTAATAGGTTGGGCCAAATATTCCATACATAGGATAAAAATGTACGGGGATAAGGGGTCTCCCTGTCTAATGCCCCTAGATGGTTCAAAGGACTCTAAAGCACCCTCATTAACCAAAATGGATGTGCTTGGAGATGAAATACAGCTCCTTATGATTTTAGTAAGTTTTGGGGGAAAATGGAAAGCTTGCAGCACTCTATGGACGAAGCTCCATTCCAACATGTCATAGGCTATTAATAAGTCCAGTTTTATAGCCATGAAGCCTATTCTCCCCTTTCTATTGTCCTAAGCATGAAAGAGTTCTTGGGCGATAAGAACATTATCAGCGCCTCGTTGGCCAGGCACAAAGATAGTCTACACAGGCAAGATCAAATTACTGAGATGAGGTTTGATACGGGCCACTATGATCTTTGAAACCACTTTATACACTGAGTTGCATAAGCTAATGGGCCTAAAGTTGCTCAATGATTCTAGGTTTTGGCATTTAGGAATCAAGGAGATCAACGTCTCATTTAGATAACTCGGCACAACACCACGAGCAAATATTCCTTTAATCTCCTCACAAACAGAATTTTTTACCTCTATCCAAAAATGTTGGTAAAAACCAGCGTGAAAGCCGTTAGGTCTTAGGGCCTTGAAAGGCTTGAGAGCCCATAGGCATGATCTAATTTCCTCAACAGTTACATCACGATCAATGTTGGCTCTATCCTCCCCAGTTAGGAAGCAACAAGAGAAATTAGACACATCCAAAGTCCTAGTTGACAACCTTAACTCCGTGGTGCACAAATTTTTGAAGTTAGTCCTGATATGCTCCTTTATCTCATTTTCCTTAGTTAACCAATTTCCTACTGTGTACTTACTGCATCTTATTTTATTTCTATGACGCCTCACTACCATGGAAACATGGAAAAAAGGACGTGTTACAATCCCCAAATATGGTTGCATTTAGTCTGGATTTGAGGGCTCAAAATTCCTCCTCTTGCATAAGAATAAGGGAATATTCTTACAGAAGTTGCTTTTCCAGGTCCAACACAAAAACACTTGGGTTATCAGCAAGGGCTTTTTGTGTACCATTTAGTCTAGCTAGCACTCTCCTTTTTTTTTTGCAAATAGATTCCCAAACACTTCTACATTCCATTTTTTTGTTCTATCTGCAAAATCTGAAATTGCTACTTGTAGTGCTCTATCCTCAGTCCAGGCTTGTTACACTACTCTCGAAAAATTCGGGTGGAGTAACCACACCATTTGGAAGCAGAACGATTTATTTGCATAATTCAATTATAGCACCGGGCAGTGATCCAAAAAGGTTATAGGCAGGTGGGTTACTATAGCTTTTGGATAAAGGAGTCTCCACACGAGATTGGCAAAACACCTATCGATTCTTTCTAAAATAAGATTTGAGATGGGCTTGCGGTTCATCCAGGTGAACTTAGGACCCGCAAAACCAAAATCCAGCATATTGCACTCATCTAAACACCCTTTAAACTCAAGAGCACTGTTTAGGTTCACTTGGCTCCCCACAAACTTGTCTTCCCTATACAAAACTTCATTAAAGTCCCCCAGCATAAGCCAAGGTAGATTATGGAGATGGGCCACAATTTTAAGATTATCCCATAAAATTCTTCTTTCAACTAACCTATGACTAGCATAAATTGCAAAAATAAGCCAGCTTAGGTTTGAAGAACACACCTTAATAGAAGCATGAATCTCTTACTCGGTGGTTGATAAAGGAGACACTTCAACATCATCCATTTTACAGAGTACCCACAGTCCGCCAGCATATCCAATGGTTTCCATATTAATGTACCCATCAAAAGGCAGGCCTTCTATAATTTTTTATGCTCTGTCTCCACCCACCCTAGTCTCCGTAACAACCAAAATAAAAGGGCGATGATTAATAGTCATTTCAAAAATTCTTCTTTTGAAATGAGCATTCAAGGCTCCTCTACAATTCCATATTAAAATATTCATTTTGACAAAATGACCTAGAGGTACCTTAATCTCAGGTGGGTTAACACTCATTGTCACTGACTCCACCATACTCCATCCTATCCTCCTTAAAAGACTTTTGAATGATGTCCACTCTAGCTTCCATATTGTCATGTATTTCAGAATACCCAGTATGTCCTCCTTGCAGCACAAGAGTACATCGCACATCTGCACTGGAGCCATGATTTGGATCAACTTCAATGTTGGGTGATTCCCCATGTGAGTCGTAGCCATCCCTCGGAAGTCCACCGGTTTCCTTTCTTGAATGATCCATCTGGATTCATCCTAATGGGGCATGACTGATGGCCATCGTTGCTTGCTCAACTCCTTTGCCGCCTCCCAAGAGACCTTTGGAATGTCCGTGAGGAATTTCCACCACGGGTTGGGCATGAGGTTCCACGCATTGTGGTCTAAAGAAAGATCCTTGAATCTGATGCTTGCTAGAGTTATGGGGAAAAGATGTTTACAAGCTTGCCCCAATTCTTCCTCGAACCATCCCGGAGTTTCTGTGAGTGTCGCTCGAATTTGGGCTATTACCTCGTCTGGAATCGTAACTGCTCTGCTCCTAAAGCAAATGGCCCACCCAGTTCTTGGCAACGGGGTTAGTCCTTTCAAAAACCTCTCCATTTTCAGTCTGGTCACCACTCTCCTAAGCTTCTGAGGTCTGCGGAAGATCACCCTTTACCACTGTTGCTTGCTAATTATGAAATGACATTTGTATGCTTTAGTATTGCAAAAGTGGAATATCAATTGCTTAACATAATTGGGTATTTCTTTTATATCTCTTATATGCCCTTGCGTGGTTTGCTTAAAAAGAAAAATATGCAAAGAAAAATAAAAAAGAAAAAAGAATCAAAATGCTTTATATATGATTGTCAGCATGTCTTCTAGGAGATGTGGGAGTTATAGGATGTACCTCAAAGGTGATAGTCCCCATCAAACAGCTATGATTGCGTGTGAGTTAAAGTGTTTTTCTCATATCTCAAATTGTCATAACATGTAGACACTTATGTAATCTTGTGATATTTTTCACACACAACACGCAATATTCTTTACTACTTTTGATACATGTGCAGGTACAATGTGATTTGGCCATCACAAGGAATATATGTGTTAATGTATGCTCACTAAACTATCTTGACTTGTTTATGAAATATAAAATTGGTTAGATTTGTTTAGTGTGTGTGTGTGTGTGTGTTTTAGGATCTATGTGCTTATTGTTTCTTTGTTGAGAGATGTTTTTGAGAGCTTAAAATGTTGTTTGGATCTTTGGTTGAGTAGCATGCTTGATTGCATTCATGTTTGTGTTTTTCTCCTCTTTGAAAAACTATTTTTAAGCAATCTCGATAGTTACTTGATAACTCTCGACAAAAAGCTATCCATCGAGACTTTTTAGCTAAAAGTACTGTAGATAAAGTTAAAGGTTAGCTAAAATAATACAATAGGATCCATGAATGGTACTAAAAAGTGTAATGGGATCCATGAATAGTAGAAAAATAAGTTAAACAGTCAAAAAAGCTGCAATTTTTAAGCCAATGCCAAATGCAACCTAAGAACCCGTTTGGATGTGCTTATTTGCTTGAGCTTATTTGAGTTTTTAGCTTCTTTTTGGTACTATTCATGGATCTCATTGCACGTTTTGGTATTATTCATAGTTTTCACTATACTATTCAATTAATTTTTTAACTTTTTTTTTCTACACTTTCAGCAAAAAGTTTTCTTTTTGATCATGTAGTGTGAAAAGGGCATGGGAAAGGAATAGATCAGGAGTGTGAAAAGAGAAAGATGGGTGACTTTTTTGAGGAGAGCTTTGCTATCCCACCAAGACCGGCAATGGATTATAGGACTCACATTGTTTCAGCCCCTCCCATGCAGTCTCGGTTCAATTCACCATCTTTGTAAAGAAAAACATTGCTACTCCTAATATAACTTGCAAATTCTAATGGTGCAATTGTAATTGCAAACAAGGCCTCACCAAAGTCTTCTCACACTTTGGTGTAGAAATGTTAAAAGAAAAGAGAAATGTTACGTCAATAATATTTTCACAAAAAAATTTAAGTGACGGGTTGTTGGCTATTACAGGTGGTTAAAAAAAGTAATTTAAATTGTGAATTCAATTTAAAACTAGTAATAATTTATTACATAAGATTTGTTGTGAATGTGTTGTAAAAATATTTTGCAATGTTAAAAATGATGCTCAATAGAAGTAGTTTTATGCTCAGACAATACCGCTCTACAATACTGTCTAACATTGACACATTTATAAAGGTTTTTCTATTTCTTTAGGAAAAACTTAGTACAATACTTGAGTGTTGTTTTTTTAGGCTCTTCTCTTAAAATTTTATCATGTGGCTTTTTTCTCATAGGATGAAAGTGTATTTTTTTAATTAAGCAGTCACATGGCAAAATTTTAAAAGAGAAACTTATGAAAGAGCATGGTACATCAATTTTATCTTTCTATTATTATTATTATTATTTTTTTGGAGAAGGACATGTTTAAACTTTAAAAGACAAAGAACAGAAAAGATAAAGAAAAAGAGAGACGCGTTCACATAACATGAAACTTTGGAGTTACCTCAACCTGTTCCACTCATCACGGCAACAACGGTTGATTTTTATTTTTATGTAGGGTCACGATTCGTGGCGGACCGCAACAGTGTCGGGTTCGCACGTAAAACGGCCCTAACAATATCATTTGTAGAGCGTGGGTTTGAAAGGCTAGGCCTTGATCGATAGGCGGTGGGTTTTTCATGGCGTTCATACAAGGTTTAAACGATCGTCACCCCTAGAGTCGTTCTCCTGGAGGTGGGCTGGGAGGCTCTCGTTTTTGGCCATTTTTCCCAGCCCCTTCTTTAGGTTACTTATTTTTCCTTTTATACTCGCCTGCGTCCATTACCCTTCATCCACGTATAGGGTCAATCTTTCCAAGGCCGATACTTGTCCCATCAGTCCATACCCAAAGTCGTTGGGGATGGTTGTAAAAGCCAAAGAATGCGGCTCTGTCAGGTTCAGAGCACTAAATGGCAGTAACAGCAGCTTTCCCTAGATATTTTAGATCTGTCTTCCAAGTTTCAGTCCTGTACCATTTTTACCCTTCTTTCTGAGGGGGAACTTTGGGTCTGCCGAGGACTGAACTGCCCTCGGCAACATCCAAAGGCTTTCCTGTCGAGCTCGGGTCCACAGCCCTCCTCGGCTTGGGCCTTTGGATTCCCCCCGGGTAGATGGGCCTGGCCCATAAATCAATTAGGCCCCACATTTTATTTTTATTATTTTATTATTTTTTTATGAATAACGGTTCATTGATTTAATGCGACGAAAATGTATTATTAATATTATCAATTTTTTTAAACTTCTTATTGGTTTTTAAGTAAGCTAACCATTAACATCACTTTTCATTTATCAATAACCACTTTCTACATTAGCAGTTTGCAAAATATTTTGTAACAAAGTTTGTATATCTAACATTACTTTTTTTTTTTTTTTTTTTTGGTTAACAAAATACAGAAAGTGAAAATAAATCTTTTCTATATATAATCAGAGAAAATATTTCTGACACTAAAAAATGGAAATAACTTTTTTTAAAAAGACAATGCATTATATATTTTCGCATTGAAAATATGAAAATACAACACATCACTTAAAAAAAAAAAAAAAACCTGTGAAAATACAACTCGCCACTTGGAATTCATTGACGTTTCGTACAAAATAAATAAATACCCTAAATTATAGGAAAGTTGTGAATTGTATATAGAAAAAAACTCGATAACGTGTCGTTAGAAAAAATGAAACCAAACTATTTTTATTTTTTTGTGGTTAAAAGGCCACCCCTCCATTTTCAACAAAACCAAACTATTGCTTTGATCCTGAAAACATAACCCAACACCAACTGCACATTGAATGAAATCAAATCAAAAATGTGCGAAACTTCCTAGTTAAGCCAATATAAACTTTGAGGGGAAAGCATTCAAAAATTGTATAAGCCGGGAAACAATAAGGCTTACAAAACTATTAAGGATTCTCGCATGTAATAGCAACTTCTCCATTCTTCTCAAAATCCAGCTGCCACTTTCTTTTTTTTTTTTTTGGTTATATAAGCCAGATCCACTTTCAAAGATGAAGTTTAGACAGCCAAATATCTAAATTTATACTAGCAAGATGGGCCGAACTATTCGCAAAACATTCGTCAAAAAACCCAATTATTCGGAAAACATTCGTACACGGGGCCAACAATTTTTTATAAATGTCTGAACTTTCCAAGGCATCTGTTTCAAGGATATTTCGGGGAAGCATACTTTATTGGTAAATTACAAAACATGGGACAAAATTACCTTATGCTATTTTCACCTAAATTATATAGTCTTATACCTCCTTCCTAAACTAATTAGAAAAATATCCTTCTTTTGAAACTCAATTTTTTCAAAATCGAGTTAAGCTCTATAATGATGTTTTTAAAGACCTATAGTGACGTTTTTAAGGATCTATAGTGGCGTTTTGTAACTCGAGCTCCATGAAATCGAGTTATAGGCAATTTATTGCTTGTAACTCGAGACTCAATTTCATAGAGATTGAGTTACAAAACGTCACTATAGTTTCTTAAAACATCACTATAGGTCCTTAAAAACGTCATTATAGGGTTCCAGAATTTTTTTTTAAACTCGAGTTTCAGAAAATCGAGTTATAAAAGAGGAGAATTTTCCTAATTAGTTTGGGAAGGGGGGCATAAGGTTATATAATTTGGATGAAAATGGCATAAGGCCATTTTGTCCACAAAACATGTCTTGAAGTCTGGGAGTGTTTGAATTTTAGATGAGACTCTAATGCTAACGGGTTTTTGCTTGTTTCCATGTTTGTTTCCTAAGAAAAACGAATGAATCTGTGAGTGGGTTTGTCTTTGTTAATTCAAAATTTTATGTGTTTGATTGATTTGGGTTTGAATTTGCTTCTACATTTTTTTATTGTGTGCATCTAAGGACCAAGTTTGATTTTTTTGGGTTGTCCATTGTGCTCATCGTGATTGATTTTTTTGGGTTGTTCATCATTTGTGTTTGATTTTTTTGGGTTGTTCATCGTTTGTGTTTTATTTTTTGGGGTTGTTCATCAGCTTTGTGTTTGATTTTTCTAGTTCTTCAAAAACAAATTCTATTTAGATATGTTATTGTTGTTTTAATTTTATTCTTTTCTATTTATGGAAATTTTAAAATTTTAAAGCATTAAATTTTATTTTTCAAAGATTTTAAAATCTATTTAATTTATATGAAATGATAAAAACTACGTAGAATTTTTTCATTGGTTCAATGAAACCTACGTGGCCAGCTGATGTGTAACTTAATGGACACATAAGCAACAAGCAGACAAAGGGGTTGTGGATCCAAGCACTTTCAAATTTCGGCTTGTAAAATTCAAAATTTTAAACCAAAGGTGTAAAATTTAAACATCCCCAAACTTCAGGAGTGTGTTTTGCAATTTTTCATTTAAAAAAAAAATAATAATGATAAGCTTCAAATTTCAAGCGTGATTTTTTTTTTTTTTTTTTTTGTAATAAAAATAAGCTCCTTAATTTAAAAGATAAAATAGTTTGGACAAATCTATATGGTTCACTGTTATCAATTTATTTATTTACAATTATTCCATTAACACATTTTCTAGATTTTGAAAACATCTTTTCAACTGTTTTCAAAATCATGTTATGAGCGAGGAAAATAGGACACAATTATCTAAAAATTGTATTTAAAGAACACCAATCAAACAATATATTCAAATGTGGGACCCACCAAAATCATGTTAATGCTCTTACAAAACAAGCCAAATAACCAAATATTTGTGATCAAAAATTGTGGCACAAAAGTTGAGATTTGGGGGAGAAGAGGGGAGGGATTTTGGTGAGGCCTAGTTGTTTTCTTCCCGGGCCCACCAAAATCCTATATTTCCAATTTGGAGAGATTTGAAAAGAGAAAATAGGGGAAGAGGGGGATTTCTGAGAAAACACAAAAACTACCCCTCCCACCCATTGTGCGTTAACATTGCTAATGAATAATGATGCTTCTAAAATAAATTCTTTTTTTTTTCTTTTTGTCAACGTGTTTTTTAAACTAAACAAGCAGTGGGCTTTTAAAAAAAATAAAAAAATAAATGGTGGCTTTCACCTCTAATACAATATATAATATAATGGAAAAATATTTTTTATTTATTGATTTAAAAATTTATTTTTCATATTATGTGATAGAGGCATAAGAGTGAATTCATAATAAACAACATTTTCTATCATCTCATTTTCCTTCTCAACCAAACAAATGAGTTTTTCATCTCTCAACGTTTTCTTCATTCTAACTAAACACCATGAGAAAAAACTAAAATCTCTTTAAAGATCTGATTAATAGGGGAGATAAGGTTTAAATCTCCCACCTGAAAGTTTGGATATCCTTTTGTTTTGGGTACTTTGAGAATTTTTTGTAATTCATGCCATGTTATATTTGCCTATGGTGTCCTTATAGCTTTTCACCATACCCATGGTTTTTTTTGTCCTAAATTTTGCCTAGGGCGCCATCACGGGTTTTCAACCTAGCAAACTCTTCTCTTTTTCTTTTTCTCTTTTTTTATTTGGCTTACACAAAATACTTGTGAAGTCGATCCATGTTCATTGGCTGGACGAACTCGTCTCTGTCTAAATCCATAAAGGCATGGAAAAGAAGTTAAACAAAACAAACATGTGAAAGTAGAGGCAAAACAAACAAAAAAAAAAAATTAGGGTTTCTAGGTAGCGGTTTGCACACGAAAGAACAAGCCTACATGCGTAGGCAAAATTATGCATATGCAGTTTCTTGCCCAGAAAGCCCTAAAAACACAACCAAGCCTAAAACACTAATCTGACATCCTAACATGCATTTTATGTATACAAAAATGTAAACCTAATCTAGAAAAGCATATTAAACATATTACAACAAACAAATAAAGCAAACATAATGATTTAAAAGCAGAAAATGAAATAAAGGAAAAAGAAAAGTTTAGACGAGATACCTCACACAAAAACTTTCCAAGCTTGATTTTTGACAGTTCCCTGTAGTCAAATCTATTCACAAACCAACAAGAAAGCGATTAGCAACGTTAAACTAAAAGGATTGGGGTCAAAAAATGTCCTAATAAAAAAAAAAAAAAAATTGACTTAAGGGCCGCTTTGGTCATTTTATTTCCGTAAATAGAATTTTGCTTATTTTAAAGGTTATATTTTCCATTTTAACACTCCCCAAGTCAATTTGATATCTGATTGGACTCTAAACTGACCTTGGGCCTTAGAGCTTGGGCATCATTGGGGAACGGGGGCTCGAGTCATAAGGGGTACAAAATGCAGTGTCTACATGTCATATTGTGAATCGAGTGCACTTCAGACCATGTACAAAGAAGACTCCATATGAGCTGTGGAAAGGAAGGAAACCAAATGTTAATTACTTTAGAATATTTGGTAGCACTTGCTTCATTCTAAAGAATAGAGAGAACATGGGAAAGTTTGACACCCGAAGCGATGAAAGGGTCTTTCTTGAATATTCCTCCACTAGCAAAGCATACAGGTTGCTAAACAAAAGAACTAGAAAGGTCATGGAAACTGTTAATGTTGTGATAGATGGAGTATCAACTTCCGAGTCTTCAAAAGATGTTGATCAACTGCCAAAGTCCATCCTCCTTTTGACTTCTGAAAATGATCAAGAATTAGGTGATCAAGATCCTCCTTCTCCTGCCTCACCTAGTTCCATACAAATCTCAGAGGATACTTCTACATCACTTCAACATTCTCGAACCAAACACATTGAGATCTGACATCAATTTATTTATGAGTTGGTTGAGAATGGCATTGTCACTCTTGAGTTCATTCACATTTATGATCAAAAGGCTAATCTCTTCACAAAACCCTTAGATTGTAGACGCTTCAAATTCTTGCACCAAAACTTTGGTGTTATTTCCTTGGAGTGATTCTCTTCTCTTCCTCCTTAAGGCATCTGCACTTCCAGTTTCTAATGCTTTGTACGTTTGTTTGTTTTTAAGTTTTTTTTTTTAAAAAAAAATATAAAAATAGGGGAAATTTTTGAAAAATAGAAAAATAGTATGTGTTTGTGTATACTGTTACTTATTTACCTTTAGATGGCTTTTAAAACAAAGTTTCTTAACTTTGTATCTCTTGTACCTTAGATGAGCATCTTCATATACAACTAAGCAATGTGAGCTTTGTTGCTCATTTATGTGATTTGTATGATTTAGTTGATCTTTTATCATTCATATTTTAATCACTCTTTTTAACGGGAAGGACTAGAAAATCCTAAAAGAAAGACATAAATAACCATCTCACCACTAAAACTCATCAATCATACAACACCTGTGTGCAATTCATAAAAGCCGTATTTGGTAAGGTGTCGCACTTGCACAACAAAAACCAAGATGTTTGGCTTTCATAATTAAGTAATTCTTTTCTCTCTAATTTACTTATGCGTATTATGTCATTTTATGTTTAAAAAGAAAAAATATGCAAAGAATATGTAAATAAAAAAGAATCACAATGCTTTGAAATATGGTTGCAAGGCGTGTTTCTAGGAAATTTGGGAGTTATATGATGTATCTTGAAGGTGATGGTCCCCATCAAGCAGTTATGATTGTGTGTTGATATATTTAGTCTTTTTATATCATTACACTTCATATAATGATTTACTTATGCTCTCTTGCAAAAGTTTCACACACAACACGTATACTCTTTGCTACTCTTGATACAATTGTACAAGTACAATGTGATTTGGTCATCACAAGGAATGCATGTGGTAGTATATGCTCTATAAATCGTCCAAACTTGTTTTCAAAATAAAATTGGTTAGACTTGTTTAGTGTGTTTTTATCTAGGAATGCTTTGCATCTAGAGTTGATGATGTGTTTGAGTGCTTAACATGCTTCTTGATTGCTTGTTTTGGTGTTTATCTTGAGTGCATTCATCTCATGTTGTTTTTCCTCCTTGAAAAACATATTTTCTAAACTCTCAATAGCTGCTCGACAACTCCTCATTCTATTGAGATTTTCTAGGTTTTCTCAATGCCTCTCGGTAGATAGCTCGATCTATCGAGCCTCTTCTTTGAAGTCTCTATCTGCTCGATAGATAGCTCGACACCTCCTCGATCTATCAAGCTAGTTTTGCCGTCGATACCTCCTTAATCTATCAAGATTTAGTTCTTGATACCTGCTCAATCTATCGAGGTGCCTGTTTCTATATATACTTAAGGTTCGACCCGATTTGTGCTCAAACTCAAATATTTCGATCTCTCTCTCTCTTCTCTCTCGATCCGAACACCCTTCTTTCACCAAAAACCTCATTTCCTTCAAGATTTCAGCCTTAACCAAGCTTCAATTCTTTGGTATGTGTTCTAAATCTTCTCTCTTTCTCTCTACTTATGCATTTCATGCATTTTGTGACCTAGATTTTAGTTTTTGGGAAAATTTGGGGTTTTTGAGTTTTTATGAAATTTTTTTGGTTGGGTTTTGTTAATATGATCTCACATATTCATGCATTGCATTCTATGTTCATTATAACAATGTTTCATGCATTTTAGGATTGTGTGACTGATTATATCTTATGAGTGATGTAATTTGGATTGGGTTTTTACCCATATATATATATATATATATATATGATGTATGTTTCTTCACCTCTATCTCACATGTGTTGTTTTTTTTCTCCCTTTATACATATGGTTATTATTTTATACAACTTGCCTATGTTTCACACTTCATACCTTAATGAATCTTGTTTAAGTGTTTCAAATAAGACAGGTTGCAAGTTTATCATGCCACGATCTCTTTTCTTGCAAAGTTTTTCAAGAGCTCATTGTAGTTGTTAGGCTTTTGTACTTTTGACTTTTGTTAATAGTTATGGAGTTGTTGCTTTATGCTTCTCTCATAATTATGTTTGTGGTTTTGTCACAGATTGCCAAAAGGGGAGATTATAAGTTTTATTTTTTATGTAATTGGCTAATTCTTTGACAAAATGCTCTTTACTTGTGATTGGGTAGATCTAAGATGAGTTTAATACATTAAGAAATATTTCGTTCAAGCATATTAAGTGTTCGTATTAACAAACATAAAGATTGGTCCAAAAAACAAGTAAAGAAAATATGTTTATTAAGTCTCGACAAATGCCTACTATTGAGACTCAATGTGAACCTCGATAGATGGCTCGACTGCAACTCAATCTATCAAGAATTACGATTTTTAGTTTTCCAGATCTAAAATTTGGTCTAGGCTTATGTATTTGTTTAGGATTTCTTTTCTTACAACCCTAGACATATATAAGGCTTATTTTAAGAGCTGACACATATAGATATGGAGAACTAGAGATTTATTTTCTCTGTGAGAAGCTACTACGTTTGTACGCCATGGGGTTTTGTAACCAAGTGCTTCCTGATCTTCATTGTGGATGAAGTGAAGAACTTTGCAGCCAACAACATCATTTAAAATTGCTGGAGTTAGTCACGTACTAGATTCCGTGCAAAAGGTTAGTCACAGATTGAAAATTTGTGCATGAAGAGAAAGAACGCTTCTACATGATCAAGTTCAATTGGGTGGTGACCTTAAAATCACCTGGTGGAGTTTTTGTCTAATGAGAGGTTTTCCCAATTTTTCAACAAATCACAGTGTTAATTTAATTTCTGCTGCATTTAGCTTTTTTGGTAATTCAACTAGAGACTAATCATTGTTTGCAACGGGTGGGCCCATAGTGCGGTAAATTGCTAGTCCAGAGAATTTATTTATTTACAATTATTCCATTAACACATTTTCTAGATTTTGAAAACATCTTTTCAACTGTTTTCAAAATCATGTTATGAGCGAGGAAAATAGGACACAATTATGTAAAAATTGTATTTAAAGAACACCAATCAAACAATATATTCAAATGTGGGACCCACCAAAATCATGTTAATGCTTTTACAAAACAAGCCAAATAACCAAATATTTGTGATCAAAAATTGTGGCACAAAAGTTGAGATTTGGGGGAGAAGAGGGGAGGGATTTTGGTGAGGCCTAGTTGTTTTCTTCCCGGGCCCACCAAAATCCTATATTTCCAATTTGGAGAGATTTGAAAAGAGAAAATAGGGGAAGAGGGGGATTTCTGAGAAAACACAAAAACTACCCCTCCCACCCATTGTACGTTAACATTGCTAATGAATAATGATGCTTCTAAACTAAATTCTTTTTTTTTTCTTTTTGTCAACGTGTTTTTTAAACTAAACAAGCAATGGGCTTTTAAAAATAAATAAATAAATGGTGGCTTTCACCTTTAATACAATATATAATATAATGGAAAAATATTTTTTTATTTATTGATTTAAAAATTTATTTTTCATATTATGTGATAGAGGCATAAGAGTGAATTCATAATAAACAACATTTTCTATCATCTCATTTTCCTTCTCAACCAAACAAATGAGTTCTTCATCTCTCAACGTTTTCTTCATTCTAACTAAACACTATGAGAAAAAAACTAAAATCTCTTTAAAGATCTGATTAATAGGGGAGATAAGGTTTAAATCTCCCACCTGAAAGTTTGGATGTCCTTTTGTTTTGGGTACTTTGAGAATTTTTTTTAATTCATGCCATGTTAATTTTGCGTATGGTGTCCTTATAGCTTTTCACCATACCCATGGTTTTTTTTGTCCTAAATTTTGCCTAGGGCGCCATCACGGGTTTTCAACCTAGCAAACTCTTCTCTTTTTCTTTTTCTCTTTTTTTATTTGGCTTACACAAAATACTTGTGAAGTCGATCCATGTTCATTGGCTGGACGAACTCGTCTCCGTCTAAATCCATAAAGGCATGGAAAAGAAGTTAAACAAAACAAACATGTGAAAGTAGAGGCAAAAAAACAAAAATTAGGGTTTCAAGGTAGCGGTTTGCACACGAAAGAACAAGCCTGCAAGCGCAGGCAAAATTATGCATATGCAGTTTCTTGCCCAGAAAGCCCTAAAAACACAACCAAGCCTAAAACACTAATCTGACATCCTAACATGCATTTTATGTATACAAAAACGTAAACCTAATCTAGAAAAGCATATTAAACATATTATAACAAACAAATAAAGCAAACATAATGATTTTGATATCCTCCGAATCAGTAAGGTGGATGATCTGGCTTTGGTGGGCTACTGAAGCGGTTGAAGGCCTACAAAGATGCAAACACAGTCAAAGAGGAGATCGGAGAACACCGGCCGAACCCCCTCCGATGGAAATGTTAGCCTCGCAGAGAAGGAAGTTCCAAGTATTTGGGAATAATGTCTTAGAGAAATCTTACCTCTGTCGGGTTCAGACCGATCCTTTATATAGGGATCCTGGGACGGTTATTTGTCCAATAACCTCCCCAAGATTTGTGGAAGCCAACGAGTTCGGAGTTAACTTCCTCAACGGCTACTAAAATTGTAACCGCTAACGGAAGTTAACTTATTTGATGGATTCGTTGAGATAGTTGCGGGTTTAGTAACCGCTATAGAGAGTCGAAAGTTCTAAGTGTTATACATTCATCCGTCTGGTGTAGGACGGTTTGGCCGTCCAAGGATATCTGATGATTGCCCATGGACGACCTTCATGGACGAGCAAGTCGTCCATGGGTGACTTAACTGATAGAAGGTAGTGTTATTGCCCATGAACGTTTTTCCTTCTTCTGGGTTCATTCTTGGACCAACCTGCTCTGTAGGCTCTGGACGAGCCATTTGGACGAACAGGAGATGGATTATTTTCTGCTTCTCCATCAGTTGCCCCTTTGTTCAAAGAGTCGTCCAGGACATTGTTGTGATTTTCACAAAATTTCACTTTTTCGTACGCCACGTGTTGCGAAGCTTTTGGTTAGTCAATCGTGTCGATCCCGTTTCCCAAAGGAACTGCCACATGTCAATTTCTGAGTGGCGAGCGTCGTTTCGTTGATCCTGTTGCTGGGGCCTATAAATAGTGCATTCTCTTTCATGCCCCTCACTTTTTCCTCATTCTCTCTTCTGCCATCTAGTCCAAGAGCCTTGTCTAGCTCTCGTTCTAGTTCCATCAGGTATTTCCTCTTTCTTTTTTAGGTTCTCAAGTCTTTTCTACATTTCAACCATGTCTTCGTCTAGTAGTTTAGAGAGGGAGATAGATGAGTACGAGGACGGTTCCTCTGGGAGTGAGGGTAGTGTAGATAGTTCTTCCTGTAATGATTCCTCAGACGAGCATTACTTGTCTGGGGTTCCTGGCATTCCCTTAGAGGAATTTCAGGAACTACGACGTAGGGCGGCTTTTGGATCTGGGGCTAGCTCGTCCAGACAGCCATCTAGTCCTCCTCAAGACGAGGAAGAGGACAAAGAAGATGTCATCTATAGTTGCGCCCCAGAGGTAGCATCCACCTTAGACGCAGCTAAGTTGAAAATTCTTGTAGATAGATATCAAATCCCTAAAGAGCTTAACCCTCATCTACCCAAGGCCGGAGAATGGTGTTGTTCTCCTTCCTCTGGCTAAGGGTATACGCTTCTTACCTTTTAGCTGGTCTTAGGTTTCCCCTAAATTCTTTCTGCATAGACCTCTTCCAAAGGTTGGGTATTGGACCTAACCAGCTCAACCCCAATGGTTGGAGGACGATAGTTGCCATGCAAGTGTTATGGCGTGAGGCATTGGAAGGGGACCGTCCAATTACAGTGGACGAGTTCCTTTACTGTTATAAGCCCTCAGAGATCAAAAAATCTACTGGTTTCTACCAGTTCTCGTCCAGAGGTTCATAGTACAGTTTAATAAAGGGTCATAGCTCGTCTAACCGGCTTTGGAAAAAAGAATTTTTTATTATTTCTGGAAATTGGGCTGGGGACCCAGCTGATGTGGGTAATCCCCTCTTCCCACCTTTTACCAGCCCTCTAGGTCATCTTCGTCCTGAGGGTATGTTTTTCTTTCCATTTTATCTCGTTTGTCCTTTAATTTTTTCCATCTGTCAATCGTCTAACCCTTTCTCTTGGTGATGTAGCTGTTGTTCGTCCACACTTGGACAAGTTTTTCTTGGACCGGATAGAAGTGGTTCGCACCTTTCCAGGAAGGACTTTCCACGACTTCATTACTCTTAGTCGTCTAGCAGCTTGGGGATTTGGTCCAGTGCCTACTGCTGAGAACTTAAGTCACGAGGAGCTCACTTGTCGAAGTAAGTGTCATCCACTGTATTTTATTATATTAACTCTCTTTTCTTTTTTTATTTATTTTTTCGGATTAATTTTCCTCGTCTTAGGGATAAGCACGATGAGGGAAAATAAAGAGAAGACAGTGACTAGCGGGGACGAGGATGTTGCTGCTCCCACTGGCAAAGTGGCTTCCGTCCAGGATAGGAAGAGGAAGTCTAAGCCAATATCAAGTGCTGTGAACCTGGACGACCTCCCAAGTCGTCGAGGCCCCAAGAAGCAAAAGTCAAGTAAGACTTCCCTTCCAAAGGTCCCCAAGTTCGTACCACCAACAGTGAATTTGGACGAACCTCTAGCGGACGTGGAGCCCGTCCAAACAGTTCATCCCGTCCAGTCCGATCCTCCCCCTCCTCCCAAAGCTTCTCGCAAGCCTAGCCCGTCTGAGCCCTCTGATCGTCCTTCCAATTTGGTTTTGGACGAGGGTTACGCATGGAGGACGTTCAAAGGGATCGTCACTGAGCGTGAAGTTAACGAATGTTACAACATATCAGTGAAGGAGTTTGAACGCTATGGCATCCATGACCTTTTCAAGGTAAGTCTCTTCCTCGTCCTTGTGTGTAAACATTTTATCTTGAATGAAATATCTAACTCCCTTTCGTCCAAATGCAGGCTATGTCAAAGTTTTATACAGCAACCTGCCAAGCTAAGGAGCTTGCTTCAGAGGCTAAGACGGCTAAGGATAAGGCTAAGGAGCTAAGCCATGAGGTTTTGCTCAAGAAGGGGGAGGTCATTAGGTTGACTGAGGATTTTAATTGTCTGCAAGGAAGTGAAACAAAGTTGAAGAACGAAGTGGAAGAGCTTAAAGCTGACAACTTAGAGAAGGATACCCGCATCGTCCATCTCGAAGGACAAGTTTCAGAGTTTGCTTCGTCCTTGGAGAAGGCACGTGAAGAAGCTATTGCAGCCTTCAAGAAGTCTGACGAGTATAAGAATCGTCTAGACAGCCATTATACAACTGGCTATGAAGACTTCCGTGCTGATGCTAAGGAGGCATATCCTGACTTGGACTTCAATTCCTTCAAGCTTCCCCTTGCTACAGAGAGTTCCCTGTTGCAGACGAGTTCTGAGGACGTTAACATAATGGACGACGCTAATATTGAAGTCACTCAGGACGACCCTAAGACGAGCGTGCCCAAGTGAAATCATTTTCCTTAGAAAATTTATTTTTATTTGCATTTTCATGGAAGTGCCCGTTGTTTTAGGCTTTTTACTTTTTTTTTTTTTTTTTTTTAAGTTCATACAAGTACAATTATCTCGTCCAGGATTCTGGACGAGTTTTATATACAGTTTCATTTTTCACAACTTAAGGGGTTTTTGGACGTGGGTCGTCCACCCTTCTTTAAATTTCAAGAAAAAATGAATATTTCCTATTCTCACCTTCCATTGTGTTTGAATACAGACATTTTCAGCTTTATGTATGGAATTTTTATTCTCAATAATCATATCATGTGATTATGTGGTTCGTCCACCCTGGAATTCAGTTCGCCTCGTCTTGAATATGAGGGCGAATTTTTTATTACATCACCAAGATAAAGCAAATTGATTCATTTCAGCTTATGTATAGTTCATCTATGAATGACTTCCTTTTTTATTAGGTTTTATTCATCATTCAAAATTATGGACGATCATTTTTTCGTCCTTGATTAGACTTCACAGCGATTTCTCGTCCAATGCAATGGATTGTTAAGCTGGTTTTGAAGTCTTTGTTCATCCGTGTCTTGGACGGACACTTCTCGGATTTCATCTCGTCTTGAGCTTTAGACGGATATACCCTCGGCTTAGGTTTTATCTCGTCTTATGCTTTGGACGGATGTACCTTACTTTTGGCTCAGGTTTCATCTCGTCTCATGCTTTGGACGGATGTACCTTGTTTAATTTTTCCTTTTGAGGAAAGCTTATGGATGGCATATCCTTGCGTCCAAGGTTTTCATTCGTCCATGCTTATGTTTCTTTTTTGTGGATCAATCTGAATGAACACACAAAGGATTCCAATAATATACTTGAAAACACATCATATATATATTTGAAAATCCAAACTTATGTAAACATTCATCCACAGGCATGGCACATGCTCGTGAGCTGGTGCCTTATTGAATTAAAAATACAAACCAAATCGTCCATGAATAGCACAAAAGTGAAAACACTAATGTACTTTCTCGAGGATTATACTAATGTACTTTCTAGGGGATTATTAAAATATTTAAAAACACATAATAGTAGTAAATAAACATTACTTCTGCTCGTCCAAATATCTCGTCCAAGGCCACTTTTGTCAAGAGTTGGCACTTATTGATGGTATTTCCTTAGGTGTTCAACATTCCCAGGGTGTTCTAGCCTCTGTCCATCCAAAGCTTCCAAATAGTAGGACCCTTGCCTCTTGCAATTGATAACTCTATAAGGTCCTTCCCAATTTGGCCCAAGTTTCTCGTAGGCCGGGTTTCTTGTAGCCAAGGTAATCGTCTTCAGGACGAGATCTCCGATGTTGAAACGCCTAGGCTTTACCATGGCATCATATTGTCTTGCCATGAGGTTTTTGTACCTCGCTGTCCTCTGTTCTGCATCCATCCTGACTTCGTCCATAAGGCCAAGGTTAAGACGGAGTTGTTCTTCATTTTGTTCAGCTTGATACTTCCTCACCCTGTGGCTCGTCATGTGTACTTCTGCCGGTATAACTGCCTCACTCTCACAGGCAAGTTTAAAAGGAGTTTCCCCTCACTGTCGTTCTGTAAGCCCATAAAACACATGGTAACTCGTCTGGCCATACTCCCTTTGCCCCTTCGAGCCGAGCCTTGATGATTTTCAACAACGATCGGTTTGCTACTTCTGCTTGTCCGTTGGCCTGTGGTTGGGAGGGTGAGGAGTAATGGTTCTTCATTCCAAGCTGTTCACAAAATTCCTTAAAAGGTGCGTTGCCAAATTGTCGTCCATTGTCAGACACAAGTACTCTAGGTACCCCGAATCTGCATACAATGTTCTTCCAGACGAAGTTCTTGACATTTTGCTGCATGATTTTTGCTAAGGGTTCGGCTTCCACCCATTTTGTGAAGTAATCTATTCCTACCACCAGAAATTTCATTTGTCGAGTTCCAGTTGGAAAGGGCCCCAAAATGTCCAGCCCCCATTGTGCGAAAGGCTAAGGGGCCATCATTGGCGTGAGAAACTCTGCTAGCTGTCTGGGAATGTTGCTGAAGCGTTGACATTGATCACATACTTTGACATATGCCTTGGCCTCAGCTTGGATGGTCGGCCAATAGAATCCGCTACGAATGACTTTATGGATGAGTGATCTTGCTCCCGAATGGTTTCCACATGCTCCTTCATGAACGTCCCTCAACATGTAGTTTGCCTCGTCCAGAGCCAAACATCTTAAGAGAGGTTGAGAAAAACCTCTTTTGTATAACACTTCGTCCATGAGTACGTACCTGGCTGATCTGACCCTGAGCTTCCTAGCTTCGTCCTTCTCTTCTGGAAGCCTTCTGTCCTTCAAGTACGATACTATTGGGGTCATCCAATTCCTGTCACCCTTTATCTGCATCATTTCTGGAAGGTCTATACTTGGCATGTAGTGTACTTCATCCAACTCGTCCAACACTTCATTCGCAGACACTTCCTTCGCCAGAATATCTGCTTCCACATTCTCTTCCCTTAGGATTTGAACAAAATCAGCTTTTTTGAATTTCTTTACAAGGCGCACTACCTTCCTTAGATATTTCTTCATTCTGTCTTCCTTGGCTTCGCATGTCCCATTTACTTGGTCTATGACCAATTGAGAGTCTCCCAAGACAAGTATTGAGTCTACTTCTACGGACTTGGAAAACTCTAACCCCTTTAAAAGGACTTCATACTCCACTTCATTATTAGTAGTCTGGTATTGCAAACGGGCCTTGTACTTTAATTTGTCTCCTTCTGGCGACTGCAAAACAACTCCTATTCCTCCAGCATACAATGTAGACGATCCATCTACATGAACGACCCATTTGTTATTGTACTCTCCTTCCCTAAGATCCTCGTAACTCGGAGTGAACTCTACAATGAAATCTGCTAGGGCTTGAGCCTTTATTGCATTTCACGGTTGGTACCGAATGTCGAATTCACTAAGTTTCACCGCCCACTGAATCAGCCGTCCTGTGGCTTCCAGCTTGTTCATTGCCTTCTTAAGCAGATGGTCTGTCATGACATTGATGACATGAACTTGGAAGTAATGTCTTAACTTCCTAGAAGCTGTTATCAGTGCAAAAGCCAATTTCTCTATAAGTGGATACCTTCCCTCTGCTCCTCTGAGTGCCCGGCTAGTGTAGTACACAGGTTTTTGTACTTTCCCCTCTTCTCTGATTAAAGATGAACTTACGGCGTGTGGGGACACCACTAAGTATAGGTACAGTTCTTCTCCTTGCACAGACGGACTTAATAATGGGGCAGTTGTGAGATAGTCCTTCAGGTCTTGGAAGGCCTTTTGACATTCGTCCGTCCATTCAAATGCCTTCCTGAGGACTTTGAAGAAAGGTAAACATTCGTCTGTAGTTTTCGAAACAAATCTGTTCAAAGCGGCAACTCGTCCAGTGCGGGATTGAAATTCCTTGATACTCTTCGGTGGCTTCATGTCTGGATTTTCCTCGATTCCTCTTTACGAAACCATGAACCCCAGAAACTTTCCCGATGATACTTCGAATGCACACTTGCTTGGGTTCAACTTCATCTTATATCACCGAAGTGTTTCAAAGGTTTCCTGTAGGTCGTCCAGATGGCTTCCCTCGTCTATGCTCTTCACAAACATGTCGTCGACATAAACCTCCACATTCCGTCCTATATATGGATGAAACATGTGATTCACCAACCTTTGATAAGTTGCCCCTGCATTCTTCGAAACAAATCTGTTCAAAGCGGCAACTCGTCCAGTGAGGGATTGAACTTCCTTGATACTCTTCGGTGGCTCCATGTCCAATATAGCTTGGATCTTGTCTAGATTCGCCTCAATTCCTCTTTGCGAAACCATGAACCCCAGAAACTTTCCGACGATACTCCGAATGCACACTTGCTTGGGTTCAACTTCATCTTATATCACCGAAGTGTTTCAAAGATTTCTTGTAGGTCGTCCAGATGGCTTCCCTCGTCTATGCTCTTCACAAACATGTCGTCGACATAAACCTCCACATTCCGTCCTATATGTGGATGAAACATGTGATTCACCAACCTTTGATAAGTTGCCCCTGCATTCTTCAAACCGAAGGGCGTCACTTTGTAGCAAAACAAGCCTTGGCTGGTAATGAAGGAAGTTTTTTCCTGATCAGCTTCATCCATCTTGATCTGATTATATTCTGAGAAGGCGTCCATGAAGCTCAGCAATTGATGGCCAGCCGTAGAGTCCACCAATTGATCAATGCGTGGCAAAGGATAATTATCCTTGGGACATGCCTTGTTCAAGGCAGTGAAGTGTACGCACATTCTACACTTTCCATTTGCTTTCTTCACCATCACCACATTGGCTAACCAATCCGAGTAATAGACTTCCTTAATGAACTGTGTCGTGGTCAGTTTCTGAACCTCTTCCTTGATCGCCTTGTCCTGCTCGGGAGCGAATACCCTCTTCTTCTGACGAACAAGCTTAAAAAAGGGGTACACATTCAATCGATGAGTGATCACACTTGGGTCGATTCCTGGCATGTCGTCATGACTCCATGCAAAAACGTCGATACTCTTTCTCAAGAATTGGATGAGGTCTTTTCTTGCCTTCTCCTTCATCCCTGTTCCAATTCTGGTAAATTTCTCGGGATCATCTTCTTGCAAAAGAACATCTTCCAATACTTCCGTGGGCTCTGCAACAACCCTTCTTTCCTTGATGCTCATTGTCTGCACCTGTTCGTCCAAAGCCATCATAGCTAAGTAGCATTCTCTAGCTTCCAACTGATCTCCTTGTGCTTGCCCTATCCCGTACTCCGTAGGGAATTTGACTGATAGATGGTAGGTAGACGTTATCGCCTTCCAACTATTCAGAGTTGGTCTTCCAGTAATGGTATTGTATGAAGACGTACAGTCTACAACGAGGAAATTGACTTCCCTAGTTATCTATTGCGGGTATGACCCTACCACTATCGGTAATGTAATGGTGCCCATGGGCTGCACCTTCATTCCTCCGAATCCTATCAATGGTGAGCAAACTGGACGAAGTTGATCCCGCCCAAGTCTCATTTGTTGGAAGGCAGGGTAGTACAATATGTCTGCTAAGCTTCCGTTGTCAACTAACACTCTCCTGGTTGTATAATCTGCAATAAGCAGTGTAATGACAATCGCATCGTCATGCGGGTGATGGATCCTCTCAGCATCTTCGTCGGTGAAGGAAATGGCAGGCTCGTCCATTGATCTCGTCCTCGGTGATCGTCCAGAGAGCTGGACGTTTTGCACCACTTTGAGATACGTCTTCTTCGACTTGGAAGATTGCCCCATCGAGTTTCCTCCGATGATAATCCTTATCTCTCCTAGTGGGGGCCGAGATGATTCCTCCATTTTACCTTTCAACTTCTCATCTTTATGATCCCTTCCAATGAAGTGCCTCAACTTTCCTTATCTGATAAGATTCTCAATTTGCTGTTTTAGGTCATAACACTCATTCGTGTCATGCCCATGATCCCTGTGAAAGCGACAATATTTATTCTTATTGCGCTTATTGGGATCTCCCTTCATCTTCTTTGGCCATTTTAGAGAAGGGTCGTCTTTGATTTGCATGAGCACCTGATCAAGTGGAGCATTCAGGGGCGTATAGTTCTGGCCTCTTCCCAAAGAACCCGTCTTCCTGTTATCTCGTTCCTTCTTATCTTTCGTCCGTCCCTTCTTTCGACGAGGGCCTTGTTCTGAATGGCGTGCTGGGTGTGCTTCCATCCTTTCAGCTCTTTTCCTCTTCTTGGCTATGATCGCATCTTCTGCATTCATGAAGTTCTGAGCCAAATGGACGAGCTCAGTCATGGTTTGAGACTCCTTCTCATATAACTTGTGGATAAATAGGTCAGAATTAATCCCATTGTGGAAGGCCGCCAATTGAAGCTTGTCATCTACCTCGTCCACACTAAGGGCTTCTCTGTTGAAGCGAGTGATGAATGATTGCAGGCTTTCATTTTCCCCTTGCTCTATGGTTAACAAGCTGGACGAAGAACGCATGTGTATTTGTCCCCCGATGAAATTGTTAACAAACAATTTACTTAACTCTTCGAAAGAACCTACAGAACCTGGGGGTATTTTGTTGAACCAAACTCGTGCCGGGCCTTTAAGGGTAGTAGGAAAGGCTCGACACATGATTTCATCAGGGACTCCCTGAAGGTGCATCGTTGTCTTGAATGTAGCAATGTGATCAAATGGGTCACGCGTCCCATCGTACGAGTCCAGGGAAGGCAGTTTGAACTTTGATGGTAGAGGATGGCCGTTGATGGAAGCCGTAAAAGGAGAGTCAGTTCCGTGGACCAAGTCTTCTATAGGATTCGTCCTCCTCATGTTTTCTTTCATTTCCTCCATGACTTTCTTCATTTGGTCCATCCCTTCTTTCAAGTGTGGCACTGTCCGTGAAGTGGTGCCTCTAAACTGACTTCCGATCTCAGTATTCTCTCTATCACCATGGCCTTGTGTTTGTCCTCCTTCTTTCATGTTCCTCACGTGTCTGTCTTCTCTGATTGATCTCCATTTTTAACTCCTGGTTTTGGCGAGTCAATTTCGCCATTGCAGCCGCCATGGATTGCACATGCTGAACGGACGACGTCTGCATGACTGGCGCAGATTGGCGATCACGCTGGGGATTACTTGAAGCGCCTCTGCTTCCCTGACGGCCAGGGCTAGTAGCCCTCGACTTGGTCCTGACCATCCTAACCCTTTGTCGCAGAAAAGAAAGTCACAAAGCAATCTGTTCCCACAGACGGTGCCAACTGATATCGCTCCGAATCAGTAAGGTGGATGATCTGGCTTCGGTGAGCTACTGAAGCGGGAAGGCCTACAAAGAAGCAAACACAGTCAAAGAGGAGACCGGAGAAGACCGGCCGAAACCCCTCCGATGGAAAAGTTAGCCTCGCAGAGAAGGAAGTTCCAAGTATTTGGGAATAGTGTTTCAGAGAAATCTTACCTCTGTCGGGTTCAGACCGGTCCTTTATATAGGGATCCTGGGACGGTTATTTGTCCAATAACCTCCCCATGGTTTGTGGAAGCCAACGAGTCCAGAGTTAACTTCCTCAACGGCTACTAAAATTGTAACCGCTAACGGAAGTTAACTTATTTGATGGATTCTTTGAGATAGTTACGGGTTTAGAAACCGCTATAGAGAGTCGAAAGTTCTAAGTGTTGGGCATTTGTCCGTCTGGTGTAGGACGGTTTGGTCGTCCAAGGATATCTGATGATTGTCCATGGACGACCCTCATGGACGAGCATGTCGTCCATGGGAGACTTAACTGATAGAAGGTAGTGTTATTGTCCATGACCGTTTTTCCTTCTTCTGGGTTGATTCTTGGACCAACCTGCTCTGTAGGCTCAGGACAAGCCATTTGGACGAACAGGAGATGGATTATTTTCTGCTTCTCCATCAGATTTAAAAGCAGAAAATGAAATAAAGGAAAAAGAAAAGTTTAGATGAGATACCTCACACAAAAAATTTCCAAGCTTGATTTTTGACAGTTCCCTGTTGTCAAATCTATTCACAAACCAACAAGAAAGCGATTAGCAACGTTAAACTAAAAGGATTGGGGTCAAAAAATATCCTAATCAAAAAAAAATTTGACTTAAGGGCCACTTTGGTCATTTTATTTCCAAAAATAGAATTTTGCTTATTTTAAAGGTTATATTTTCCATTTTAACACTCCTCAAGTCAATTTGATATCTGATTGGACTCTAAACTGACCTTGGGCCTTAGAGTTTGGGCATCATTAGGGAACGGGGGCTCGAGTCCTAAGGGGTACAAAATGCAGTGTCTACATGTCATATTGTGAATTAAGTGTACTTCTGACCATGTACAAAGAAGACTCCATATGAGCTGTGGAAAGGAAGGAAACCAAATGTAAATTACTTTAGAATATTTGGTAGCACTTGCTTCATTTTAAAGAATAGAGAGAACGTGGGAAAGTTTGACACCCGAAGTGATGAAAGGGTCTTTCTTGAATATTCCTCCACTAGCAAAGCATACATGTTGCTAAACAAAAGAACTAGAAAGGTCATGTAAACTGTTAATGTTGTGATAGATGGAGTATAAACTTCCGAGTCTTCAAAGGATGTTGATCAACTGCCAAAGTCCATCCTCCTTTTGACTTCTGAAAATGATCAAGAAGTAGGTGATCAAGATCCTCCTTCTCTTGCCTCACCTAGTTCCATACAAATCTCAGAGGATACTTCTACATCACTTCAACATTCTCGAACCAAACACATTGAGATCTGACATCAATTTATTTATGAGTTGGTTGAGAATGGCATTCTCACTCTTGAGTTCATTCACATTTATAATTAAAAGGCTGATCTCTTCACAAAACCCTTAGATTGTAGACGCTTCAAATTCTTGCGCCAAAACATTGGTGTTATTTCCTTGGAGTGATTCTCTTCTCTTCCTCCTTCAGGCATCTACATTTCTAGTTTCTAATGCTTTGTACGTTTGTTTGTTTTTAAGTTTTTTTTTTTTTTTTTTTTTTTTTTTTAAAAAAATATAAAAATAGGGGAAAATTTTGAAAAATAGAAAAATAGTCTGTGTTTGTGTATACTGTTACTTATGTACCTTTAGATGGCTTTTAAAACAAAGTTTCTTAACTTTGTATCTCTTGTACCTTAGATGAGCATCTTCATATACAACTAAGTAATGTGAGCTTTGTTGCTCATTTATGTGATTTGTATGATTTAGTTGATCTTTTATCATTCATATTTTAATCACTCTTTTTAACGGGAAGGACTAGAAAATCCTAAAAGAAAGACATAAATAACCATCTCACCACTAAAACTCATCAATCATACAACATCTGTGTACAATTCATAAAAGCCGTATTTGGTAAGGTGTCGCACTTGCACAACAAAAACCAAGATGTTTGGCTTTCATAATTGGGTAATTCTTTTCTCTCTATTTTACTTATGCGTATTATGTCATTTTATGTTTAAAAAGAAAAAATATGCAAAGAATATGTAAAGCAAAAAGAATCACAATGCTTTGAAATATGGTAGCAAGCGTGTTTCTAGGAAATGTGGGAGTTATATGATATACCTTGAAGGTGATGGTCCCCATCAAACAATTATGATTGTGTGTTGATATATTTGGTCTTTTTATATCATTACACTTCATATAATGATTTACTTATGCTCTCTTGCAAAAGTTTCACACACAACACGTATACTCTTTGCTACTCTTGATACTATTGTACAAGTACAATGTGATTTGGTCATCACAAGGAATACATGTGGTCGTATATGCTCTATAAGTCGTATATGTGGTTGTAACAGGCAAACACGTCCGCATCAGTCACAGCCATCCTAAATATTTCCCAAGCCAGATCCTCGTTCCCAATGAGGTATTGAGGCGCTTGGGAAGAAGGCTGAGATGTGGACGGCGTCTTAACTATGGACGGGACTTGCATGGGTGAATCTTTGGGCTCAGAATCAAGGATCTGGACGTCTTCAGGCTCATTAACAGGGACAGGCACAGGTTGAACGTCCTTGGGCTTGGATGACTTATGCTTGACCTTTTTCTCCCTGCGCCTGCTGGGACGATTCCCCAGGTCAACCCCCAGTGATAAGTTTTTTCTTGTCTCACCTACGGACGGGTGAGACTGAGGTGCGTCCTGCCCAGCAACAGCAGCCTCATTCACAACTTCTTTACCCTTCTTTTCCTTCATTGTAGCTATTCCTGAAAAAAAAAGGGGGGGTGTTAAAAATAAAACAAACAAAAAAAAAAAAAAAGAGAAGAAATGAAGAAAGAGAAACAATTAGATGGACTTACGTCTACGAATGGTGAGCTCGTGTGCAAGGGCTTCACTGGACGGGTTGGGACCCAAACCCCAGGTGGCAAGACGTTGGAGGCTTACCAAAGAATGGAAGGCCCTATCAGTGTATAGATGAACCTTTTGAATTCTTTCAATATGAAACCTGCCTAAGTGAGGTCGTTTAGCACCTGCAAAAATATATATATATATATATATTATTATCATATAGCCGTCAACAAATGTAATTACAACAGTAAAATGACAACCACAAGCATACCTTCAGGACGAAGGTTCCCTAACTCTCCTGTGTAGGGGGGAAATGGGTCTTGAGAAACCTCGAGGGGGTGTCCAGCCCAGAAACCTGAGACGAAGAAGAACTCCGTCTTCCAGTTCCTATCCGAGGAAACTATGGACTTGATCAATCTATAATCCTTCTCTCTGGCTGTGAATTGATAAAAGCCAAAGGACTGATTGATCTCAGAAGGCTTGTAACAGTAGAGGAACTCGTCCACAGTTAGAGGACGGTTCCCCTCAAAAACCTCCCTCCACAAAACTTGCATGGAGGCGACTAACCTCCACGCATTGGGGTTAAGCTGACAAACACCTATACCTAACCTAGTGAGTAATTCTCTGGCAAAAGCATTTAAAGGTAACCTAAGTCCACCTAAAAGATAGGCTTCGTAAATACGTACCCCAAAACGTGGTTGACAACACTACTCCCCACAAACTGCTAACCTAGGATTAAGGTCGTCTGGGATTTGGTACCATTTCTTAAGCAAATCTAATCTCCTATCATCCGTCTTGGATTCTATTCCTATGGCACAGCTATACACTACCTCAACCTCGTCCTGAACTGTGGACGAGGCGGCAGTTGTACCTGCCTGGGATCCAGACTCACTTCTCGTCTTGAGTCCTTGGAGAACCTCTAAAGGTACCCTAGGGACGCCGGACACATACTCGTCCGTGGTGTTTCCTCCACTACTAGTACTATTATTACTATCACTAGAGCCACTAAAACTACTTGGGTCATGATACTCGTCTATGGCTTTGCCCAAACTATTACTAGACGAGGAAAGAACAGTCTCAGACATTTTAGAAAACTTAAAATCTGAGAATGAGGAGTAAAGAAATACCTGAAATCTAGACGAGGAAACTAAGGACGAGATGATACTTCTAGGCGAGGCGCTAAGACGAGGATGCTCAGGGAAGAAAATCTCAGAAATGTGAAGGGCACTGGAGGAATTCTACTATTTATAAGTTGTAAATTTTGGGATGCAAAACGACGCAGCCAACCAAAGTGCGCCACGTGGCATAGATCTCGAAAACAAAACCTAACGCATCAGTTCATCAGTTAGATTTTGACACGTGGCATACAGTACACATTTTGAAAATTGTCTAAATTATCCTTAAGACGACCCATGGACAAGGGGGCAACTGATGGTGTCTAAAAAAATAGCCAACTCTTTACTCGTCCATGGATGTCGTCCATAAAAAGGTACGTCATCCTTAGTTCACAAGGCAGACTACACTACTGTCGTCCAGAGAAACCTCTGGGCGACGTGTACTGACTGGTGAACCATTTCTCGTCCAAACAGCACTTAGGACGAGAGCAAGGCAGTTCTGACATGAAAAGATAACCGCTATAGCGATTATCAAATTGTACGCTCCGGACTCCGTGAAATAGGGGGAAGTTATCCAATGAATAACCGTTCCCTAAACCTATAAAAGGAGATGAATCTCCGACAAGAAAAGGCTGAGTATTTCTTCTTTCCAGACTATATTTCTTTAAAAGGAGAATTGCTAATTTCATCATCGGAGGAATTTTGACCGGCCAACCCCGGTCTCCTCTGATCTTCTATTTCTTATCTTTCAAGCCCTCAACATCATCGTGTTCCGTGCTGTTCAACTAACTGATTGTTTGATCGCTATCAAAAATTATTACCAATATATGTTTGCGAGTTGTGACCCTTTAATTTTTTAAAATCTATTGAATTTATTTTTACAATTATTTATAGGAAGTATATATATTGGATACGATTCACACCACCACAAATGCAACAAAAATGTTTTTATAACGGTCCGGTTTGTGCGTGCTATCTATTTTAGGAAAATTTTTACGGAGATTTGAAAAAGCAACTAAAATAGTTAGTCTCTTTTTTATTTTTTCATAATAATTTTCTTAAAATTATTTACTAATGTATGTCTTAAGGGTATACATTAGTAAAACCCTTTTAAAATTGGTAAAACTTAAATTTTTATATTAATAATTTTAGAAAAATGCTAGAGATACAAACTATTTTATAAATTTTTTTATAAACTGCTAATATAGTGAGTGATTATTGGTAAATGAAAAAGTGATATTAATAATGAATTTAGATAAAAATCAATATAAAATTAACCACATTTACAATTTATAAAAATATTGTAAAATTTTTTTTATATAATAAAAATATTATTAAATTATTTATAACTTTACTCATAATTTTATTATATGTTTTTTTACAATTATTAAAACTTAAACCAAGTACATATATATATATATATATATATTTTTTAAACAATATTCCGCGTATGATAAGGCATCAATCAATCAAATCACTGATTCAATAACGCGTCATGGAGAAGGCACTTTTGTATTTCTAAGTTTCTAGAACTAATCAACATTGACCACATGTGATGGTGGAGACGCGTTATTTTGAAAAAGGCAAATCATGTTCATGTGCAACTTCCACGAAATTTCCTGACTTTTTGTAGACGGTAGACCAAACGCATTCCCATTATTGTAGACTTGCTGAATTATTATTGTTATTATTTTTTTTTTATGAGATATTAAATATCTATTATCATAAGGATTTAGTGGCGTGATATATTATAGAAAACGTAAAAAGTTAAGATAAATTACAAAATTGGCCCCTATTTTTTACAATATATTTTAATTTAGTTCATAATTTTTCAATTGTGTCAATTTGGTCCATAATCTTTTAACGTCATATCCTTTTGGTCCTTGCCGTTATCTCTTGAATGAAAAAGTCTAATATGTCAAACAGAATAATAAAAAATTAATTTACTTATCACGCCAAATCCCAATCGTCAAACAAAATAATAATAAAAAATTAAAATCCCTCTCACTCGTTCTCATGCTCATCTATGTCGCTAATAACTCTTAGGCTCACCTTAGGTTTACCGATTTGGAATTTGGGTTTAGGGGTTTTGAAAAGGTGGATTTTCATTTGGGGTTTGGATGATTGTTTATGGTTTCTACTTTCTATCCTCTTTGTTAGTGGTGGTAATAGAGATCGCATATAAAAGTTAGGAATATGGATTTATCAATCTACTAGTTGTATATTCAGGCATATGGGAGATTCGACTGTTTTGGTGCTCTAGAAGATAATGACCACATGATTTCATTGAAATTAGGGATGACAATAGGGTGGGTTGGGGCCGAAGGATGGGATCTTCGTCCCCGCCCGGCATGATTTTGTCTTGCCCTATCCCTGCCCCGTCCTACATGACGGGAAAAACTTTCTCACCCCATCCCTGCCCCTTAGGGCCCCGCGAAGCCCCGTCCCACCCCATAAAACTCTACTTTTTGTTAATTTTCCCTAGAATTAGTACAATTTTTTTAATGGAACCTATTTCATTAATAAAAATATACTTGAAATTATAACTAAATTTACCCCATCAAATCAAATCAATATCTAGAAAAAATTGAATAATATATCCAAGCGTTTAACAAAAAAAAAAACTCATAGTATAACACATAACAAAATAAAGGCAGAAAAACCACATTAGGTAGAATAAAATAAACTAATATTGATATGTTATTTAAATAGTAGGTTTTAGGGTATGAAAAATTTACAATTATAACCCTTAGCAACGCGGGTAGGGTGGGGGGGGGTGGGTCTAAAAAGTTTAAACCTATCCTCGGCCCACCCCGTGGTGCAAGGCTAAAATCTTGTCCCATCCCCGCCCCATCACCTTTGTGGGGCTTGGAAAACCCGAGTGGGGCAAAGCGGGGGAGGGGCGGGTTAAGCGGGGCGGGGCAAAATTGCCATCCCTAATTGAAATCATTATTACCATATTCAATCCATGTCCATAAACTACATGTACCAGATGGCTGAAACTTTGCGGAGCCCAATGTAAAATCCAATCGATAAACTACATGTACCAGATTATAAAAAAGGAGTTTGCTCAATTACTCGAAGATAGGGGCGTTCTTTGATTTTGTTGTTCGTTTTATTTTTCTTTTTTTGGTTGGATTTCAATTTTTATTTTTTTTTGGTCTCATTTCTCAAAACTGGAAACAGTTTGTGTCAACTAATTAACAAATAGAGTATGGGAAGATTAACATTTAAAGAAAATTCCAAAAGTCAATTGATGTGGCCAAAGAGAAAACCCAACTGCCTGACCTCGCCATTGCCATCCGTCTGCAACTCTTGTTTTAGCCAAGAGAGTTAGGGATTAGGTATGACATGAGAGTGAGAGTGATAGGGATTTTAAATATTTTCCCAAGCCCAATCTCACGTGAGAAGTGAGAACAACAATTTTGTTTTTTTTCTTTAAAAGAAAAATAATATGATGTGAGTGTACTATTGGCGGTTGATGTGGCAAATAGGTTAATTTTTTATTATTACATTTGACACATCAAACTTTTTCATCCAAGAGATAACGGCAAAGACCAAAATGACATAACGTTGAACGGTTAGAGACCAAATTGGCACAATTAAAAAGTTGAAGACCAAATTAAAATATGATGTAAAGGATAGGACTAACTTTATAATTTACCCTAAAAATTATTATAAAAGGTTGGGTCCAGTTAATGTGTGCCCTAAGGGCACACATTAACAAATTCATTTTGGAAAAAGTTTTATTAGGAAATGAAAAAGTTGTCCAAACTTTTTCAATTCCCGATAAAGTTTTTCCAAAATTGGTTTACTATTGTGTGCCCTTAAAGCATTAGCATCAGGAAATGCTACTCTATTCTATTTTACCATCCCAAAAAACTACTTTACCAATTATACCATCTCATTTTACAATACTTCCAGCATCCCAAACTTTTATTTTCCTATTCTACCCATTAAAATAATATATCTACACAATAAAATAATAATTCCCTCAATCACCATCATTTATTCTTTCTTTCTTCCAATCACCATCACAATAAAATATTAATTTTTTTTTTTAAAGAATTGTGCTACAGTGCAATTCTAAAGATAGAATTGCACTGTAGCACTATTGAAAAAAAAATTTCAATACTTAGAAATAGCATTTCCTGATGCAATACATTTTGGGGCTTGAAATTCCAAATATCTTTTAGAGCATTAGCATTGGAAAATTCCAATGCTACTCTATTTTACCATTCTAAAACACCACTTTATCATTATACCATACCATTTTACAATACCTTCAGCATCCCAAAACTCTATTTTTATTAAAATATTATTTTTTAACCTTTCTTTATTATTTCTTTCCAACCGTTTTTCAGTCTCATTTTCCTAGGCTTTCCAATAGCCGTTTTTATTCCTCTCTCTCAACCTTCAGCACCAGTTCAACACACAACACACACACCCATGATACACTGATCAACCTATCCAAACCCATCACCACACCCACACACATAAACACAAACATCAAACCAGCAACAAAGCCACACACACAAACACAAACCATCAACAGAGCCACACACACAAACCATCAAACCAGTTGGAGCCAACAACGGCCACCACACCCACCACCCAAGCCATCGATCAAAAAAATCATCACCGGAACAAGCCCATTCAAAAAAAAAATCATCACCGGAGCCACTGGAGCAAACCCATTCAAAAAAAATCATCATCACCGGAGCAAACCCATTCAAAAAAAATCATCACCGAAGCCACCATCTGAGCTACCGATGATCAACCCAACCGATCCACCCATTGATCAACAGATCCACCATTTCAAACCCACCATCAACCGATCCCAGCCCATCGATCCAAATCCAGCTCGCCGGTCGATGCTGATCCAACCTCCAAAATCCAAAACCCAGGGGATGGCGATGAAGCTTTAGAGACGAGAGAGCAGATGGAGAAACAGAGAAGGAAGAGAGAGAAGAGAACAGAAAAAATGAGAGAGATGAGAGACAGAGGAGAGAGAGTCAGAGATAAAATATTAATTTTTTTTTACAATACTGCTAAACAAGTATTTAAAGAACACCAATCAAACAATATATTCAAATGTGGGACCCACCATTTTGTGGTTTGCAAAACAAACAACTATACTTTAATCCTCTTACAAAACAAGCTAAATAACCAAATATTTGTGATAAAAATTGTGGCACAAAAGTTGAGATTCTGGAGAGAAGAGGGGAGGGATTTTGGTGAGGCCCAAGTGTTTTCTTCCCAGGCCCACCAAAATCCTACATTTCCAATTTGAAGAGATCTAAAAAGAGAAAATAGGTGAAGAGGGGGGCTTCTGAGAAAACACAAAAAACTACCCCTCCCACCCATTGTGTGTTAACATTGCTAATGAATAATGATGCTTCTAATTTTTTTTTTTTTTTTTTTTTTTTTTGTCAACGTGTTTTTTAAACTAAACAAGCACTGGATTTTTAAAAAAAATAAATGGTGGCTTTCAACTCTAATACAATATATAATATAATGGAAAAATATTTTTTATTTAATGATTTAAAAATTTATTTTTCATATTATATGGTAGGGGCATAAGAGTGAATTTATAATAAACAACATTTTCTATCATCTCATTTTCCTTCTCAACCAAACAAATGAGTTTTTCATCTCTCAACGTTTTCATCATCCTAACCAAACACCACGAGAAAAAACTAAAATCTCTTTAAACATCTGATTAATAGGGGAGAAAAGGTTTAAATCTCCCACTTGAAAGTTTGGATGTCTTTTTGTTCTGGGTACTTTGAGAATTTTTATTAATTCATGCCATGTTTTTTTTGCCTATGGTGTCCTTATAGCTTTTCACCATACCCATGGTTTTTTTGTCCTACATTTTGCCTAGGGCACCATCACGGGTTTTCAACCTTGCAAACTCTTCTCTTTTTCTTTTTTTCTTTTCTTATTTGGCTTACACAAAATACTTGCGAAGTCAATCCATGTTCACTGGCTGGACGAACTTGTCTCCGTCTAAATCCATAAAGACATGGAAAAGAAGTTAAACAAAACAAACATGTGAAAGTAGAGGCAAAACAAACAAAAAACAAAAATTAGGGTTTTTGGGTATCGGTTTGCACATGAAAGAACAAGCCTGCATGTGCAGGCAAAATTATGCATACGCAGGTTCTTGCCCAGAAAGCCCTAAAAACACAACCAAGCCTAAAACACTAAATCTGACATCCCAACATGCATTTTATGCATACAAAAACATAAACCTAATCTAGAAAAGCATATTAAACATATTATAACAAACAAGTAAAGCAAACATAACGATTTAAAAGCAGAAAATGAAAGAAAGGAAAAAGAAAAGTTTAGACTAGATACCTCAAACAAAAATTTTCCAAGCTTAATTTTTGACAATTCCCTGCAGTTAAATCTATTCACAAACCCACAAGAAAGCAATTAGCAACGTTAAACTAAAAGGATTGGGGTTAGAAAATGTCCCAATAAAAAAAAATTGACTTAAGGGCCACTTTGGTCATTTTATTTCCAAAAATTGAATTTTGCTTATTTTAAAGGTAATATTTTCCATTTTAACACTTCCCAAGTAAATTTGATATCAGATTGGACTCTAAACTGACCATAGGCCTTAGAGTTTGGGCCTCATTGGGGAACGAGGGCTCGAGTCGTAAGGGGTACAAAATGCAGTGCCTACAATATCATATTGTGAATCGAGTGTACTTCAAACCATGTACAAAGAAGACTCCATATGAGCTGCTGAAAGGAAGGAAACCAAATGTAAATTACTTTAGAATATTTGGTAGCACTTGCTTCATTCTAAAGAATAGAGAGAACATGGGAAAGTTTGACACCCGAAGCGATGAAGGGGTCTTTCTTGAATGTTCCTCCACTAGCAAAGCATACAGGTTGCTAAACAAAAGAACTAGAAAGGTCATGGAAACTGTTAATGTTGTGATAGATGGAGTATCAACTTCCGAGTCTTCGAAAGATGTTGATCAACTACCAAAGTCTGTCCTCCCTTTGACTCCTAAAAATGATCAAGAAGTAGGTGATCAAGATCCTCCTTCTATTGCCTCACCTAGTGCCATACAGATCTTAGAAGATGCTTCTACATCACTTTAGCCTAATGTTCATTTGGAAAAAGAACAATCATCCTAGATTAATCCGAATCGTCCTTTAGAAGTGATCATAGGAAACATGAATGAATTCACCTTGAGAAAGCGTATAGTTGATAAATATGTGGCTAACTTTTTTTTTTTCATTATTCATGTTACTTGTCTCAAGTTGAACCTGCCAAGGTTCAAGATGCCCTTCAAGATGATGTTTGGACACTAGTACCTAGACCGGAAGGAGTGAATATCAATGGCACCAAGTGGATATTTAGCAATAAGACCAATGAGGAAGGGAACGTCATTCGCAACAAAGCTAGACTTGTGGCTCAAGGCTACACTCAATTTGAAGGAGTAGACTTTGATAAAACGTTTGCTTATGTTGCTCTCGTTGAGTCCATACGAGTCTTACTTGCTTTGGCCTATCACTTGAAGTTCAAGTTATATCAGATGAATGTGAAAAGTATTTTTCTAAATGGATTTCTCAAAGAGAAAATCTATGTAGCGCAGCCAAAAGTATTTGTTGATCCTCACTTTTCAAATCATGAGCTTTATCTTAAGAAGGAGCTTTATGGATTGAAGCAGACACCTAAAGCATGGGATGATCGTCTTACTGAATATTTGGTGTCCATTGGATTTTCAAGTGGACAAGCTAATCGAACACTGTTCATAAAGAAAGTTGAAGGAGAGTTGGTTGTAGCTCAAGTCTATGTGGATGATATCATCTTCGGATCTACAAAAGATGACCTGGCCCATTCCTTCTCAAGCATGATGCAGCTCGAATTTGAGATGAGCATGATTGGAGAACTAAACTGCTTCCTTGGTTTGTGAATTCAACAAAGTGACTTAGGTATTTTCATCTCTCAATCTAAATATGCTAAAAATCTTGTGAAGAAGTTTGGTCTAGAGTCTGCTAGCTCTATTAGAACTCCTATGAGTCCAAATGTGAAACTCACTGTTGACCTACTAGGAAAAATTGTTGATCCATCTCTCTATAGAAGCATGATAGGTAGTCTTCTTTATTTTATTGCTAGCAAACCTGACATAAGTGACAATGTAGGAGTGTGTGCTAGATATCAAGTTATGCCTAAAGAATCTCACATTACTGCGATAAAGTGTATTATCAAATACGTTAAATCCATTAGTAATTTTGAAGTTTGATATGATAAGGATAATAATGATGTGTTAACTAAATATTCTATTGTGGACTGTGCAGGGAATCCTGATGACTATAAAATCACCTCTGATGGGTGTTTTTATCTAGGAAATAATCTTGTCTCGTGGATGAGTAAGAAGTAGAATTCCATCTCTCTCCCTCTCTCTAATGTTGAGGCAGAATACATCGCTGCTGGTAATTGTTGCACTCAATTTTTGGATTATGGTATTTGTCAAAAACATCTTACTATATATTATGACAATACCAGTGCCATTAATATCTCTAAAAATCCGATTCAACATTCTTGAATCAAACACATTGAGGTCCGACATTAATTTATTTGTGAGTTGGTTGAGAATGACATTCTCACTCTTGAGTTCATTCAATTGATGATTAAAAGGCTGATCTCTTCACAAAACCCTTGGATTGTAGACGCTTCAAATTCTTGCGCCAAAACATTGGTGTTATCTCCTTGGAGTGATTCTCTTCTCTTCCTCCTTCAAGCATCTGCACTTCTAGTTTCTATTTTTTTTTTAATATAAAAAGGGGGAAAATTTTGAAGAAATACAAAAACAGTATGTGTTTGTGTATATTGCTACTTATATACCTTTAGATGGCCTTTGAAACAAAGTTTCTCAACTTTGTATCTCTTGTAGCTTAGATGAGCATCTTCATACACAACTAAGCAATGTGAGCTTTGTTGCTCATTTATGTGATTTGGTTGATCTTTTATCATTCATATTTTAATCACTCTTTTTAACGGGAAGGACTAGAAAATCCAAAAAAAGAGACATAAATAATCATCTCACCACTAAAACTTGTCAATCATACAACATCTGTGTGCAATTCATAAAAACCATACTTAGTAAGGTGTCGCACTTGCACAACAAAAACCAAGATGTTTGGCTTTCATAATTGGGTAATTCTTTTCTCTCTAATTTACCTATGCGTATTATGTCATTTTATGTTTAAAAGGAAAAAATATGCAAAGAATATGTAAAGCAAAACGAATTACAATGCTTTCAAATATGGTTGTAAGCGTGTTTCTAAGAGATGTAGGAGTTATCTGATGTACCTCGAAGGTGATGGTCCCCATCAAACAGTTATGATTGTGTTCGAATATATTTGATCTTCTTATATCATTACACTTCATATAATGATTTACTTATGCTCTCTTGCAAAAGTTTCACACACAACACACATACTCTTTGCTACTTTTGATACTATTGTACAAGTACAATGTGATTTGGCCACTACAAGGAATTCATGTGGTAGTATATGCTCTATAAATCGTCTAAACATGTTTTTGAAATAAAATTGTTTAGACTTGTTTAGTATTTTTTTTTTATCTAGGAATGCTTTGCATCTAGAGTTGATGATGTGTTTGAGTGCTTAACATGCTTCTTGATTTTGATGTCTATCTTGAGTGCATTCATCTCATGTTGTTTTTCCTCCTTGAAAAACATCTTTTCTAAACTCTCGATACCTCCTCGATCTATCGAGCCAATTTTGTCGTCGATACCTCCTTGATCTATCAAGATTTAGTTCTCGATACCTGCTTGATCTATCGAGGTGCCTGTTTCTATATATACTTGAGGTTCGACCTGGTTTGTGCTCAAACTCAAATATTTCGATCTCTCTCTCTCTTCTCTCTCAATCCAAACACCCTTCTTTCACCAAAAACCTCATTTCCTTCAAGATTTCGGCCTTAACCAAGCTTCAATTCTTTGGTATGTGTTCTAAATCTTCTCTCTTTCTCTCTACTTATGCATTTCATGCATTTTGTGACCTAGATTTTAGTTTTTGGGAAAAGTAGGGGTTTTTGAGTTTTTATGAAAATTTTTTGGTTGGGTTTTGTTAATATGATCTCACATATTCATGCATTGCATTCTATGTTCATTATAACAATGTTTCATGCATTTTAGGATTGTGTTACTGATTTTATCTTGTGAGTGCTGTAACTTGGATTGGGTTTTTGCCCATATATATATATATATATATATATGTATATGATGTATGTTTCTTTACCTTTATCTCACATGTGTTGTTTTTTTTCTCCATTTATACAGATGGTTGTTATTTTATACAACTTGCCTATGATTCACACTTGATGCCTTAATGAATCTTGTTTAAGGATTTCAAATAATACAGGTTGCAAGTCTATCACGCCACGATCTCTTTTCTTGCAAAGTTTTTCAAGAGCTCATTGTAGTTGTTAGGCTTTTGTACTTTTGGCTTTTTGTAATAGTTATGGAATTGTTGCTTTATACTTCTCTCATAATTATGTTTCTGGTTTTGTCACGGATTGCCAAAGCGAGAGATTGTTAGGGTTATATTTTACGTAATTGGCTAACCCTTTGACAAAATGCACTTTACTTGTAATTGGGTAGATCTAAGATGAGTTTAATACATCAAGAAATATGTTATTCAAACACATTAAGTGTTCGTATTAAAAGACATGAAGATTGGTCCAAAAAACAAGTAAAGAAAAGGTGTTTATTAAGTCTCGACAGATAGCTCGACAAATGCTTGCTATTGAGACTTAATGTGAACATCGATAAATGGCTCGATAGCAGCTCGATCTATCGAGAATTACGATTTTTAGTTTTCCAAATCTAAAATTTGGCCTAGACTTATGTATTTATTTAGAGTTTCTTTTCTCATAACCCTAGACATATATAAAGCTTATTTTAAGAGCCGACACATACGGATATAGAGAATTAGAGATTTATTTTCTCTATGAGAAGCTACTATATTTGTACGCCATGGGGTTTTGTAACCGAGTGCTTCCTGATCTTCTTTGTTGATGAAGTGAAGAACTTTGCAGCCAACAATATCTTTTAAAGTTGCTGGAGTTAGTTATGTACTGGGTTCCGTGCAAAAGGTTAGTCACAGATTGAAAATTTGTGCATCAGGAGAAAGAAGACTTCTACAAGATTAAGTTCAATTGGGTATTGAAGCGAATGTTCAACTGTAGATTGGTATTTTGGGATAGGCTAGGATAGTGGTAAGATTTCTTATACTTGTAACCGCTTGATTGTTAATTAGTGGATTCTTGGGAGTGGTGACCTTAAAATCACCTGGTAGGGTTTTTGTCTTGCAAGAGGTTTTCCCAATTTTTCAACAAATCACAGTGTCAATTTAATCTCTACTACATTTAGTTTTTTTGGTAATTTGTTAGTGTCTCCATGATTTACATACAATTTAACCTAATTAATTAATTTGGGTAATTGAATTAATTTACGGGGATCAAGGTATCTTAACCCAATAGGTTTTTGGTATAATGTTGATTTGATCTTTTTTTTTTAAAAAAAAAAAAATTAATCACTGTTCGCAATGGGTGCCCATAGTGGGGTAAATCACTGGTCCAGGGTATTTTTTCAAAGTGCAGGTAGCCGGACTTGAACTAGGGAGCACACCCAGTCGAACTCGGTATAAGCACCTTGAGACTGAATGCCCAACCAACTCGACCAACCCTCTGGGTTATTAAGCGCAAATTATATCTCATCATATAATGTGATAAAATTGCATTTGAACCTTCTAGAAATTGAAATCAATTAAATAGATTAAATTTCATATAAAAATAATATATTGCAATCAAGGAGGAGCCTAAATTTGTTTCTTTATTTTTCCTTTTTACGTTTTGGTATTCACACATTTTTTTTACCTTAGAAACAACTCATTGCTGGATTGGTTTGATAGAAACCTCCATTCTTTATAATTCTTGCACTGAGACTTATAGAAATAAAATTATTACCAATATATGTTTGTGAGTTGTGACCCTTTAATTTTTAAAAATATATTGAATTTAATTTTACAATTATTTATAGGTAGCACATATATTGGATACGATTCATATCACCACAAATACTACAAAAACGTTTTTATAATAGTCCGGTTAATGCGTGCTATCTATTTTAGGAAATTTTTTACAGGGAATTGAAAAAGCTACTAAAATAGTTAATCTCTTTTTTATTTTTTCATAATAATTTTCTTAAAATTATTTATTAATGTATGTTTTAAGGGTACACGTTAGTAAGACTCTTTTAAAATCGGTAAAACTTAGATTTTTATATTAATAATTTTTTAATAATGCTAGAAATATAAACTATTTTACAAATTTTTTTATAAATTACTGATGTAATAAGTGATTATTGAAAAATAAAAAAATGATATTAGTAATAAATTTAGATAAAAACCAATAAAAGGTTAGTTATATTTATAATTTATAAAAATTTTGTAAAATAATTCGTACGGTAATGTTTCTCATAGTTTTATATATATATATATATATATTTTTTTTTTTTTTTACAATTTTTAAAAATTTAAACCAAGTACATTTTTTTAATCAATATTCCGCGTCATGTGAAGGCGTCAATCAATCAAATCACTGATTCAATAACGCGTCATGGAGAAGGCACTTTTGTAATTCTAAGTTTCTTGAACTAATCAACATTGACCACATGTGATGATGGAGACGCGTTATTTTGAAAAAGGCCATCATGTGCAAGTTCCACGAAATTTCCTGACCTTTTGTAGACCAAACGCATTCCCATTATTGTAGGCTAGCTGAACTATTATTGTTATTATTATTATTATTTTTTTATGAGATATTAAATATCCATTATTATAAGGATTTACGGTCTGTTTAGATGCAACTGAAAATTGAAACTGAAAACTGAAAAATATTATAATAAAATAATTTTTAAATATGCGAATATTATCGTGGGACCCATTTTTAATGAAAAAGTTACTAAAAATTAAAATTTGTGAGTCCGTAAACAGTACACGATGTGCACTGATTGACTGAAAAAAATTAGAAAAGTCAAACTTTGAGGCTATTGTTCATTAAATGAACAGTAGCCGCAAGTCTCAAAAATGCATGAAAAAAAAAAAAGAAAGGGAAAAACGCAGACGCACGAAATCAGCCCAATCCAAGCATACTCTTAGGGTTTGTTTGGATAGAACTTATTTTGCTGAAACTGAAAACTGAAAACACTGTCGCAAAATAATTTTTAAATGTGTGAATAGTATTGTATGACCTATTTTTAATGAAAAAATTGATGAAAAATGTAATTTGTGGGATCCATAAACAGTGCATGAGTGCACTATTCACTGCTGACTTTAGTCAAAAGGTGTGGCTGAAGCAAAAAAAAAAAAAAAAAAAAAAAAAAAAAAAAAAAAAAAAAAAAAAAAAAAAGAGAAGAAGAAGAAGAAGAAGAAGAAGAAGAAGGGAAAACGCGCATGGCCAGAAAACGCAACGCAGAAACGTGGGATCCAAACTGCCTCTTAGTGACAGGATATCTTATAGAAAACGTAAAAGTTAGTTACGTGCAAGTTCCACGAAATTTCCTGACTTTTTGTAGACCAAATGCATTCCCATTATTGTAGACTTGCTGAATTATTATCGTTGTTATTATTATTATTATTATTATTATTATTATTTTATGAGATATTAAATATCTATTATTATAAGGATTTAGTGACGGGATACCTTATAGAAAACGTAAAAGTTAGAGTAAATTACAAAATTGGTATTTATTTTTTACAACATATTTTAATTTAGTCCCTAATATTTTTAATGTGTCAACTTGGTTTCTAATCTTTTAATGTCATATCATTTTTGTTCTTGTCGTTATCTGTTGGATGAAAAAGTCTGATGTGTTAAACAGAATAATAAAAAATTAATTTACTTGTCACACCAAATCCCAACCGTAAAACAAAATAATAAAAAAAATTAAAATCCCTCTCACTCGTTCTCATGCTCACCTTAGGATACTGATTTGGAATTTGGGTTTGGGGGTTTTGAAAAGGTGGATTTTCATTTGGGGTTTGGGTGATTGTTTATGGTTTCTACTTTCTAACCTCTTTGTCAGTGGTCGTAATAGAGATTGCATATAAAAGTTAGGAATATGGATTTATCAATATACTAGGCGTATATTCAGGCATATGGTAGATTCGATTGTTTTGGTGCTCTAGAAGATAATGACCACATGATTTCATTGAAATCATTATTACCATATTCAATCCATGTCGATAAACTACATGTACCAGATGGCTGAAACTTTGCGGATCTCAATGTAAAATCCAATCGATAAACTACATGTACCAAATTATAAAAGAGGAGTTTGCTCAATTACTCAAAGATAGGTGCGTTCTTTGATTTTGTTGTTCATTTTATTTTTCTTTTTTGGTTGGATTTCAATTTTTTTTTTTTTTTTTGGGTCTCACTCTCAAAACTGGAAACAATTTGTGTAAACTAATTAACAAACAGAGTATGGGAAGATTACATTTAAAGAAAATTCCAAAAGCCAATTGATGTGGCCAAAGAGAAAAATCCAGCCACCTGACCTCGCCATTGCCATCCGTCTGCAACTCTTGTTTTAGCCAAGAGAGTTAGGGATTAGGTATAGAGATGACAGTGAGAGTGAGAGTGATAGGGATTTTAAATATTTTCCCAAGCCGAATCTCACATGAGAAGTGAGAACAACAATTTCGTTTTTTTCTTTAAAAAAAAAAAAATTAATATGATGTGAATGTACTGTTGGCGGTTGATGTGGCAAATAAGTTAAATTTTTATTATTACATTTGACAAATCAAAATTTTTCATCCAAGAGATAACAGCAAGGACCAAAATGACATAACGCTAAAAGATTAAAGACTAAATTGACATAAATAAAAAATTAAAGACCAAATTAAAATATAATGTTAATGATAAGGCTAACTTTATAATTTACCCAAAAGTTATTATAAAAGGTTTACCAACTTAGAAATTGTTCCCCTCACAAAAAAAAAACTTAAAAAATGTAAAAGTCTTTATGAATTTTATTATAAGACTATACGATTCCCCGTGACAGAATCAAAGACTTTAATGCAATAGATTCCACGTGAAAAAAGTATCAAAAATGCAATTCAACGCGTTTTGCTTGTTTTTTTTTATTATATTTTATCTCAAAATAAAAACGCGTCAACAATGACGAAGACCCGTGATATATATATATATATATATATATATATATATATTGTCAAGAAATATTGGGCATGTGAGTAAACTGTGATACAAATACCAGTATTATTTATTTTAACTTTTAAGTCAATAGTTGTGCAGCATGAATTTGAAAAGTTAATAGTCATATGTTAACGTTTTCTTTCTTTGAAAGAAGTGAAGAAAACGACACGTGATTTTATTTTATTTTAATTTTTTTGAGAAAAAAACGACGCGTGAATTTGAACTATAAAAATGATGGCAAAGACAGAATTTTTTTTTTTTTTTTGAGTTAAACGGTTGAATATATAGAAAAGAAAAACAAAGACAACAACTACATATTGGCCACAGAGGCCAAAGTAATGGCAACACACCTATAGTAATACAACCCATTTACATTTGAGTCAAGCAAAATATTCAAATCATCAGAGGAGGAGGCATCAAAAACAACAAAATTTTCCATCATGGAACATCCCCTCTTGGCCAGGAAATCAGTGTATTTGTTCGCCTCTCTAAACACATGCCCCACCCGGACTTGAGTAAGCCTGGATATGAGTGACCTGCAATCATACAATAGAGGAGAGTAGTTTCTGTTAGGACAATCAACACCATTAAGCATCTCCACAATCACTTTGGCATCAAGCTCCACCTCTAATTGATTTATTCCCAATTGAATGGCTAAAGTCATGCCATCTCTCAATGCCCACCACTCAGCCATCACACTAGTAGTGTATCCGATTGATCTTGAAAACCCCTTGATCCAGGTTCCTTGACAATTTTTGATAACCCCTCCACCTCCGGCCTTTCCTTGGTTTCCAAGAGATGTACCATCAATGTTTAGCTTATGCCATCCAACTAGCGGTTTAGTCCATCTCACTGGGATACCAACTTTGGATGATACTATTGACCTTGCTCACACAAAAGAAATATTCCCTAGCTTGACCAATGTAGATTTTATCAAGGGTGGAATTCGGGATGGTGTTCTCAAACACCAGCTTGTTTCTGTTCTTCCACAAACACCAAACTGCAAAGAGAAACAAAGTACACCAAAGAATAGAGGCTTTATGCCCAGTTGTGATTAAACAATTTATTTTAAGCTAGTTCTCAAGATTTTCATTAAAGGAGCTTATGTGTGTGGGAGGCACCCCTAACTTACTCCACAAATCACGAGTAACTTCACAGTCTCGAAGGAGATGAACAATGGTTTTCTCATGCTATTTGCACATTGGGAAGCCTTATCACAGTTAATACCCCTTGTTGCGAACACACTCTTCATAGGAATGCTACCATGCACACATAGCTAGAGGAAATTTTTTTATCTTTGGTTGAATATCAAGTTTCCAAAGCCACTGCCCTTGAAACTAGGTGCCTGTTGTTTCATCCTGATTGGCTAGTTGGTAGGCTGAATTAGTGGAGAACTCTCCATCTTTGGAGTACTTCCACATGATAGAATCCTTCCTATTCCCAAACACTTGAATTGGGATAACTTTGATCTTATTTTTGATGGAATCTGGCAGATCAAAAGAAAGGAGTTCCCATCTCCATTCATAGTCACGACACAGATCAGCCACTGTCATATCATAATCCTTCTACCTTAAAGGCCTTTCAATCATGACTTGAAGGGAATCACCATTAATCCAATTGTCCAACCAAAGTCTGACCCCGTGGCCATTTCCAATTCCCCAACAAATCTCTTTTTACAATATGGGAAATCCCAGGCTAATGGCTTTCCAATTTGGAGATGAAGGGAGTTTCTCCGAATCCCTCGACCTTGCTCTCGAAGTGGAACAATATTTTTTAAGTAATGCCTAGCCGCTTGTATCCCTAAACCCCCTTCTTCTTTGGGCTTCACTATTTTACTCCAGCCCACCATGTGCATCATCTTTTTTTTCACTTGTGGAGCCCCATAAAAAATCCTGTTTGATTTTATCTAATTTCTTATAGACATGAATTGGTAGTGCCACCCCTTGCATCACATAATTTGAGATGGCAGACATAACGGACTTGATTAAAACCACCCATCTAGCAAAGGAGAGAAACTTTGCCTTCCACCCCGCTAGTTTGCTCATGACCTTCTCCACTACAAAGTTGTATGGATTTCTAGTAACCTCTCTATGTCTTAGCAGAAATTCAAGGTACTTCCCAATGTTATGGGTCTCCCAAATACCCATTTTCTCACAAACTTTCTCCTTTAGACTTTCATTAACATTTGGAGAGAAGTATATACGGGATTTTTCCGAGCTGATTTTTTTACTAGATTCTACACATAATTTCTAAAGCACTTCTAATATTGCTTCACAGGCAGCGGAGTCAGCCTTGGAAAAAAGGATGATATCATCAGCAAAAAGAAGGTGGGAGAAGCCCAATTTTGCTTAGAGTCCTTCAAAGGGGTCCAGACTCCATCCACACATTTTTGCTCAATAAGGTGGCCCAAATATTCCATACATAATATAAAAATGTACAGGGATAAAGGGTCTCCCTGTCTAATGCCCCTGGATGGTTCAAAGGACTCTAAAGCACCCCAATTAACCAAAATGGGTGTGCTTGGAGACGTAATACAACTCATTATGATCTTAGTAAGTCTTTGGGGAAAATGGAAAGCTTGTAGCACTCTATGGACGAAATTCTATTCCAACCTATCATAGGCCTTTTCTAAGTCCAGTTTTACAGCCATGAAGCCTACTCTCCTCTTTTTATTGACCAAAGCATGAAAGAGTTCTTGGGCGATAAGAACATTATCAGTGCCTCGTCGGCTAGGCACAAAGATAGTCTGCACAGGCAAGATCAAATTGCTAAGATGAGGTCTGATACGGGCCACTATGATCTTTGAAACCACTTTATACACTGAGTTGCATAAGTTGATGGGCCTAAAGTTGCTCAATGATTCTAGATTTTGGCATTTAGGAATCAAGGCGATCAACGTCTCATTTAGATAACTCGGCATAGCACCACGAGCAAATATTCCTTTAATATCCTCACAAATAGAATTTTTTACCTCTATCCAAAAATGTGGTAAAATCCCGCGTGAAGGCTGATAGGTCTTAGGGCCTTGAAAGGCTTGAGAGCCCATAGGCATGATCTGATTTCCTCAATAGTTACATCACGATCAATGTTGACTCTATCCTTCCCTTTTAGGAAGCAACAAGAGAAATTAGAGACATCCGAGGTCCTAGTTGACAACCTCAACTCTGTGGTGCACAAATTTTTGAAGCCAGTCCTGATATGCTCCTTTATCTCATTTTTCTCAGTTAACCAATTTCCTACTGTGTCCTTATTGCATCTTATTTTATTTCTATGACACCTCACTACCATGGAGGCATGGAAAAAGGATGTGTTTTGATCCCTAAATATGGCTACATTTAGTCTAGATTTGAGGGCCCAAAATTCCTCCTCTTGCATAAGAATATGGGAATATTCTTACAAAAGCTGCTTTTCCAAGTCCAACAGAAAATCACTAGGGTTATCAGCAAGGGCTTTTTGTGTACCATTCAGTCTAGCTAGCACTCTCATTTTTCTTGCAAATAGATTCCCAAACACTTCCACATTCCATTTTTTTGCTCTATCTGCAAAATCTGAAATTACTACTTGTAGTGCTCTATCTTCAATCCAAGTTTGTTGCACTACTCTCGGAAAATCCAAGTGGAGTAACCACATCGTTTGGAAGCAGAACGGTTTATTTAGATGGTTGCACTAGATTTACATAATTCAATTAGCATCGAGCAGTGATCCAAAAAGGTTCTAGGCAAGTGGGTTACTATAGCTTCTGGATAAAGGAGTCTCCATACGGGATTGGAAAAACACCTATCAATTCTTTCTAAAATAAGATTTAAGATGGGCCTGCGGTTCGTCCAGGTGAACATAGGACCCACAAAACCCAAATCTAGCATATTGCACTCATCTAAACACCCCTTAAACTCAAAAGCTCTGTTCAAGTTCACTTGGTTCCCCCCAAACTTGTCTTCCCCACACAAAACTTCATTAAAGTCCCCCAGCATAAGCCAAGGTAGATTATGGATATGGTCCACCATTTTAAGATTATCCTATAAAATTCCTCTTTCAGCTAACCTATGACTAGCATAAATTGCAGAAATAAGCCAGGTTAGGTTAGAAGAACATACCTTAATAGAAGCATGAATCTCCTGTTCAGTGGTTGATAGAGGAGACACTTCAACATCATCCATTTTCCAGAGTACCCACAGTCCCCCAACGTAGCCAATGGTATCCATAGTAATGTAACCATCAAGGCAAGCCTTCTATAATTTTTTCTGCTCTGTCTCCACCCACCCTTGTCTTCGTAACAACCAAAATAGAAGGGCAATGATTAATAGTCATTTCAAAAATTCTTCTTTTGAAATTGGCATTCAAGGCTCTCTACAAATCCATAGTAAAATATTCATTTTGACAAAATGACCTAGAGGTACCTCAATCTTAGGTGGGTTAGCACTCATTGTCACTGACTCCACCATACTCCATCCCATCCTCCTTAAAAGACTTTTGAATGCTGTCCACTCTGGCTTCCATATTGTCATGTATTTCAAAATACCCAATATGTCCTCCTTGCAGCACAAGAGTACATCACACCTTTGCACCGGAGCCATGATTTGGATCAACTTCAATGTTGGGTGATTCCCCATGTGAGTCGTAGCCATCCCTTGGAAGTTCGCTTGTTTCCTTTCTTGAATGATCCATCAGGATTCGTCCCATTGGGGCATGACTGATGGCCGTTGTTGCTTGCTCAACTCCTTTGCCGCCTCCCAGGAGACCTTTGGAATATTCATTAAAACAGTAATACTATCTCACGTACAAAAGGAAAAAAAAAAACATTTATTCTCACCACCCATTTGTATTCAAATGTTTGATTCCTATCTGTATTTGTTATCTATTTGAATTTAAATACTTTAATTATCTTTATTAAAAAAAAATACAAAATTACTGCTTCAAAAAAAAAAAAAAAAAAAAAAACCTATCTCAAGTAAAAAGTAAAAACTACTCATTCTTATCCCGAAATTTCTATGGTTTTTCTTTTTTAATTTAATTTATTTTAAATTCTTTAAAACATTCCCAAATTTTTGTTATCCAAATTCTATACAGTTATCACAAATCCTTATCCATCCATACTAATGTATGGCCTTACTTGCCAACATGCATAAGCATATAAGGAAATAACTTGTGCACCACGCTCAACCCTAATATAAGGAAAGAACTCCGTAAAATACGCGACTTAAAGAGGATCTCTCCTACAAGGAAATATCTTCTTAACCAAGGCACGGATGTTAACCCTGCACTACTATAAAAACACCAAGACCCTCACAAACCAAGGTACGCAACAATTTACCCCAGCTTTGGTACTCTAGAGTTGTGAAAAGTTCTCTGACATAACCTTCGAAGGGTCTTTGGTCGGTACTGCACCAATACTCTCCTAGGGTTTTTCTTTGTTTCTATTTCGCAGGTGAGCACGTGAGTATTGTGTGGCTTACTAACGATTTTTGGCATCATCAGTTGGCACCGTCTGTGGGAAAAGCTGCAACTTGTAAGCCATACTATTGCCTCCTAGACAAAAAGTTGCATGGTGCTCATTCGCTCAATGACAACCGCCAACGACGCTTAAGGAAACAAACCACGCACGTCCGCCCTCGAGAGACAGGTTCAAACTCTCGCCGCTACGGTGGAGCACCTTACCAAACAAAACCACGATCTGGAAGAATAGTTACGCCAAAAGAATGTAGATCTTAATACTCAAGAGGAAGACCAAGAAGGCACTAGCGCTGAGAGAAGGGACCAAGAAGGGCCATAAGGAAGTAACGCCCCAAGTAGGCGAGAACGATAGGACACGAGTCGCCCATCCATCACCAATACAGTTCCACCTCACATAGTCACCAAGATGCAGATGATGAAGGAACATATGGACTTTATGATGAATGCCCTTAAAGGACGGGTGTTTAGTAACCTCGATGACTTGTTCCATCGAACTGATTCGCCATTCACAGCGCCCATTACTTCATTCCCCTTTCCATTGAAGTTTCGTATGCTACAGGTGGAAAATTACGATGGATCCAAGGACCCTTTAGATCACTTGGAGTCTTTCAAGACCCTGATGCACCTTTAAGGGATGCTAGACAAGATCATGTGCAGAGCCTTCCCTACCATGCTGAAGAGACTCGTAAGGATTTAGTTCAGCAGGCTGACGACCAACTCCATTAGTACCTTCAAGGAGTCAAGTGCCCAGTTTGCCTTACACTTCATCGGGGGGCACAGGTATAAGAAGTCCCCTACATGCCTGATGAACATTAAGCAGTGGGAGGACGAGACACTGAGGTTCTACATCACCCACTTTAACAAAGAGGCTCTCTCGATTGATGAAGCTGACGACAAGATACTTGTGGCTGCCTTCACAAATAGTCTATGGAAGGATAAGTTCCTATTTTCCCTATACAAAAACGACCTCAAAACTATGTCGGATGTGCTGTACAAGGCAATCAAGTACATGAACGCAAAAGATGTGTTGCTGGCTCAAAGATGGCTAGGACTAGAGAGCAGCGGGAGGACAAGCGCTCCAAGCCCCCCGTGGGGAAATTCACGAGTTTCACCCTGCTGATTGCCCGATCGACCAAGTCTTGATGCAAATCAAAGACGAAGGATCTCTGACATTTCCTAGCAAGCTAAAGGGAGATCCCAATAAGAGATCTAGAGACAATTACTGCTCCTTCCACCGTGACCATGGTCATGACACAGTCGACTGCTACGACTTAAAACAACAAATTGAAGGTCTTATCAGGTAAGGAAAGCTGCAAAGGTTCGTTAGGAAGGAGAGAGTGGATCCACCTCAAGAGCAGGCTCCTCAACGGGAGAAAGAGCATCCTAGGCCACCCATAAAAGTTATAAGAATGATTGTAGGGGGCATAATGGCTATTGGGTCTTCCAAAAAAGCCCGTAAAACTTACCTCAGGATGGTTCAAAACATCCAGTTGACGGGTTCCGTACTGAAGATGGCGCGAATCGACAAGCTTGTTATTGAATTCTCGGAAGATGATGCTTGGTGTCTTCATCACCCGTATGACGATGCACTTGTCGTTAGCATACGGGTAAGGGATTACAATACCCACCGAGTTCTGGTTGACAATGGCAGCTTAGTTGACATCCTTTACTACCCAGTATTCCAGCAGATGAGGAGTGACAGAGAGCGACTGGTTCCGACGAACTCTCCACTCGTTGGTTTTGGAGGAAAAAAGGTATTCCCCCTAGGCGTTGTCACATTGTCCGTAACAGTTGGCAACTACCCCCAATAGATCACTATGGACGTAACATTCCTTGTGGTCGACTGCTCGCCCACTTACAATGCCATTTTAGGACGACCTACCCTCAATTTATGGAAGGCTATAACCTCAACCTACCACTTAATGATCAAGTTCCCTATAGATTATGGAATAGGGGAACTACGGGAAATCAGGTGGCTGCACGCGAATGCTACATTGCTATGATGGAGATGGACGAACACCTCCAGGCCATGAACATAGAAGAACACCAAACGGTAACATAGCCTGTTGAAAGGCTTGAAGAGATACTTCTCAATGACTCCAAGCCTGATCAAACGACCAGGATTGGTACCCTCGCCAGCCTAATGATCCGCCAAGCACTTACAACTTTTCTCAAAGATAACTGGTATGTATTTGCTTGGAGCCATGAAGACATGTCGAGAATAGACCCATCGATCATGATGCATAGACTGAACGTGTCGCCCTTCTTTCCACCCATCAGTCAAAAGAAGTGGGTATTCGCCCCAGAATGAGACCAAGCTATAGCAGAAGAAGTTCACAAGCTATAAGAGGCGAACTTCATTAGGGAGGTTTACTACCTCGACTAGCTGGCAAATAAGGTAATGGTCAAGAAAGCCAGCGGGAAATGGAGGATATGCGTAGACTTCACCGACCTGAACAAAGCATGCTCCAAATATAGCTACCCCCTCTTGCGGGTCGACGTCCTAGTTGACTCGACGGCTCAACACCAGTTATTAAGCTTCATGGATGCCTTTTTGAGTTACAACCAGATCAGAATGGACGAAGCAGATCAGGAGAAGACTTCATTCGTCACTAGCCAGGGCCTGTTCTACTATAAAGTAATGCCATTTGGCCTAAAAAATGTGGGCGCGACGTATCAAAGGCTCATGAACAAGATTTTCGCACAGCAAATTGGGAGAAATTTCTAGGTCTACTTTATCGACATGTTGATGAAAAGTCGAAGGGAGGAAGATCAATTGGAAGATATCAGGGAAACATTCGACACTCGTCGTTCCTACAACATGAAGCTCAATCTAGGCAAGTACGCCTTCGGAGTGACGGTAGGGAAGTTCCTAAGATTCATGGTGTCTTAGAGGGGTATTGTCACGCCCCAAACCCGATACTCGGATTTGTGACCATGACCGGCATGCTAATATCAAGCCTAAACCTGATATTAACAAGAACCAACTTAAACTTTTACAAAACTTTTCCAAAAGCTTCTCTTTTTATTTTCAGAATAATTTTGTTGTTTCATTACTTCTTGATATCACTTTTCACTTCATAGTCAGAGCATCTATATTGTACTCAAAATGTAACATAATCCACCAATCATTTAATTTCCACACTTCACATAATACATCTCTTAATACTTTAAGGTACACAACTTTCTTTAGATCCTAAAATAAACAATACTACAAAGCTAAACATAAAATTGCTAATTTAGGATCTATACAAATCAAACTAAAACCAGCTCTTTCCAAAACTCGACTAAGGCTCCCTCTGCTCCAAAATAAAACCTGTTAACTGAAAGAGTGGAAGGGATGAGCTACACAGCTCAGTAAAGGTAAGATATATGAGAATTCAATAAGGATGCATGTAAATCAAATCATTTCATTCTATGCATAATCAAATAGGAGAACAGCTTTCCATGCATAGTATTTTATACTATTCAGAATAATAACTTATACGCTTTTCATAGGAAAATAATTGTTCTCCTTTTTCTTATCAGCTTGATATTACCAAAACCTTTCGGATTAAACTTCTATCATTTTCTACAAAGTCACCACATATATTCTCATTACAAAATAATCATTTTAACGTAAATCAATTATTCGGCAACTTTGTATTAAACTAGAAACATCTTGACCCAATAAGAAAACCTTTCCTTATAAACCTCTTCTCATAGAATACTATAACTTTCATGATCAGAAAACTGAACGTTTCATAAAAACAGATATCTGATACTTTTAAACATAAACTTGTACTTTTATCAGAAACTTTACTTTTATAGCATAACAGAACTTTAGAAACTTTTATCTTTAATGAACAGCTTTTCTTTTCATTAGAAACTTCTTCTTGCCATGAGAGCTTTCACTTTTCACAATGCATTTAAACAAAATAATTCTCTCATGATTAATAACATAACATAGCTGTTCATAACATATTGGTTAGTCCATGTCTGATAAGCTGTACAGAGAAGGCCTCATCACATTTGGAAAACCTCATGTGCATGATATTGTCCCCTTTGAGAGGCTTGATGGCACATCTCCTCCAGGTTTTGTTCCTCCCCGCCGTCCGTACACATTGGGGAGAAGGCCTTAGTCAGATTAGAGTTACGGGCAACCCCATTTCCTCTACTTTAAATGGCCTAGAGTTACGGGCAGCCCCATTTCCTCTACTTTAAATGGCCAAACAGATAACATATTTCCATGGAAAGCCAATAATTAACCCCTACTGGCTGAGTTCAAATTATCAGAGGACATAACCCGAAAACATTTCATAATAATAGCATTTCCATTCTTTTCATTAAACATCACGTTCGTGAAATCAATAATAGCATCAATATGCTTAAATCATATACATAAGTTTTTCTAAGGCTCACGAACATATCTTTGTCAGAATAATGAATATATGCCATATCTCTAATCAAAAACATTTTAATGCATGATATACTTTAAAATAACCTCATGACTTACCAAATGCCCATATAACTTATCCCTTACCTGAAAGCAGAGGAACCGAGAGTCTACAGTCGACGGAGCTTAAACTTGGATACTGGTAACACCTAAACCATAAATCAAAGCTTATTACTATCTATAATTTCCTTGTCATAGACTTACACATTCATCTCAAAGCCTATCACTTAGAATCAAGGAAGTCCTAATCCCACCTCAAAGAGGTTCCCACAAACACAAAATGCATTCATCAAACCACATGATGTACTAAATCATAGAGAAACCAATTCATAAAATTTATATATGATTCTAACATACCAAAGGATGAGCATATAAAATTATAGCTCAAAACATTCATCTTAACTTTAGAATTTAAATCCTCAAAGTTAGGCATGTCCCTTACTGTTTACTGTGCTATTCCAGCAGCATATGCCCCATTTGTAAAATACAAACGGGCTGTCCAAACACATTCAATTATCATGAAATTTTACGTAACTACTCCTCTTTATGTCCAGTATAAACCATAAAAATTTCGGAGTCAAATCATATACCCATAATTTACTAAAAATCACACAAGGCGGCATACTCAAATCTGTCCTGACAGAATTTCATGCAACTTATAAATTAAACCATTATTTTTATATTAATCCAAATGCTGTGATACCAATTCAATAACAACCAAAAGTGTCTTAAGTTTCATAGTAATTATCCCTAGCATCCAAATTCACTATATAAAATTTAATACATAATTTAACATGCATGAACACAGAATCTGTCACAGTGACAGCTTCAGAACATATTCTTACAAAATCATCAACAAATAGCAATAAGCCTTAATTTCATTTGGGTATTTTTATACACTCATTAGACATGTTATAAAACACTTTCATACAGTCATTTAACCATTTAGAGCAAGATAAGCACAACCAAAAAAATCCCAGCAGCAGCATCAACAATACTCATCCTAACTTTTTCTTACTTCCTTAATCATACAAAATCATTAATTAATAAAAACCCTAATCTACCTTCAACAAATCATCAACACAACTTCAAAGCTTCTTAAAACAGCATATATATATATAGACTTACAAGCTTTCCAATTTTACAAACCACAAAACCAACTTCTTAAGATTCCATGAAGAAATTATGGATTTTAAGGTGAGAGTAGCTAGACCCTTACCAAATTTCTGATTCCAAGGAGAAATAGAATCACTCTTGCATGGAAGAATTTCCCCATTTCCTAGTGGCTGGACCCAAAATTATGAGAGGTGGAGAGCTTGAGAGAATTTTCTTTCTTTTGGTTTAGGACCCGTGGGAATGAAAGGGAGAGAAGAGTTGAGAGAATTTTCTTTCTTTTGGTGTGTGAACCCTTGGACTCAAGAGAAAGACTCAAGGGAGCTTCCTAGCACTTTCCTTAAGACAAAAGAGAGAAAAGTGAGGTGCAAATTTCTGATTTGCATTGATCCGTGGGAAAATGGGAGCAAAAGAGTTTCTTGAGTCTTCTTTCTTTGAGAAAGTCAAAGAAGAGATAAAGGTGCAACCAATAAGAACAAAGAAGGAATAAAACAAAGAAGGAAAGCAAGAATGACCAAGGAAATTTCTGGTGCAGCCAAGAAGTCTAGCAAAATATCTTGGGTGATTCACGTGTAGTGCTAGGAAAGAGAGGATAACTTACCTTTTCAACTTTTAGTATTTATACCTTTCACCCTCCCATAGTTCTATATTCTAGAAAGGCCCAAATAACAAAATAACTTTGCATATAAACCCTTACCTTTATACACTTAATTTTCTACAAAAATAATATCACTTTGCATACACATACATACAAACATATATATATCTAGTAACTCAAACCACTTAATATAATTTTGTACATACTTAGTATATATTTAAAATACCGATAGAAATTCAGTTATGTATAATCTTTACAATTCTTATTCAATGGCATTATGAAATAATATGCTTATTAAATACGCTTATATTAATTATAAAAAGAAAGTGGCTTAAAATATTAAATAATACTTAACCACTTAAACCCATAGTTTAATATAAAAAATTGGGTCGGGGTGTTACAGGTATCGAGACCAACCCAGATAAGATCAGGCCATAATAAAGATGGCACCCCCAAGGAACGTGAAAGGAGTACAAAGCCTCAATGGCAAAGTAGCAGTGCTGAATAGGTTTGTGTCAAGGGCAACAGATAAGTGTCTACCTTTCTTCCATATGCTAAAGAAATCTTTTGAATGGACGACCGAGTGTCAACAGGCATTTGAGGACCATTCTTATGAAAACCCTAATTTATCTTTTCCTCCTTAGAGATGTGGGCTTGGTGGGGTAGTGAGCTAGAGTTTAAAACCCACTTAAGGTTATCTCTTTAGTCTCCAAGAAGCCCATAAAACATCTTCCTTATTTATTTATTTATTTTAATTGCCTCACTAAATTGTATGCAATTAAACTTTAATTTTCTCACCTATTTGTAGCACCACAAAATTTTCAACTCCCATCTTACTATGCACACACATATAGTACCTCAACTTTATATTAAAAATGACAAGGTACAGTGATAATCATAAAAAAAAATTGGGGTATTACACTCTTCCCCCCTTAAAATAAGTTTAGTCCTCTAAACTTGACATACCTTAGTCCTTGAACATAGAGAGATATTAGTCAACCAAATTAGCATCACTAAAACTCAGTACTGTCCGTAACATGTATGAATGGCAATCTTAAGAATATCTTCCTTCTTAACTTTGAGTTGATGGTAACCTGATTTAAGGACAATCTTGGGTAAGCGATATATATATATATATATATATATATAAAACATGAATTCCATAATATAGGTAACTAAAGTTCTATAAGTCTTCAAGTAATACTGAAGTCGTCTACAACTTCTGCTCTCTACCTTGCACCTTACAAAGCGATTCAAAGGTTCTATATTCCAAACTACAATTTAATCTGAAAATAGTAATTGATGGGGTGAGCCACATATCTTGTAAGTAATTATACAGAATACACAACGGAATAGAGTCAAGCAAAGCACGAGTATTTTGATTTTTCATAAACTCATTCAATGATATCAAAAATAATTATTCCAAAACACATAATGAATCACTTAATACATATGTAATCACATCTTAAAATCATTAGAAAACACATACATATAATTGATCAGAGCACAGTGTCACATATACACATCATATATTCTCACATACAATCCTGTGAGCGGATACCAATATCTAACCCCTATTGGTGAGGGATCAACACATATTCTCACATAAAATCCTGTAAGTGGATTTACACATATATCTAATCAATTCTAAAAACACTTATCTTGAGTCACATATCACAAAAGCACAGTTTATACAAAATAGTTTGATTTCCTTAATATAAACAATTATTTCAAATATAAAAGCATATCGAACATCACAATATCGAATTGAACATAAATCAAAAGATGCTTGACTCTCTTAGGGAATGAATAAGAACTGAAGAGTTTATATAAATATTTTTAAAATTCTTGAGTAAGTCTGAAAACCCAATTTGCTAAAAGAAACATCTTAAATACCATTTGAAAAATAAGAACATGACTTTGAAATCACTTGGTTTTAAATAAACTTGAAGAAAAAGAACCTTTTTAAAAAATTTACTTTGAACTCAATTATTTTTTGAAAATAGTTTAGTTTAGAAATCATTTTTTAAATGAGATTTAGATGTTCAAAATTTTATTTAAAATCCAAAGTTTCTTTTTAAAACATTATTTAAAAGTCGAAGTTTCTCTAACTAATGATATTCTAAATAATATTCTCTTGCATTATTTCTCATCTCAATATTTCTCTCTCATCCATGCATGTCATCCTTTTTTTTTTTCTCATCTCAATTTTCTACTTTCTCTCACCACATTTATGTTCCTATTTTTTCTCATCTCAAATTTAACTTACACCACGCATATCTTTTTTTTTTTTTTTTCCCCTCTTTATCTCACCCACCTAAATCTCCATTTTTTTTTTTGAAATCTCAAATTCTCTCTCTCTCTCTCTCTCTCTCTCTCTCTCTCTCACGCCTACCTCTTTTTTTTTTTTTTTTTCATCTTTATTTCCCTCTTTCTTTCACCCACATTTATCTCCATGTTTTTCTCATCTCAATTTCTCTCTCTCTCTCTCTCCACGCCTCTCTCTTTTTTCTTTTTTCTTTTTTCTTTTTTTTCACTTTCCCTCTTTCTCTTAAGCATATCTCAAAATTCAAATTTATCTACTAACTACAAAATTTATCTCTCTCAAATTTCCATCTCACTCACATATCTACTAAAGTGTCCATTTGGCAAAGATTATTTTTGCTAACTTATTTTACTATTCAACTTATTTTTGCTACTATTCATAGGTCTCACTGCACTTTTTAGTACTATTCATGGGTCCCATCGTACTATTTCAGCTAATTTTTACCTTTAATCTACAATGCTTTTAGTAAAAAGTTTTTAATTTTAGTAAAATAAGTGGATTTCAAACAGACCCTAGTTTATTTCTACACTACTTTCAATGAATTAAATTAACAAATATGTGTATTTGGATAAAGTTGTTATCATTAGGTTATCTAGTTTACCTTATAAACTACTTTAAAAAACTGATGTCTTAAAAAACAGTAAATAGGCTAAATAAGCCATAAATGTCAAATATATAAAAGCAAAAACACAAAACAAAATAAAATCATCCAAAAGGGTCTGCCGTTGAAAATGGCCAACTTTGAGAGCCTTGTAGAATTTTTACTTTTCATGGGAGATGGGACAGCCTTTTAAAAAAAAAAAATCATTTTGTAACAAAATCTATGGTACATTCTAAGAGAACAAACTGTGGCTATTCAGACATGGCACTAGACTTTTGTAATTGGGTACTCGGTTGGTAAATTAAAAAAAAGTATGGTCTGAACTGTAGGTTACATAATGTTTACAACATTCACCTTTTCTCCCTACAAAATACACACACCAACCGCTTTGCTTCCTTAAGTTTTGACTTTTCCGTTAAGAGTCCTACAGGTCATTATGAGTTGTTTTCTTAGGCAAAAAGCAAGACAAAATTGCAAGACATTATGGCTAACCAATCAGGGAACATGTAAATCAACGAAATCGATCACTCTTTCTAATTCACATTATACTACCCCATGATTCTCAAATTTTATGGTCTGGTTGGAGTTATTATTAGTTGAATTCATTTGCATTACTTACTCTGTCTTTGTCAACATTTTCTAGGTTTAGTTTCAAATCAATCATGTTTAAAACTATTACAAAACAATTACAAAGTTGTTTTCAAATTCTTCACTATGGAAACAAGTGCCTTTAAAACCTTTAACATGTGTGTAGCATTGTTCCCATAATGAATAGATTCATGGTTGGAATTCTCTGAAAACAATGTAAATTGACATTTCAATCCATTTAGTAAGTGGTATCAAATGGGAATATCCACAACCCCTTTTTCTTTGCCTCTACAAATGGATAAGACGTTGTAATTCATTTCATTTTGAACATTAAGTTAATTTGTGGTAGATTGTATGACTTCAATGATAGGCATGTTTATTAAAAAGAAGAAGGATGCCAATTGTCCATGTGCCTTGAAGTGCTATTTTGAACCAAAATATAATAAGCCATGCTTTATTAGATTAGCTATTTGGATTTGGTTCTAGTTAGCTCAACTGGTAAAGTTTCTAATGGTTGAATAAAAGATCTGGAGTTCAATTCTTGCCTACACAAGAAAAATCAATTGATATCTTAGTTAGATAATAAAGAGCTATTATCAGGAGCGAATGTTATAAGTTGAAACTATCTCAAAAAAATAATTAGCTATTTAGATGCAACTTTTTATTTGAAAGGTTATTTGTTGAAATTTGGTTAAAATATAGTTTTATGTATAAAAAAAAAAATCTAATAATGATAAAAATGTAAAAAAGAAAAATGAAAAAAAGTTAGACTTTTCTAGGTTTTTGTTTTTACCAAATAAGGCTTAAAAGAAGAGTAGATAAGCCAAAAAAATAAAAATAAAAATAAAATAGAAACCCTACAAAAGGAAGAGTTAATGACAAGCCCACGCTAATCTCATAGCATTATTAGTAAAAGATTTTAGGATATAGAACACGTAGTTGATCGAGGCTGGTTGGACGAAACATCCATTAATAAACCAACTTTTACAGTTCAATGAACAATTTGAGACATTACTTTAAAATCAAGTTACCTAAATGTAAGCTAGAAACTCCTGGAAGTTAGAAATATATAGAACCTTTACATTCTCTTTTGAAGTGTTCACCCAATTGGGGGTATGGCAATGATTGCATTATATGCCTCAAAAGCTTGATGTTAGCTGTTTAATAATTGAATGGGAACTCACCAAAAAAAAAAAAAGAGTTGCGTAGGGGATTATCCTTGTCCAAAATAATTCACATAAAGTCATGAATCTAAGTCTAACATTTGCTGTTGTTCTTGTTCATTGGTGTGCATGAGTGAGTGGTCTACATTCCTCCAATGTGATGCACGTCGGATACTGAAGCTTCTAGATGACCCAACAAGCATGCTACACAATCACTAAAATAGGAAATCTTCACGGATTCATCCAAAAGAAAATGACAATTACATTCCATTATTCACCCAAACAAAATTTAAAAGTTAAAAAAAAAAATTACATTCCATCAGTCATTCCCAAATCCAATGGCCTGCCAATCCAAACCAATCCAAAAATTATATATATATATATATATATATATATATATATAAGACATTTTGTCTCCTTTTTCCAATACTTTTTTAAAAAAAAATAGATGATTTTTTTTTCTAATTAATGGACGAAAAAAAAAATAGTAAAAACCACTTAGAATTAACTGTCTAACAAGAATGAATCTATAAATTAAGATAATATGGGAAAGCTGGGCAAAATGGGCAAATGCCCTTTTTGGGCAAAATAAGCAGCGTTCTGCCCTCTTTCTCAAATTAATTAGGGAAATACCCTCTTTTATAACTCAATAATAGTAAAATCGAGTTATGTGAAGAACTCGATCTCACTATTATCGAGTTAGCTTCCAGCGTGGCATTTGCTTTCTTTAATCCCTACATAACTTGATTATAAGGAAAACGAGTTATATAACTGACTATAAAGATCTCGAGTTATGCTCTTGTTAAAACTGTTTCACACTGTCTTGGTGTCAGGTGTACGGGTTCAAGTCTTTTAGTATAACTCGATTAATTGAATGTCGAGTTATAAAGTATACTCGAACTTCTTAAAATCGAGGTATTCTCGTATATTTCTTCTCCTCCCATTCACAGTGTCTTGCTTTCTGTCTGAACTAAATTCCACTCTGCTCCATAGATCCACAGCTGCTTCCAGGCTGAACTAAAATTTGTATCACCTCAGGTAAAAAACTCACACCAAAATTTTATGGCAATGGTATTTTCATTTGATATTGTACTGAATTTTTATTTTTTTGGTTGAATGAGTGTGAACTAAGTACATTGGTGAGATTTTGGTTGTTTGTTGTAGTAAACGTTGGTCACAAGAGAATGAAATCTTTACTATAGCAATATTTTGTATTGCACATAATCATCATTGGTCATAATCATATAGGCGGTGTACATAATCATCATTTGTCAGACATTAACAACAACATTTTGTATTGCACACAATATGTAGACATTAATAACAATGTCTAATGTATATGGTCAAATGTTAGTGTTAGTATTTCATTTTTAGCATGTAATAGTACACAAATTTATGAATGTCTTTGTCATGTACCATTTTATGCAACATTACATTATTTACCAACAGTTAATGCACACTGTTAACTTGATCATTTGCTGTTATTGTATTCAGCGTCAATGTTTGGTTTTGGCTACCCATAACTTTATAGGCCTCACGATGTGCTCACTGCAATGGGTCGTTGCTGGGTATTGGAAGATGAGTTCAGCTATCCAATCAATCCGAATCTGCGAAATAGTGCTTACGTTCACAATACCATGAGACAGGAGTGGGCTTGGTTATTTCGTGAATAACAAATGTTTTATGATGAGTTGATTGATTTTAAGTTGCCAGTGCCTTGGTGACTCGCATCACAGATGCCCAGAGACACGATTGACGAACTTCGTAAAGCATTGAACCGCATAAGAGAAGAAAATAATCGAATGAAGATACGTCTTAATCGATATCGGACCTAGGTCGAGATTCGAGAGTCAGTGGAGAGAGGGTGGTATGAGTACACACAATTCATGCAATTACTTCTTGTTGATCCCATTTATCAGTCAGACGTGGAGATGTCAGATGAAGAGTAATCATGTCATAGTGTAATTAGACTTTGTTGTTGAACTATTTTGTTTAACTATGTTTTAAATGTATGTGTGTCACTGTTGTTGCATTTGTACTATATAAACCTTATCAGCATGCACGTTATTCGTAATCTTGTTTATTCCCACATAACGCATAAAAGTTAAATATTCCCACATATGATGTTTTTCAATAAGCACCTACAACATAACACAGAAAACTTAAAATAACTTACACGAAGTCACCAATATGCATGCATTGCATATTGAACACTAACGCTACTAACATTATTAACTTAACCTTAAACATAACGCACATACCACATAGGCATTCACTCTGACAGGTAGTCCTCGTAGTTGAGGACATTGTTATGGTCCGTTGGAGTGAGTTGCCTAGTCGTTGTGGCGGCTAGCTCTTCCGCTAGCTGTAGCATGTGATACCTGGAACTACGGAGTATCATCAGATTGTCCTCTTTTTTTATTGTTGTCAATGCACGCTCATATTGGTGCATGTTTCACCGTGATAGTGTAAGTGAGACACAATCGAAAAGAGGTGCTTCGAGTCGCACAAGATCATCGTGCAGAGTGTTGGACTCGTTCACACGAAAGTCCCACTCTTACCGCAATCTAGCATAGTATTCCCTCTTGTCGGAATCTCTCTCCCTTCTATAGTTATCTGGAAAATGAGGTAGCATCCCATTGCACATTGACATTGAAAAATGTGACTTCTGATCGGTATGTGTAGATATTTTGCAAGGATAGATGTAAATGAGACTTTATATAGGAGTTTTGCAAGGGCAAATATTCACATGGATGTGACTATATGTAAGGGTAAATATTCACGTGAATAAAGATGATATGACTCAATAGTGTATTGTTCAGTGAGATGTTGAGGAGCACATGCAAAACTGCGAACATAACTTGGGTATACAGTGGCCCCTATTGGTGCATGTTGTTCTTTAAGGCAGCTGTTTGATATAGCTATAGCTTGTGCTACAACAACGGGTTGGTGATGTGTACTACAAAGAAGGTTGTGTATTTATTCACGTGAAGAATATTCAGCATTCTTATTCTTCATCTGACATGACTTGACGAAACAATGTCGAGCTCCGTTGAATGTATCATAAACTTTTCAGGGATGCTCTACATCCTTGAAAGTGGTGCATTGCAAAATGATACATACTGTGTATTGACGTGCATGTAGGTGATATGACTAGACAGGGTTCAACAGTGCGAAGCTGTTGAGCAGCACATGCAGTACTATGAACATTAATGTAGCAATGGTGGACAGCTCACTCCCAAAATTGATGCTTAAACTTTCCAGGGATGCTTTGTGTATTCACGTGAGTGTGGATGGGTACTTGTATTCAGGGTTTAACAGTGCTGAGCTATCCACCATAGCTACACTCATTGCTTCTTATGGTGGTATTTGGCAAGTGGGATTGAAGAAAGCTGATAACAACATTGTAAACTAGAAACTTGGTTGGGAGGATTTCGTTGAATACCATTCTATCTGTTATGGTTATTTTTTAGTCTTCAAATATGAAGGAAATTCAAGCTTCGATTTTCTTATATTTGATAAGACTGCCACTGGGATTCAATATCCACCCAGCAAGAACTGTAAATTGGAAGATCATCAGGTAGAAATAATAAACTTAGATGAAGATGATACAAACATATCTCCCTCAGATGATTTGCCCACAAAACATGAAGTCAAAGAAAAGTCTGTTACGAAAATATTTTCTAGCATGTCCAGAGGAAGAGAGAGAGAGCAATCTAGGCAGCTGAAAAGTTCAAGCCTAAAAATCCTTCTTTCATGGATATCTCACAGCCGCATAATATGGTGGGCCTTTATACATAATGTGATCATGATGTTCTCCTAAATATGGCCTTGAAACATATATGCTTTAATGCTTAGTTGTTTCTCCTTCTTGTGCAGTATGTACTTACTGAATTTTCTACCAAGTATATTATTGGGAAGCAATTTGTCACACTTCAATGTCTTGTGCTATTACCCCCCCATCAAAACTTATTCAGCAATGATTTTTGAGAAGGGATGGGTTGCATTTTCGAAAGACAATCATTTAGAAGAAGGAGATGTCGATGTCTTCGAGGTGATCAAGAGGAAGCCTGTTGTGCTTAGTGTCTTAATATTTCATGTGGTCAACCATCAGAGTTCATACTAGGATAACCTATTTAAATTTTATACTAGTGATGTTTATGTTTATATTTAATGGTATGCTTTATATTTGATGGATGTGGTTTTAAGACTTTTCTCTTATCAGTTTGGTATATCTTGTTAAAGACTATTCAGCATTCTTGTGCTTCATCTGACATGACTTGACAAGACAATGCCGAGCTGTGTTAAATGTATCATAAACTTTTCAGGGATGCTCTGCATCCTTGAAAATGGTGCATTGCAAAAAGATGCACATCTGTGTATTGACGTGCAAATAGGTGATATGACTGGACAGGGTTTAATAGTGCAGAACTGTTTAGCAGTACAGGCAGCACTGCGAACATCAGTGTAGCAACGGCGGACAGCTCACCCCCAAAATAATGATGAACCAATTCAGGGACACTCTGCCTCTTCGAAAACGGTGCATTGCAAAGGGTTGCACATCTGTGTATTCACGTGAGTGGGGATGGGTACTTGTGGTCAGGGTTCAACAATGCCGAGCTGTTGAGCATCACATGTAGAACTACGAACATCAGTGTAGCAATGGTGGATAGCTCACCACCAAAATTTTGCTTACACTTTTGAGGGATCCTCTACATCATTGAAAACAGTACATTGCAAAAGGTTGCATATCTGTGTATTCACGTAAGCATGGATGATATGACTGAACAAGGTTCAACAGTGTCAAGCTGTTGAGTAGTACATGTAGAACTGCGAACATGACTTGGTTGAACAGTGCCGAGCTGTGTCAGCCCTCTCTAACCTCACTTGCCCATTGTATTGTATTACAATCAGTGAGTGTAGCAACACTGGAGAGTTTTATCCCCATATTCCCTTACAAACTTTTCAGCGAGTCTTTGCGAGTACAAAATGTAGTTACATTTTCTCAACATCAATGTAAAATTACACGAGTGCAACTATGCTTCCAAGGTTTATGTCAATGGCTTCCGATCATCATAATTGCAACATTAGGGAGCTGTGGAGTAATGCTACAACAAACCAATAAGTTGAATGAAACATTTTAAAGGCTGATCAGGCTTTTAGGCATTTGCCCTATTTTTAGTAAGCCAAATATCGTTGTAATGATGACTTTGTGTGAATCGTATGGATTTTCAGTGAGTGAGTGGTTAGTCTGGTTTGGATGAGTCTATTTGTAATGTATCTATATAAAGTAGTACACTAGCAGAAGTAAGATACACGAATATGTGTATATGATACAGCGACTCAAACAACTCATATAAATGAATTATTCGTATTATTGAATCATATGTGTGGTTGGTTTGTGTGGTTTGAATGAGTCTGTATGTATTGAATCTATTAAATTTTCATACAAGTAATGTGCAATAAATCTAATTTGGGTGAAAGGAATTTCAAGTTACACAGACAGAATATTGGAAACATCAACATATCTAACTAAAGGCATTTCACTTACTATTGTTTTTCCTACATTACAAAGCAGAGGACATTATCCAACCAAAGCAGAAAAATCATATGTAGCAACAAAGAACAATAGGGAAAACAAGAGATACTAATTTCATAAAAACTTAGCCAAAACTAATGAACAGTTAATCTTTAGAGTTGCAAAAGTTGAACGTACATAATCATCATTTGTCAAACATTAACAACAACATTCTGTATTGTACAGAATATGTAGACATTAACAACAACGTCTAATATTCGTAGGTAGAAATTTTTGAAAATCATCATTGCTTGAATCTGAAAAGTCTGAAATATCTCTTTCATCATCTAACATAATAATTTCATTAATAGACTTGATGGCTCGCTCTTGTACCTTCCCCTTTAGATGCTACCTAGCTTTTTGGATTGCATGAAAATGATCTAGTCGCCTTTGCATTTGATTGTTCTCTTGTTCAAGACGAGTAAGTATGTTGGCAGGTTCATCTCTAGGTAACTCGGCTGAGCATGCCTTAGGAACTTGTAACCCATGCCATCGACAATACACCTCTAACTCACACCTCTTCTCGTATAGGGTTGACCGTGGTGGTATTGCTATGATGAACTCGATTGCGGGGGTATTTGTACTTAGTTTTGTAGGTTTGCCGACCATGATGTGCCCGACGCTTCCAAGACTCTTGTACGTGTATATCGGCATATTAACGAAATCTCTCTTCTTTCCAACCCATTTCCCTCCATAGTGGTCTGTGTATGTCTGTAGTTGTTGATTTGTTGGAACTTGTGATGATTCATTTGTTGAAGTAGATCCAAACTTGTTTCGCATTGTACGATTTGATGTTGAGGCGTTGCAACTCATAGCTTAATCAATCTACGAAATTAGTGGGGTAGAAAGAAGATCATTATTGTGGTGCATTTATAACCTAATTTCAAGGTCCAAGCATTACAATTTCAGTTATTAGGGCTTGTCATGTCAATACAGGCTAGAAAAACACTATATCAATAGGATTTTTAATGTTCCCAATGTCACATCAAAGATGGGCAGTAGTTGCAACATTAAATGTAAATGTGACATCTGTGCATCCAATTTGACAATTGTGTATTCACGTGAGTGTCGGTGTGAAATAGTGTCGAGCCGTTGAGCAGCACATGTAGAATTGCGAACATGACTTCGCTAAATAGTCACGTCTATTGGCTTATGTGCTGTGATTGAAGGAATTTGAGTTGACTATAGTTGGTGCTGCAACAGCAGGCTGGTGACGTGCCCTCAAAGTTCGAACTTGGTCATCTTGAAACTTCGCTATATTAATTGTGTTTCATCTGTCATGCTAAAATTACACTATATTAATTTATTAATTGTGTTTGGTCTTTCAGAAAACAGATCCTGAAGATCACAGTGTTTATTATTTTTGGTCATTTTCAAGGTGTTTAAACATCATGGTGTTTATTATCTTTGGTCATAAAACATTTAGAGGTTAAAAACATCACTTCGCTCTTAGAACCATAACTCTTACAAATTACGCAACCCCACAGCCTGAAACACTGAACTATCTCTTGTAATCATAGCCAATTAATATGACACTACAGATATTTATATATTTATCATTAGAAAGAGAGAAGCTTGGCTGGTACTTGGTAGAGAAAAAAATAGCAAAAGAGAAAGAAATAAAACATAATCAATCAAAGGCAAAGTGGGCGAGGATTTGAAGAAGAAAGAGTAAAATGAGGCAAATCTATATTAGAATATATATTTTTTTGGCCGACAAACATCAACACGACAAAAAAAATAGATTTAGAATTATTAGAAATAAAATCAGTGAGAAATACTTTTTGAATAACAAAATGCTTTTCTTCTTCTCTTCTCTCTCTCTCTCTTCTTCTTTTTTTTTTTTTTTCTTCATAAATTGTACTCGCTTAAATTCTTAATTTTTTCTTTTTCTTTCAGTTATGGGCTCATGGCAGATAAAAGTGTCCAATGGTAACTTTAACTTCATTTATTTATTTATTTATTTATTTTTTTGAGGAGCCGGTAACTTTAACTTTAACTTTGTTTTTGTTAAAGTTAAAGTTAAAAGTATTTTTGTCAAAATGAAAACTTTAAAGTATTTTTCTTTCAGTTATGGGCCAAAGGAAAGTTGTTACAGTATTTTTGATATTATAACATAAATTTAATTTCAAGAGGGCAGTAGAGAGTGGGAGAGAGAGAAATAACAAAACTCTTCTAGAGTGAGAGAGAGAGAGAACGTGCTGGTAATTTATGTAATTTGTCATTATTATTATTATTTTTCATTTATGATTAAGTACCCGTTTGGTTCAACTTTTAGAGCCTAAAAGTTGCGTTTTGCAAAACGTTGGCCCAAAAATTGTGTTTGGTTATTACAAAACGCAACTTTGGGTCAAAAGTTGCGTTTAAAAAAATGCTTAGAACGCGCATCTCCTATTATGGACCTCATCAGGTCCATTTTCCAAAAGTCCTTGTGCGTTTTGGGGTATCCGTTGGGGGTGAGTTAGCAATTACCAAATTGCCCTTCAAATGCTCATGTCTTCAGAGATCACACAGTGCCTTCATTCCACTTTGGGTCATCTCTCTGCTCTGCGCAAGCTCCTTCATTCCTCTCACCATTCATATTCTCTCTTTCACCATTCTCCAACCCAAGCAAAAGAAACACAGAACAAACACAGCATCCCAACGGACACAACAATCCAGCAAAAGAAGAATAAAAGAAGAGGAGGGGCACCACCCTACCACCAACCCAACACCACCACTGCAATCCATTTTCAACAATTGATAATCCACCACAAAATTGACCTAAAATCAACAGAAAATCAAACCAAACCATCAGAAAATCCAACTTAAAATCAAACCAAACCCACTGTATCTGCCACCATTGCTGCCGTCAGATCTGCCACCATTGTTGCCGTCAGATCTGCCATCGTTGTTGCCACTGCCGATCTGCCTTGCTGCTGCCCGAATCTGCTTGCTTTCGCCGCTGGATTTTCTGCCATGTGTGAGTTTTGGGTTTGATATATGAGAGAAGAAGAGAGTTCAGAGAGTACCAGACCTTTTGGTTTGAGACATGAAAGAGGAAGAGAGGTTAGGGAGTCCTAGAGGCAGAGAAGAATTTAGAGAGAGGGAGAAACATGGTTGAGACTTGAGATGAGGATAGATGAATTAGATATTAAAAAGATACATATTAATAAAATAATAATAATAAATATTATTTAAATAGAAAATATGGTAAAATGCGAAAATGAGAATTTAACCATAATTTTCCAACTATATAGTTAGTAGTTCCAGTTTCCAAACTATATTATTTACTAGCCCTAGACTTTAAATTTGGATTATTGGTGTATATTTTATCATCTTTTTACATTTCCATTTTGTGCTTCATGATGATGAAAATTATTTAGATTTAATTAATATTGATAAGAAGTCATTAATGGTAATAAAAAATAATTATGACACTAAAAAAGAAAAATTACCCAAACATTATTAAAATAATACCAATTATATATGTTATTATTATTATTATTATTATTATTTAGTAAGTGTATGAAGTAGTTGATTTAAGTATGAAATAAACTCCCTTATATATACATTGTCCTTTTTGGTAATTTATTCCTTAAACTGCAACACTCAGCTTTTTCAAAAAGCACTTTTTAACAGCTTTTACCAAACACTCAGCTTTTTTAAAAAACACTTTTTCATTATGCACTTTTTGAAAACTCAACTTTTTCAAAAAACCCAACTTTTGAAAGCTGAACCAAACTCACCCTAATTAAGATATGAATATATTGTTCCTCTTTTCATTTTTGGGTTCAGATCTTCCGATTGAGGTCTAGTTCTTTTTGTTTCTCTAATTCTTCCCAACGTTCACTGCATCTACCTATCTGCAAGCTATTTAAGTAAGTTCTCTTTGCCTCTTTGACATGTCTCTGTGCTTTACTTCTTTTCTTTTCTATTTTTGGTTGAGGAAAAAATAGTTTATTAACACAACCAAAGGAGATAGCATGGAATATTATTGCATTTATCAGTTTCAAAGTTCAAACCACAGCCAAAACAAAAAAGTAAAAGGTGAAATTAACAACACAAATTTTACAAGTTTTAAAATAAGTATAATACAAATGAACACTCATTTGAAGGAATCTTTTCTCAGTCGCACAACCCAATCTTTAGCTTGGCAGGTGAAAGTCGAGAGGACTGAAGAATTTATGGGTGGGTTTGGAAAAAATTTTCCATTAGAAAGATTCGTCGAATTCCTCCGAGAGTATCACAAGTTCATTACTTGTTTGCCAACAATTATCAAGTTCCAAAAGAGGTGGGGTGGGACAAAAATCATTACTATTTTTTTTTTCCAATAATTATCAATTTCAAATGATGTTATTTTTTCTTTTGTTTATTTTAAATCTAGTAAATATATTATACTATATGGAAATCAAATCTAATAATTCAAATTATAGACAAATATCTACCAAATTAATTATAGTTGGAACTCTTCTAAAATTTTCAACATAGGAAGGAATATAACCTATAGAATCCAAAAATGATAGGCGTGTAACATGCTAGCCTCAACAACTATGACATTCACTAAGTTATGATGTCCAGTTGTCCACGTTCAAGCCTGAAACCCTATGTTTAGGTTGTATTTGCAATGTAAACACTCAAAAAGTAGCAAATGTATATTTGCAAAAAGTGTATAATATTTACCATATTTTGTAAATGTGTATATATAACATTTACAACTTTTTGTGTGTTTACAATATAAATTACATTATACTACACTACTGTACAATGTAAAAAATGAAAATCTCAGTGAAGTTTCACACTTGTTAGCCACTATAGAGAGAAAATGAAGGAAATTAAAAGACATGGATTGACCATTGGAAACTTCCAGTTTCACATGAATAATTCTACGAAAAACACTTGTTAAGTCAAATACATATATGTAATGTAATTTACCGCTGTTATTTAATTAATTTAAGGAGTCAAACCAGACAAGCCATCATATTTGAATGCAACTTATATATATATATATATATATATATAAATTACTATGTGAACTGGTTTTACAAATTAACGATGGTCGGGCATCTGATTTGGTCACTGCCTCAGTCTTGATGCTATATGGTACTACAGAAAATAACAAGATTGTACTTTTGTTTTTCTTGAATAAATAAACTCCTTCCAGTGTACCAACTATTGAAATCCAATAAATATTTTCTGGGAAAGCTGAAATGATCCAAAACTACTACAAAAAGATAATAACGCTGTACCAAGATGAAAGGAGGCTGTCTTTAGGTGGTTTTGATATACCATGGATGAGGTTTTAGGTGAAAATTTTGTGTTTTAGCCATTTATGTTATTTGCATTATTATGATAAACATGAAAAATATATTGCATTACCTTTATTTTGCGTCTTTTAAATTATTTAATAGGATCATTTCAATGTATTTGTTACGTGCAAATATACACAATAAAAAACATATGTATGCAGAAGCATAGATGCAAATAGACACGTGTATGCACAGCTATCAACCTATAGGTCTTTTTTTTGGTGGTGTGTCAATGTGTAGCCATTTTGATTTTTTTTTTTTTATTATTTTTTTTATATGTTCACTCTTTTGAGTCTTTTCAACTCATCTACAATTTTCACCCACCCTTCAAATTCAATTTTTATTTTAAATGAGGCACATAACATTCCCTCATTTTTTCTTTTTTCTTTTTAACCACCTTCAAACTTGTCTTGATGCAAACTGGTACCATAAGAACGTTCCTCCTCCAAAATGATAACTAGTAAAGTGAATTTCTTCTTTATCTAGTTTTGAGCATTTGTGTTCAACGAAACGAACCACTTGGATGTTGACTAGTTTGGCCTTTGAGGCATCCTGATTTGTTTAGATTATACAAATCTTCAACTTTTGATCACAATCTTGACCACCTGCAAGTTGATTAATATCAATTTCACAATTTGGCTAGTTAGACATCACAATTCATTTTGATTGTGGGAATCTTCAATATGAGATCACAATTTACATTAACCATGAGTTGATCAAGGCAAGTATTCAATAGATCTGAGAATAGCATTAAAATCTCTAATACAATCCCAAGGACCGTACCCAAAGGACTTAATATGGTTTAACAACGCCCAAGAATTCGGCTTCTGAGACACTTCAGGTCAACCATAAAAACTTATTAAGAACCATTTAGATCCATCCTCTTCAACAACCTTTGCCAAAATATAGTTATCCGAACCATTAATGACCCTAACATCAACACCCTCCTTCCAAAGAAAAGCCAATCCACCACCCAAACCTAGCTTTTTCACAATGAATCAGTGAGGTAGATTTATATCCTTACAAAGCTTTTTAAAATCCTCCCTAAACATTCGAGTATCCATAAGAAAACACACCGTAGGATCTTGTTCCCTCACTATCTTGTGAAGGCCACGAACCATCCAAGAGTTCCCAAGCCCTTGACAGTTCCAACTTAAAAGCCTCCTTGGTCCCGATAAGGGTGGTCCACCACCCCCACCGATCCATTATTCAAAGAAGTGTCTTTCACAAGTTGCTTGCTATGCTTTGGTGAGATAGTCTATAGTGTTTCCAGTCCTAATTGGGATATAGACCATTTCCCCTTTCTTTTTTAATTAGTTGAATAAATAGTTTAATTAATCATTAATCATTTCAATCCATATATTAAATAGAAAAAAAAAATCAAGTCTACTTTATTCAAGTTATTTATACAAGAAGTTTGAACTCCAAAATCCATATCTTAATTTTTTGAGTAAATTGCAAATATCACCCTATGTGGTAAATCCTTAAAATATGGAACAATTTTGTGGTTTATTTATTATTATTATTTTTGTTAACTTGGTTTATTTACTTAACAGACTTATCTCTTTTGCAACTTGTTTCATGACATGTAGTCATTTAGTGATATACAGACTTTTTTAGAGCTTTATCCAAGTCATGTTTTTTCTTACAATTGAAATTAGAAAACCTCGAATCTAAACTTGCTCTTGATTCTTGAATATATCAACCTTGTTCAATCTAAATTATGCTGTCGCTGTTTTTTTTTCCTTGACTGAATAAATATTTTAATTAATCATTAATAATTTTAAATCAGTGACGGCTCCAGGAATTTTGTTTAGGGCGGTCATTAAAAAACTTAAATGAAAAAAAATTAATAATAAAAAGAGAACTTGAATATATCGAGTTATTAACCAAAAAAAAAATTTTGAAGTTTTAAAATTTCCTTCTACAAGTTTTCAAATTTTGAATTGTTATATGATAATTCATTATGAGTATTTATTGCCATTGTGGGTAGCTATGACCATTTTATTTTGTTAAGTTTGTCTAACATTTTTTATTTTTATGCAGTTGTTATTATCTATTTGTCTTATTTTATAAAAATATTTTAAACTAAATGAATAAACTCAACTCATTGGTTTTGTATTAATTATTGACAAACATAACTACACTCATTCATATATAAATAATACACTACGTGTCTACTTAACCAATCAAATACTTGAACAATCACTAACTATACAAATTTTTTTTTTTTAAATTTTTTTCTGACTTTATAATAAAAAGTTATTATAACATGATAACAATACACACACATGCAACAAACCGTCTCTATTTCCTAATTACTAAATTATATAAAGTTATATTTTAGAGTCATGTTAACGGATACCTTTAGGCCAATTGTTATATTTCCTATAAAAGTGGTGTCAAAACATTTCCCTTATATTTATACTGTACACACAAACTTCCACACACATCATTATTTACACAAATAACATTATAACAAAAGTAATGCACACAATCAATATTAGATACACTCATACACATATAATATAAAGAATAATGCTAGAGATACAAACAATTTTATAAAAAATTTACGTACTACTAATGTGATAAGTGTTTATTGGTAAATGAAAAAATAATATTAACGGTGGGCTTAGATGAAAACCAATATGAGGTGGGTCACATCAATATTTTGTAAAAATGTTGTGAAATAGTTTGTAGTTGTAGCATTATTCTAATATAAATTTATAATTAAGAGTGACATTTACAATCCACAAACACTTATTCTTACTCTTACTTTTAGAGTTGGAAATATTTGTAATAAGGGTGTATAAAATTTAAGTCTGGGTGTGCAAAAGTAATATTTTTAAGAATAAATTAAAGTATTAAACTAATATATATATTGTAGGGTCACGATTCGTGGCGGACCGCAACTGGGTCGGGTTCGCACGTAAAACGGCCCTAACAATGTCATTTGTAGAGCGTGGGTTTGAAAGGCTAGGCCTTGATCGATAGGCGGTGGTTTTTTCAGAGCGTACATACAGAGTTAAATGATCGACACCCCTAGAGTCGTTCTCCTGGAGGTGGGCTGGGAGGCTCTTTTTTCTTGGCCTTTTTTCCCAGCCCCCTTTTTTAGATTACTGATCTTTCCTTTTATCCTCGCATGTGTTCACTGTCCTTCGTCCACGTATAGGGTCAACATTTTTCAGGCTGATACTTGTCCCATCAGTCTATATTCAAAGTTGTTGGGGAGGTTAGTGAAAGCCAAAGAAGGCGGCTCCTGTCAGGTTCAGAGCATTGACTGGCAGTAACAGCAGCTTTCCCCAGATATTTTAGATCTTTCTTTCAAGCTTCAATCCGATACCATTTCTACCCTTCTTTCTGCAGAGGAACTTTGGGTCTGCCGAGGACCGAACTGCCCTCGGCTGCCTCCAAAGGTTATCCTATCGAGTTCGGGCCTCAACCCTCCTCGGCTTGGGCCTTTGGATTCCCCCGGATAGATGGGTCTGGCCCATAAATCATTTGGGTCCCACAACAGCCCCTCAAAACCCGGCTGTCCAACCTTCTGGTTGGAAAGGGGGGTTTTGATAATATCGAGCCCCTTGTTACGGCCCAGTTGATTCGGCCCATCAGTAATACTGGCGGCTCTTCATCTGCCCAAGAAACGCACCGGTCTGTAAGACGATCATTTGATTTTATTCTAGACGCGTTCTTATCGTTTGGATATTCAAGGCGCGCTTTTAATGGCCTCTATTCACGGAACTGCCTTAATTCGACGGTTTATTTTGACGAGGTAGGGAAGTGGAACCGGCGTGTTTGGGTTCGTAGATTCCTTTGGAGATCTGATCCCGTTAAATGCCCCCCCCCCCCCACTCCGCCCTTTGTATAAGTAGGACAGGAAGAGGTTATTGTTTCGTCAAGAATCCCTTTTCATCTCCCTGAGATTCTGAAATACTTCGCCTCCCTTAGGATTCGGTTTACCCACTGGTTTATACACTTAATCGTAAAACACTTTACCATAATAACAAAAAGAATGCAAAAGCCCCACTCCTCCCAAAAACGCCACTTTCCGATAAAGCTTATCATGGCTCGATCGGGGCAAGGGTGGCGAAGACTCAAAATCAACCTCATCCTTCTTCCAGTCAAAATCCGAAGCAAGGGCTCGTCATGTCAAACTTTTGGCGTGACTGAGTCGAGAACACCCAAGATCACTACCATCCGGCTCCTCACGAGCGTACCTAATATGGCACCAGCGTGTTAGGAGTCAGGGCTGAGGCAGGGGCTAAGTGCTTCTGCTTCTCCCTCTTTTGCTCCTTGGTGCCCTCCCCTCCCTCTTCTTATGGTCTTCCCAGCACCGGTTCCGCCCTGGTGTTGTTTCTTTTCTATCTTTTGTTCCTCTCTTTGTCTCTACATCTCTCTCTCTCCTCTTCTCCTCCTTCTTTTACTCATGTCCTCCATTTTCTTCCTTCACATCCTCCATCTTCTTCATTGATTTCTTCCTTACTATTTCTCTCTTCTTCATCCTTTTTCTTTTTGAAATGAGTTCCTCTCTTAGTACGGACAACGATGATGCAGAGATTGAAGAAACTTTTGAAGACGGGTTTAAAAAGCGCCTGACAGTTCATTTTCCTGTACTACGGTTGTAATTGTTGTTTAGACAGTTCATGTTTTGTATAGGCTTGTTTGAGCCCCTTTTTGTATGTTGTAATAATTTTTATATTAATAAAAATTGTTGTTTATCTCATTTCGCATGTTATGTCTCTAAGTTTTTATAAATTTGCAAGCACTGCTCGGCGTAATGATGTAGTATCTAAATCAACGATGACCAAAACTAAAATACTTAATAATAAAGGGATGTTGCCATGACCTTAATAGAAGTGCTTAGCTCGATGAAGCCGACCCGTAAGAAATAGTACTTACCTGGAACTAGCCGAGGATAGAACTGAAGGCTCGATGCCGTGTGAGAAATAATCGTCCGAGGACATATCCCCTGCCAAATGAATAGCCCTTTTATACGACTAAATGCTGGGATGTCCCAACACCTTCCTGACCCCTTTATTGGCCTTAACCTTCCATGGTGTTTACACCGCATACTAAGCGACTTGGCGTTTTTATCAAGTAGCCCATCCTACGGAATTCAACACTTTTCTTATCGAAGTGTTTGGTTTCCCCATTGGCTCAGGTCCGAGGACTATGCAAGACCTAGACTCTATCCCCGGGCCCTTGTGCTGAATCGGGCCTGGGCCGTGAATTGATTGGGCCCAAAATTTAGGGGGTAATTCCGTATTTTTAGGTCACGCGATATTATTCGGGTGTCCCGACATTCGAGGTGCGCCTTCTCGAGACTCCTTTATCTTCAAGGCTGCAGACGACATTGGAAACCGAGCCAGAGATATTTTGTCTGTAGCGTTCCTTGGGACGCTGCGTGAATTAAATGATACTTATCTGATCTTTTGATATAAATAGGAGAGAAAGTTGCTTTTCCTGCACACAAATCCTTCAGCTTCTTCGCTGAGGAAATCATGTTTGAGGCGAGGGTTAGAGAAAAAGAAACTCCTCCAACGCGGAGGCACCGTGCCCTCCCGAGACCCGAAGGAGTGATATACGGGCCAAGAAAGCGTAAACTTAAGAGAAAGTTACACTTCTACGGAGGGGGGAGGGTATCTCCCCCCCTTTCAGTCAAAATCCGAAGCAGGTTCTGGTCATACCAGATTTTTGGTATGTCCGAAGAAGGAATTTCCACCATCAGCACTGTCTACCTTGTAGCCGGCAAATTCTTGCGGGGGCTTCCCAAATTCCGGCTCCTTGCGCCTTTTCTGTAGATGGTGTTAGCCTAAGGTCAGGCTCTTTGGCTGCCTGAGTTATGAGCATGCAAAAGTGTCGAGGGATAGCTTCTTTGGACAGCAACCACTTGGCGCAGTAGCCAACCTCTCTTCTGAACTGTCCCCACGGCTTTCTCTCCACTCGCTTGTATTTTCTTCTGCTTAGGTAGTCAGTTTTAATGTAAGCTTTTTATCAGCTTTTATTGTACACTGTACTACTCCCTTGTCTTAATAAGAGATGTGCCTACTTCTCCATACATACCTTTCTTCTCTGTAACATTTACTTTATGCATGAATACTAAATGCAAGTTTGCCCTTAGGGATATTCCAGGCAGAAAGAATGCTTTAGCACAAACTCCCCCTAATCTTAACTCGCAAATATTAGCAAGCACAACAATAGTAACTATCAATAAACTACACTCTTGGAACTAACCGGGATTAGCGCTGAGCACTATGCGATGCGTGCCAGACCAATGTCCGAGAACGTTAACCTCTAAATAATCCGTCTGAGAGGGCAGCTAAGTAGCAAGGGACCTTGATTGTGTTTTTGGATCATGAATTTGCGTCGTATCGGATCAACCCCTTTGACTCCAGGGGCCCGAGGGCAGATTGTGGAATCTATGCTTTCGAGGTATTAACCCATTTGCGACCTAGGAGTCCTCCCGAGTTGGATTTTGAGGTTTACGTGCCATTTTTTTTTTTAAATAGTTGATTACACATCCAGGAAGTTGTCCAAAACCTAGTTTTCTTTACATCCAGGTAGTTGGTTTCCCCAGGCTTGAGTCCGAGGACTATGCAATGCCTTGGTTCTGTCCAAAACCTAGTTTTCTTTACATCCAGGTAGTTGGTTTCCCCAGGCTTGAGTCCGAGGACTATGCAATGCCTTGGTTCTGTCCAAAACCTAGTTTTCTTTACATCCAGGTAGTTGGTTTCCCCAGGCTTGAGTCCGAGGACTATGCGATGCCTTGGTTCTGTCCAAAACCTAGTTTTCTTTACATCCAGGTAGTTGGTTTCCCCAGGCTTGAGTCCGAGGACTATGCAATGCCTTGGTTCTGTCCAAAACCTAGTTTTCTTTACATCCAGGTAGTTGGTTTCCCCAGGCTTGAGTCCGAGGACTATGCAATGCCTTGGTTCTGTCCAAAACCTAGTTTTCTTTACATCCAGGTAGTTGGTTTCCCCAGGCTTGAGTCCGAGGACTATGCAATGCCTTGGTTCTGTCCAAAACCTAGTTTTCTTTACATCCAGGTAGTTGGTTTCCCCAGGCTTGAGTCCGAGGACTATGCAATGCCTTGGTTCTGTCCAAAACCTAGTTTTCTTTACATCCAGGTAGTTGGTTTCCCCAGGCTTGAGTCCGAGGACTATGCAATGCCTTGGTTCTGTCCAAAACCTAGTTTTCTTTACGAACTGGGGCCTTGGCTTGCCTTTAGCTCTAGGGGAATCAGCTCTTCAGCCAAGCCCCTTGAGCTCAACTATACGGTTAACGTTACCAAGCGACTAGTTTATTCTATACGAGGAGCCTTTAGCTTTTAGGGGACTTAGCTCCTCAGCTAAGCCCCTCGTCAAGAAACGTAGCCCCTAGTGAGGTTTCGTACCTGAACTAGATAACCAACGGTTAGAAATAACAGAGGAAGGTTTTCAACCTACCACCTGTGCCAACACGCAAGCCTTCCCCACAGACGGCGCCAATTGTAGGGTCACGATTCGTGGCGGACCGCAACTGGGTCGGGTTCGCACGTAAAACGGCCCTAACAATGTCATTTGTAGAGCGTGGGTTTGAAAGGCTAGGCCTTGATCGATAGGCGGTGGTTTTTTCAGAGCGTACATACAGAGTTAAATGATCGACACCCCTAGAGTCGTTCTCCTGGAGGTGGGCTGGGAGGCTCTTTTTTCTTGGCCTTTTTTCCCAGCCCCCTTTTTTAGATTACTGATCTTTCCTTTTATCCTCGCATGTGTTCACTGTCCTTTGTCCACGTATAGGGTCAACATTTTTCAGGCTGATACTTGTCCCATCAGTCTATATTCAAAGTTGTTGGGGAGGTTAGTGAAAGCCAAAGAAGGCGGCTCCTGTCAGGTTCAGAGCATTGACTGGCAGTAACAGCAGCTTTCCCCAGATATTTTAGATCTTTCTTTCAAGCTTCAATCCGATACCATTTCTACCCTTCTTTCTGCAGAGGAACTTTGGGTCTGCCGAGGACCGAACTGCCCTCGGCTGCCTCCAAAGGTTATCCTATCGAGTTCGGGCCTCAACCCTCCTCGGCTTGGGCCTTTGGATTCCCCCGGATAGATGGGTCTGGCCCATAAATCATTTGGGTCCCACATATATATATATATATTATATAAAAATTAAAAAAATTAAAATAAAAAAAAACAATCAAGCCTACTTTATTCAAGTAATTTAAACTGGAAGTTGAACTCCAAAACTTTATTCAAGGATCATATACTGAACAAATCCAAACCATAAGGTAGAAATTTTTAAATTTAAGAAATCATTTGAACTCCAATTAAAAAAAAATGGAGCTAAATAAAAAAGACTAAAGTTTAGTTACAAAATTGATTATTGCCTAAGGATACAATCTTACTCAATATTTTTTTATTGAAGTTGAATTTTGATAAATCTACCATTAGATTTCATTTTCTTCTTATATCCCCATACTTGCAAAATTTCTAGAAAATTAAAGATTAATAGTCATGTCATCAATAAATTGTCTAAATTGTAAGTTTTTGTAATTTAAAATTATGCATAAATTATAAGTTTTATAGATCGCATAGTAAATAATATTCGATTGACACAAAAATTGACACATGTATTAAAAGAATAAAGAACATGCAATTCAATAGTTAGACATATAGTCTAATAAAAAATTATTTGCGATGTTGTTTAACATTTGCCTTGATGTAAAATATTTTCTGTTAAATATTTAAAAGGTATACAAGCTCAATAGTGACTATAACATGAAGGAAGGAAACAATGGTTGAGAACTGATGCTGATATAGATCTGAGTTGTTTATCGTATCACTAAGTGAATATTATATTGATAAATTGGTTTTAACATTTTATATGATGTGAACTCTCTTTCTTTTTTTTATAAATATTTTTAAACAAATAGAATAAAATTATTTTTATCCTTATAAATATATTTTAATTATATTAATTTAAAAATTATGGGTTTTTTCTTAATCCAAATATGTGCTAACAAGAAATAAAATTTTAAAAATAAATCAAAGTAATTACAAGTTGGGAAACAAAGAATAAAATCAAGGACTTAATTTTGTTATGTTTGCAATAAAAAAAAATTAAAAACTTGGAATAAAAAGAAAATTAACAAAATGAGATTTCTTTAATGTTTTTATTTTTTATTAAACTGGTGCAAAATAAAAAATAAAAAATCAGTTCTGACGTTGAGTACCACTTGCTCTGAGTTTGAGATTGATTTATTTAGGCTTTAAACATTTGCAATGTTGTTTAACATATAATAGTGACAGTGTCAGTACTAAGTACTAACGACCAAATTGAACTAACTCTTAAACAAGAGAATCGAAATTTGGCTAAATTTAAACTATAAAGATCAAATTGATAACAAATATAAAATTGGAGGAAACAATTGTGAATTAATAAGAAATATAAATTACAACTTAATGAGAGAGGAAGCACAAAACTAAGGACTTTTCAGAAAATAGTTTCTGGAAACCTGCATTGTTATTTATTTTTTCTTTACTTTTTCACTTTTCTATTTTATTTCTTGGCTGAATTAATATTTTGATTAACACAACGAGAGGCAACAGAACCCCTTCCATCTAATTCTATCTCCTTGACTAACAAAGACTGAGGAGGGCTATACTAGTTGTTAACATGATCGAACATGAGACAGACTTAAAAAATATAAGGATAAATTTAGTTTGATATCAAGAGGATAGACCATTTCGGAGAAGCTGCTAAATAGAAGGAACTCGCTCTTCTAGGATTAATATATTAGGTCCAATTCTGTAGCCTGTGTTAGGTTCTAAATGTTTAGAACAATTGGCAAATCGTGAACATAAACTTGTCTAGATATAGATCTTAGAGTCTATAGGTATTATTAGACAATGCTCAAGGTGATTCAAGTCAAGATTCAAGAACATACAAGCTGCAGGAAGAAGATTTCATAATCTGTCTGGTTCGATTGATCGAAAGACAGGCTCGATCGATCGAAAGTCGTATCTGCAGAATTTTAATTAAGCCCAAACAGCAGTTCAAGCCCATTAAGGATTAGGGTTTTTAATCTACTTCTCCCAGTATATAAAGGAAACCCTAAGCACGTTTTTATGTGGATTTTTAGAGAGAAAAGAGGGTGCCTCTTTTGTATTTAGTGTTTTATTCCTAAAAAACTCTCTTATGTCTTCTATCGGTGTTATTCCTTGAAGAATCTCAAGATCCGGTATTGTAGAAGTTGCTGCCTTCTCTTGTCATCAAAGGTGTTGATGATCTAAACCTTCAATGGTGGTCTTGGAGTCACAAACAGGAGAGTTTGTGTTGCTAAATTTGATTGGGATCTCAAAGTCACAAACGGGGGTGTTTGTGTTTTGCAAAGGCCAAAGAAAGAAGAAGTTCGTGGATTCGGAACTTGCACGTGGTCGTGTCAATAAGTTCTACTGGTAGGTAGCAATAAGAAGTCGAGCGTGGGGGCTTGTAAGTCTTATTGTATGAACTTCGATTCTTTCTAGTAGATTTGCTTTTTACCTTGAGGATAGTTAGGTTAAATCCTCCCCAAGTTTTTTACTAGTTTGGTTTTCCTAGGTTATTATATCGTTGTGTTATTTATTTTCCACTGCTATACATTGATATGATATATTTGTGTTAACCTAGATCTGTTAATTTGACTAAGTAATCACTTGGCTAATTGCCTAGGTTAATTTGTTTGTGGTTTTAAGGGATCTAAAAACTATCAGCCTGTGATACAGAATTGTTGAGAACTGATACATACAAAGTTTGCAAATAGGATTACTATATTATATCACTAATTTTTATCTGAATTAATTTATATCTGATTTTGATGTTGTGTTATTTATTTATTGCAAGGAAAAAGAAATATGGGTAGACAGAGAGATCAATTTTGGGATCATGCTAAGAATGAAAATGGCCGTTTCAAATGTAATTATTGTCAACAAGATTTTCCTGGAGGTGCATCAAGGATTAAAGCACACTTGGCCGGAATTCCAGGTCATGACATTAAGGCATGTAATGCCGTGCCTCAAGATGTTCAAGAAAAAGCTCAAGCAACCCAAAAAAAAAGAGAAGCTTAAGTAACTCAAGGGACCAACAAAAAACTTAAAAAGTGTATCAACCTCAGCTTCAAAATCAAAAACTAAGACAATTAAAATTGTCAACCAGGTGATTCTCTAGTCCCAACTCTATACATAGTTGTTTATTTCTAACAGTTCCAATACTTTTTAGGATAAATATTAGTACATACTAGTGGTTGCACACAACCTTGCACACACACTTTTTGCATTGAAATCGTGACTTCAGATTTCAGTGCAAAAAGTGTGCGTGCACGGTTGTGTGCAACAACAGATGTGAAATAAACACTACCCTACTTTTTAACCCTTTGCAAATATTTCCATTCTCTTTGTAGGGTAAGGAAGAATATAGGGCTGAAATTATCCTCAATGATGTTATCGACAGACTAATAGCCAATGTGTCTTCACTTGCCATTGAGCATATCAATTTTGAGTTGAGTTTCAAGGTGGATCTTGAAACTTTATTCAAGATTAAATTTGTGTTAGGTGATGCTCAAAAGAGACAATCGAGTGATGAGTCTATGGGGATTTGGTTAACTGAGCTTCGAAATGTAGCTTATGATGCCGATAATGTGCTAGACAAGTTTAGCTATGAGAGTTTTTGGCAAAAGGTACGGATTCAAAATCAAATGATGGATCAGGTATGTAACTTTTCATTATGCAATTTTGATGAAATTAAGGCCATCAAACAATCGTTGGATAAAATTGTGAATGATCTAGCTGACTTTGGTCTTAGAATGGATATGGTGAATTCAATCCCCAAAATTAGCTTGGACATGAATATAGACTCCCTCCATAATGATTCAGAAGTTGTAGGAAGAAAACAAGATATCAAAAAAATAGTAAACTTACTTATTAGTTCAAGCAATCAACTCTCTGTTCTTCCTATAGTGGGTATGGCAAGTATTGGAAAGACAACTTTAGCAAAACTTGTGTATAACCATGAACTGGTAAAAAAACATTTTGATGTAGTAGCATGGGTAAATGTCGGCAAAAATTTTGATGTTGAAGAGATAATAAGAAAGATTCTTAAATCTCTTAGGGAAGACTTGATTTATCATTTATGTGTATATGATGAAGTACGTCGAATATGTGGAGAAATTTTGGGGGAGAAATATCTTCTCATACTTGATGATGTGCATAATGAAGATCCTGAGAAATGGGATACTTTAAAAGGTTACTTATTAAAGTTTAATTCTAATACAGGAAATAATATTGTTGTTACAACCTGTAGTGATAATTTGGGGCAAATCATGAAGATACATCATCCCCCACATCACTTAGAGAAGTTATCAAAAGATGATTGTTGGTCTATAATGAAAAAAAGAACATACATAGATGGAAGAATTCCATTAACTTTAGATTTGGAGGTTATTGGTAGGGAAATTGCTAAAAGATGTGGAGGGGTTCCATGGGCTGCAAGAGTTTTAGGGGGAACAATGTGCTTACAATTTGATAAAAACAAATGGCTGGAGATTCAAAATAATAAAATTTGGGATTTGTTGGATGAAGATAATAGTGATATGTTTCCTGTGCTTAAGTTATGCTTTGATCAACTTCCAACACCATCTTTAAAATGATGTTTTACATATTGTGCAATATTTCCTAAAGATTATGACATGAAAAAGGATGAAGTAATTCAGTATTGAATGGCTGAAGGGTTCCTACTAACTAAAGAAGCTAATATGGAGATGGAAGATATTGGTAACATGTATTTCAATATTTTGTTGGTCACTTCCTTTTTCCAAAATGCTAGAATGGATGCCTACGGTAATATTATTAGCTGCAAAATGCATGATTTGGTGCATGACTTTGCCCTCTCAATTTCAAAATTTGAAACTCTAATCTTGGAGGAAGATTAAGTGGATGATGGTAGTAGCATACAACATTTATTTGCCCGACTTGATAGCAAAACAACACTAGGAAGTTCATTTAGTGGAGTTGATTTTATAAAATTGCGCATGTTAATTTCAGAAAATTTCAACTTTGACATCATGTTATCAAATTTTAAATGCTTACACGTTTTAAAATTATCCGGGGATAGTATAAAGGAGTTGCCGGATTCAATTGAGCAATTAATACATTTGAGGCTTCTCCACATCTCAGACCCCTTAATTGAAGAAGTACCAAAATCCATCACCAAACTATACAATTTGCAAACTTTAAGAATTGAAGGCTGTTTAGAAGAGCTTCTGGAAGACCTAAGCAATTTGATTAACTTAAGACATATTCATATTAAAGATTACTGGGATAATATTATTGAAACACCTAAAAATATGGGGCCGTTGACTTGCCTTCAAACATTGAAATTTTTTCGTGTGGGTCCAGATGAAGGTTATCAAATTAAAGAATTGGGATGTTTGAAGAATCTCAGTGGAGAAATAAAGATATACCGTCTAGAGAAGGTGGAAGATGAGGAAGAAGCCAAAAGTGCAAAATTAAAGGAAAAGGAAATATTCAACTTGGGATTAGTATGGTATAGGAGACAAGGGCACATGAATGATAAAGATGAAAAGGTGTTGGAAGGCCTCCAGCCTCTCCCAAATTTGAAAAGCTTAGAAATCGAATGCTATAGCGGTAAGAAATTCCCATGATGGGTTGGTTCGTCTTCACATATGAACACATCACTTACATCATTTTTTTACTTATCAGTAACCACTTATTACATAAGTAATTTATAAAAAAAACTTGCAGCTCTAACATTTTCCTCATTTTAGTGACCATAAAAAAATTTATAGATCTAAAATATAAAACAAAATATACAAGCCCAAAAAAAAAAAAAAAAAAAAAACTCAACAACAAAAATTACCAGTAAAACTAAAAAAAAAAAAAATTAAACTCAATTAACTAATTTTATCCAAAATAAATAGCCCTGCCCTTTAAAAAAATTCTAAACAAAAATAGCTTTGTTCTTACCTACAAAAAAAAAAAAAAAAAAAAAAAAAAATCTCAGCAACTAATTAGAATCAGAGGTTGAAATCACTGCACACAGCCAATAGTAAAATTGCCCCCCCAACTCAAAGTTCTGGCTCAGTCCCTACGTACGTGTATGGTAGTATATATACATGAAGGGTTATGTTAACTGATTTACTTAGAGCAATTGTTAATAAACTATAATAGAAAAGTATTAATATCATTCTAATGGGAAATATAAAAATTTATCACCAACAATTATTATTTTATCATTCTCCGAATAAAATGTTTCTAAAAATAGCTTATAAACCAATGTTTTAAGAACATTAGTACCACCGCACACTCTTGGTGCAATGATCACTCCACGAATATAAATGTTTGTAGGATGTGAGGGGTAATGACTGGGATTTAAGTCTCCAAGAGGGAGTTTCACACACATATACACCTAGATTAGGTATAACCATTTTCACAATAAATTTAGTTAATAAATTATTAATTACTCATTTTTATCTTGACTTATTACTATTTTTTTTTTTTTTAAGTATTTGTTACATGAACTTTGTTGTAAAAATGTAGAAAGTGCTCGTAACTATATTCTATATATGGAAATGTAGTAATTTAATTTAATTTTTTTTAAAACACTTGATACATCATACATAGCGGTCAGTGGTTGTCGTTGTCCTAATCCCTTGCTATGACCTAATCACTAGACTAGAGTCTAGAGTCTAGAGAATTACTTAAAGTCTAAAAGACTAAAGGCAAAAATCATAAGATTTTTTTTTTTTTTTTTTGGGGTCAAATTATTTAATCCGATCACATTTAGTTATTACTTTCATGTGTCTCAAAAAGACTGAAATTTCAATTTATATATATACAACGGGATAAGTTACAAGTTACAGGCTTAAAGACCTTTAAGAGCGACTGAGGTCAATTAAAAGAACAGACCGACTGAGGTCAACTGATTACAGAAGTAAAAACTGACTGAGGTATTACAAGCGTAAACTAGAAGGAGAAAAGCCATATGAATACTAGGTTAAGAGAAAAGCTTATGCTGAGTGTTTTTCAATTGGAACTCCAATTGGACCTGCTTCAGAATGGAGCCTCAGCTTCCTTAAATAGGCTGGAGGGAGCTTAGGATCCTCTGAAAAGATGCGGAAAATCCGGAAGGTGAAATGCTTTGACTCCGGGTAAAAACCTTTTCCACCGAAAGCAATCAGAGACTTCTGGTACAGGAGACAAGGGCACATGAATGATAAAGATGAAAAGGTGTTGGAAGGCCTCCAGCCTCACCCAAATTTGAAAAGCTTAGAAATCGAATGCTATAGGCTATAGTGGAAAGAAATTCCCATCATGGGTTGGTTCGACTTCGCTATATCACTGTGTGTTGAATATATGGAGAATGGGGATTGTCGTCTGCCTTCTTCTTCTACTTCCTCCATTCACCCCTCCCTCCAAAAGCTCAATTTGTGCGACACTGCGGTCCTGGACGGAATTCCGTACTTCATTGAAATGGAAGCTTCGCTAGAGCTCCATTTACCCATTCACCCCTCTCCTAAAGCTCAAATTGTGGGTGTCACCCCACTCTCTCCTAGACCAAATTCAATACTTCATTGCCCTTAAAATTCTATGGATAGAGGGGTTGGGCAATCATGAGATGGTAGCTTTGCCAGAGGAGTTGGGCAATCTTTCCTCTCTTCAAAAGCTGTATATTGTGAATTAGAATCGCTTGGTGCATCTGCCCACCGAGGAAGCCATGCGACGACTCACCCAATTGAAAGCGCTGATCATTTCTCTTTGCCCCAGTTTGGAAGACAATGAGCGGATCAAGATTAGCCACGTTCCATTGGTTAAAATCAATGATCGGTAAGTTTGCTCATACTACCCTACTATTTCCTCTTCTTTTATTCTCTTATATTCGTAATGGGTGAGAGTATTCCGGTATTAATACTTAATTGGACCCGATTAACAAAATATATAGATACTACAATTTAGGTTAATGGTTCTTCAAATAAATAGTACAAATTAATCTCACTAACCCTTCTGCTTACACTTGATAAATCCAATTCTGTTTTTTTTTTTTTTTTTTTTTTTTTCAATTTATGAAATTATTTGCAATCATTTGAGAAAAGCTTTTAAAACAAGAGTTTAATTAGAAATTTTGTGATGGCTACTATTCAAATTGGCTTGCCGCTATTCAAATTTTTGTTGCTGCAAATTACCAAAATAATTAGAAGCATAGTCTATTTAACAATGTTTTGATTGTTACCTATTGTCTTGCTACCATCGAATTTCTGTTTGCTAGCCTATTTTCTTTCTACAAATTTATCAATACTGAATTTTTCTGGACATTGGGAAATTTGGAATATTGAATCAATCACTGTTAGAGCTGTCCACATACTCATTATTTCGATCAGCGTTTTGATACTGTAAGAGTTCATGGATCAATTCTTTTACTTACAGCTATCTTAAACTTGACAGTAGATTTTATTGATTTGCTCTGGGTCATAATTGCTCTGTTTATGAGGGTGGATTTATTGTGGAAAATGGAGCTTAGTTACATAAGAATGAGAAATTGGGTGGGTGAAGGTCTTGCTGATTTTTCATTTCATGTTTGGGTTGATGGTTCTAATATATCTATATATGATTTTTACCTTTTGAAGGTACCCATATGACTTTATTTTTGAAGACTAACTCAGAAAGATGGCAAGAAGTTTGCATCTGGGAAAATAATTAACTTGATGGCAACATATGCCCAGGCACTTCAGGTTTTCTCTCTTACCATTTGCATTATGTGTACAGAATTTACTTCATGATTGGTCATTTACAAAACCTAATGAGTAAGTCTATTCATACTACCCTATAAATACTTAATTGGATGCCATTGAAGAAATATATAAATGCTGCAATTTGTTTTATTTGGCTTTTGAGATTAATAGTAGAAATTAATCTCACCAACCGCTGTGGCAACTTTTGAAAAATTCTACTCTTCTTCTTCAATCTTTGAAATTATCTGCAATCATGTGCAAAAAGTCACTAGAAGCATAATTTAATTAAAAAGTCACTAAAAGCAATCCCTCTCTCTCACATTTACTGGGTCACAGCTTCAACAATTCGAACACAAGGATTCTACTGGTACCAACCAAAAACAATTTTTTTTTTCTTTTTTTGGGTTTTTAAGATGGTTTTGTCAAATGCGTATGCCAATTTTGTTTAAAAGATGTGGTTTTTTTTTTTTTTTTTTTTTTTTGTTGTTGGGTTTTGGTTCTTTCTTGTATTAACTTTGTTATGTCCTATGTTTTTCTATTGTAATGATGACTTGGTTCAGTAATAAATTTATGTTGGTATCAATGTTATTAATATGTCTCATAATATGGCAGAAATGTGAAAATTGCACACATTCAGATTGTACTATGGATGGAATGTGATTTGTGTGGTTGTTCAGTACTCATTTTGTTGTATGTTAACTCATATCAGATGGTTGGGAAAAGAGTTGGGAGCAAGGTGTGACCCCATGGGATTTAGGACAACCGACACCAATTCTTTTACATCTTCATTAGACAGGAGCTCTTCCCAAGCTTTAGTCTCTGGTTGTGGCAGTGTAAGTTTCATGATTCATTCTTACTCACAAGATATTACTTTCTGACATATTAATTCAATTTCTTATATATTTATGCAAGTTTTGAGTCCTCTGCATGTCAATATTTTGTATCTGTTTCCTTTTTCTTGGTTTTCTATGTGCAGGATAGAAGGGTAGAGAAGAAGATTAGTCTCTTGAGGATCCATCATCAATGACTAGTTGGATAAATGATCCTATAGAAAATCTACACGTGATCCATGTTTGATGAAATTATAATTTGTAGAGAAAAATAATGACACTTGAAAATAATTTCTTGTTTTAAGATTAATTCAATGGTCATTAATTATAACTAGAATTAATCACATCTGGAAATACAGATGATATTTGACATGGTATCTATCTCATCCCTATGAGGGGGACCCAAAAAAATAAAGATAAAAAGATTAAACAATAATGATTAAATCTCTCTGTAATCGAGTATGAAGTTGAAGCAAAATTCAGTTTTTAAATGAATTCCTTATGCAATTATTCTGACTGTATCAGAAATCAATCACTTGGTATCTTTCCTCCTTCCTCCTTTCTCACACATGAAATTTTAACTACTACTTGATCAAGCATTACTATAAAGGGCACAAGGTGTAGTGTATATCTTTCCTCCCACTTTACCTTTTCTGAATGTTACGTTATTTATGTGTTGTTCCTATACCTTTATCTGTTCGCTAGCATTTAATTTTGCTATTGTGGCCAACAACAAATTGCTCAAATATGGCAGGGTTATGATGTAGCAGCAATTGCATGCCCTGAACAATACATTGTTGGATTGGTTATATCAGACATTGCCATTAAGAAAGCAGTGGAGGTAAGAGCAGTTGGTCAGAAAATTCTGTCATCAATAAGGCTTGCGATCTCTTATAAAGAAAGGACACCCGAAAGTTTTTTTTACTTATGATGATGATATTATTGAATCATTAAAAAAATCATGCATGTTGCTATGATGATGATATAATTGAATCATTAAAATTGAATTGCCCAAGTTTATTTGGCCATTACTGTCTAATTTACCAACTTTTTGGAATGCCTCCCTAAACTAGTTGTTATTCAGCATTTCTGAATTGGATTAGGAACAATAGCTGGGTTACCCCAGCTTTTCTCATTTTTGTTAAGGACAGGGATTAGATGCATTGCACTTGTGATCTCGTTAAATTGGATTAGGAACTATAACAGGGTTGTTCTAATTTCTGAAAACATGCCATTATTCATTTTCAGATTAAAATTGACAGTTGGGAAATTTATGTTATAGAAGACTTTAGAGCACTGTAAAGTCCAATTCCTATGTGGATCGTTTGCAAACGTATTGCGTTGGGTCACCTAGACCGACAGAGAGTTGAACCTGATAGATTTAGTTACTAGTTCATAAGAAGCTGGTATTTTTGTGACTATAACTTGTGATAAGTCATGGAATCTAATTTGGTTAACAGTATAAAGAGGTGTCCTAGTACAGGTTTTCATCTATTTCCGTACTTCTCATTTTAATAGTCTGTTCTAATGTTAATGCAGTTGTCTTCCTCATTACCGAATGCAAGTTGTTTTAACTTCTCAAAGGCGGACTTTTTCACTTGGAGTCCAATTGAATTGTTTGATCTCATTCTCGATTATACGTGAGTTGGCATGGATAGCGGTTTAGTTGTCCATGAGAAGAATCTCTTTATGATCACATTTTAACGGAGAATTTACAGGTTCTTTTGTGCCATTGAACCAGACATGAGGTTGGCTTGGGCACAGCGAATTTGTGATATATTGAAACCTGGTGGAGAGCTCGTAACACTAATGTTTCCAGTAATGATCTTAATTCCTCATTAATTTTTCCAAAAGTTAAAGCTAATATGGTGTGAATGGCGTACACAGCCCATACTCCACTCTCTCCTGGTCCTGTACCAAATTGAATACTTCATTGCCGTTAAAATTCTGTGGATACTGGGATTTCGTGAAATAGTATATTTTCCAGAATGGTTGGGAAACCTTTCCTCTCTTCAAGAGCTGTACATTGTGGGTTGCAAGTACTTGGTGCATCTTCCCACCGATGAAGCCTTGCGATGCCTCACCAAATTGAAAACGCTGATGATTTATGAATGCCCTGAATTGAGCATTGAGTGGTCCAAGATTGACCACATTCCATTTGTCAAAGTCCAGGATGATGGGTAAGTTTACTCATACAATTTATTAGGTTAATCGTTCTTGAAATAAATACAATTCATCACTGATAGAGCCTTCTTTATGTCCACATACTCATTAATTTGCTCAGCATTTTGATACTCATTATTCTTGGGTTAATGATATCCAGAGAGTTTTATGTCAAACCATTAATTCATATTTATTTAACATATTTTGCTGCATAGCTTTTGTGTATCTTCAAATTTTAGCTCTATTTTATTGCATATCAAATATTTCTCAGAAACTAAGAAAGTTTTTAGGATTTCATTTGAATTATTGCATCCACTTATGTTTTCATATTCTTTATTAATATTCAACTCTGATCTGGTTGTTACAGTTGCACTATCTTCATTGAAACTTTTGCAATACTAAAGTTTCTGTATAAGAGAGGAAGATTTTAGACATTTTTTTTACAGAACCAGATACTTTCAAGCTAAAACTGGAAGGTCATTTCAACTCCAATTTTGATAAATTTCCTAACGAAGAGAGCTTCTTGTTTACCGGTGACTGTTGTTACTTGAAATTCCTCTCCATTTGCTCAGATGCTAAAGCCTGGTTGGTGGGATCTTTTCTTCTTTTTACAGTTGGTGTCTTAGTGTGAAGAATATTTGTTGTAATCCAAGAATGGCATGTTTTTGTTGTCTTGGTAGCCGATAGCATTTGTTTTAGAGAAGATTGTTGTAAACTCATATTTTATAGTGGAAGATTTTATTGGACTAGGTCTCGTGGTTTTTCCCTTCTCATTGAAGGGTTTTTCATGTAAAAATTTGATGTCTTGATTATGGATTGTTGCTGAATTTTTTATTTATATTTGTTATTGTGCTTTGTTAATTTATTTGAAATATCCATTAAATTTGCACAAAGAAGGAAAAAGGAAATAATTCTGTGTTGAATTAATTGGCTATCATTATCCATATGCGGTATAGGAATTATTTTTCAACCAAATGCAAGAGGAAATATATTATTTAAAATGTCTTACTGCCTTCACTTCAATGTCACCCTTGCATGCTTCCATTTGAACTTTGAGTTACCATTTTGTTTGCATTTGAAAGATAAACTTATAAAAGCCATGATGTTGGCAAGTGAACAAGGACTCGTGTTATCATAATGCATGCTTCTTGGTAAAGGGTTTTGAAAAGGATCTATATATAGTTCACTGAAATGTGCGAAGGAAGGCGTTAACTAATTGCAAAGTACAAAGGGAGTAATTGAGAAAATGTGATCCTAGATTAGTGAGAATCATTGTAGTTTATGACTTTGATCCAATTCCATCTCAATAAGGCAAAAGAGGTTAGCTAAGATGGGCCGAAGCCCACTAACCCATTTTTCAACAATAATTCAGACCCACGACCAAGTGGGCATACACAGATTTGTTGTCATATTCAGGAATCAGTACCAAAAGTGAACCACTCTGTTCCTATGTAAAAGAAATCCAATCGGTTTTGGTACTTTCCTAAGTGGACCAAACCGGTTTCCTTGCTATCTAGGCTATTGGACTCGAAGGCCCAACAAAACTTTTTTAACTCCGCAGCTGCCCTCTCATTTGGATTAGGCTGAGCCCAATTGTCCCTATCCCAGATTCCCAGATTATTTGGTTCCCCCAAGCCTTAACCCAACTCAACAAACATTCCTAAGTTGGGCCAGAATTCTCCATCATGGTCTGGTTCCCATCAAACGGGAAAACAAACCAGAGAAACATTTGAAGGACTACATAGAGAATTCGTCTATGCTGTTTTGAGGTAACAATGAATAGATGTATTAGACAATTTTATTTAGATGATCAATTATCAATGCTAGCTTTATCTAATTCTCTCAATTTGAGGCAAACACAGATTACCTTAACGTTGTCTTTCCTTATTCTTGTAGGTAGGTCCGAAATTCAGGCTTGATAGAAGATCAATCCATTGAAGCTCTTGAAGTGGATTTTGCAAACAAGTTTATTGGAAGACACTTGTGCTGAGGTTGTCAACTTAATAAAATTAAAAAAAAAAAAAAAAAAAAAAAAAGGTTAGGACTAGCTAGGAAGAACGTGAGGAGCTAAAGAAATTTTTTTTTTTTTTTTTTAGAAAAAAAAGCTGTTTTTGGGTGTTTCGCAACTCACCAGTCGCGCAACGCAAGTTGCGAGTTTCCCTATTTTTTCAAAATCCAATCAATTTGAATGGTTTTTCATTCCTTTAACATCTCTAAGGTAATTATAAACTCTTTTCATTGTTTTTGATCCTTAGATTATGTTTTGGAGAGATTTGTGCTCTTGGTTGGGATTTTCATCATAGGAGTTGGGAAAACTTATTTTTTTGTCAAATTTTTGTATGGGATTGGTTTCTTTTGATAATTTTTTTTGGATGTTGGCCCTTTGTGGCAAAAAGAACATGTATTAAGGGTAGATTTCATGATGTTCATGCATTGTTTTACATTATTGTTCATAATGTGCACATTAGGTGTTTAATAAAATGCTTCTTAAGCATTTTCTCACTTGTTTGGACTCCTATGAGTACCAAACTTTGGGGATTCTCTTGTTTCCTCATGAGGAACATGTTTGGTTCATTGGTTGTGTGCTTAACACACCTTACCCCACATGTGCATTTTCCATGCATTGGTCATGCAGTGCACATAGCCACCTTTGCACACACCTTTGCTACCCTTATCATGCATTGGTCTATACCTTGTTTCTTCATCCTAGCATGTCATGTTTATCTTATGCTTTGTAGCACTTTGTTTTGTCTTAGGATTGAGCTTCATTTTCTCATTCATCTCACACCCCTCATGCTTTATTATCATTGTTCGTATCTTCATCTCTTGGCCTCATTTTTCCTTGACCCTTTGCCTATTTGTGACAAAAAGGGGGAGAGTATACTCTAGAGAGTATATCAGAGATTTTTTATCATTTCTACATGGCTCTTGTGCACATCCTTAGGGGAGAAATAAAAGAGAAATTTTATTTCTCGTGCACATTTGTATGGGGGGAGATATTTCATAGGGGAGATGCATATACCAAGGGGGAGAAGACATTGAGTTAATAAGAAAACTTTGTTTTGTCTGTTTTTCTTTATGATTGTTTCGGTGTATGATCAAGTTGATCACATGTTTCACATTATGTTTACTTAATCGCAATTTACTTGTTACATTACTTGTCCTTTTTATTACTTGCTTTACCTTGAGGGTCTAATGTGTTTTGTGCAAGTGTCTCAAGTTACAGGTATATATGTTCCAAGTTTATCACAGCTCCTATGATTCATGATAGGAGGAGTGATATGATAAGGGGAGAAAGAACTATGTTTTTGCTTTGCTTATAGTTCATGATTATGTTTAGCTGTTTAAACTATATTTTGTACTTTGTACCCATACTTTGTAACTTAGTACTTATTGTTAAATGTTATGCATTTTCTTTAAGTACATTAGTCTTGTGCCCTTATTGGATTTTATATCCTTGATGCAATTACTTTGGTTTTTGTATCGGTTGAGTGTTGGACATATAAATGATATTTTGCATTGAGCTTATTAGCTTGCATGTCCGAATGTTCATTCCTTGTGTGAATGAATATTGTGGTCACTATTTATAGTGATTATTCGTTTTTGGTCAAGCCATACTTTATTGCTTCATTCCGCATTGCTTGATCGCATTGTGCTCACTCCATATGCATTTCAAGTTTTATGCATACAATGATCGTATTGTGTTATTGTTTTTAGGAAATACTTGTACATATGGTTCAAGAGCTTCACAGATTCTAGAATTAGGTGTGAGTGAGTTTTGTTCAACTGTTCTCAACTCACATGTTAAGTCTAGAGTTTGTTTTAGGGTTTTGTCACAGAATAGCCAAAGAGGGAGATTGTAAGGTTGAATTGAATCAACCATTTTGTTAGCTTTATTCTGTGCCAATTTACTTGTAATTCAGCATTTAGAAACCCTATATTTAGGTGGGAATCATGTAAGGTTAGTGTGTGAGAAAGTGTGAAGAAAAGCTCAAAAGTGTGCACTCAAACAGGGCCTCGCGACTGGCTCGCGGCTGACAAATCACCAAAGGAGGCATACGTGTGAAGCATGCAGAGGAGCTAAAAAGTCACGCTAGCTGGAGCACTACAGGACAAAACTTCCAGTTTGGCCAGGTAGTTATCTTGCGACTCAGACTCGCGACTTGAACTCATTCAAGTTGCGAGGTCAAGTCGCTAGACCATTCTGTTTGGGAAAAACTGACCTTTTGCATTCCAAACACACACCAATATAAATACCCCTTATACCCACATATTGAAGAGAGCTTCCAGAGAGAATTTTGAGAGAGAAACCCTAGAGAAAAATAAGATTGACTTATCCACAATCTTCATCCTTTGATTCTCCAAATTCCTCTACTCTCACTCTTTCCATTTTTACATCCTTGAGAGATACATTTAGCCTAATCCTTTTCTCACCATACCTATATTTGTGAGAAGGTTATTTGGTGCTTAGGAAGCAGTTAGGAAGGGACCAATTGGTATTGGTTGATGCTATGGGCTATACTAGAATCCGGAAAGCTAGAAAAGACAAATGTTTGACGTAACCTTGTTGGAGTAAGAAACTTGGAGGGCTTAGGTACACTAGGTAGATTAGGCTTGGAGGGTCTTCTGCTGTTCATGTATCCCAACTTTATTCTCTAGTGGATTATTGATCACTTGGAGTGTGGCGGAGGGGTTTTACGCCGAGGACTTCGATTTCCTCTTCGATAACACATCGCTATGTTATCCTTGTGTTTGCATCTTTCTTCCCTTTATCTTTACCATTTAATTACTGCTGTGGTTGTGATTATTTATGGTTTAGATTGTTTTATCAATTCTGTTTTAGTTTATGTTCATGTTCCGCACATATATTGTTTGATAATAAGCTTGTATTGATAATTTGTAATTTGAGGGTCTAAACGTTCATAAGTGTTTTACACACTATTTGAACATTCAGCAATCTTCAAGGGCAAGGAGAAAGCTAGAGGGGTGCTAATAATCAGAGATGCACCCTAGGGCTACTTATAGGTGTGATGATGAGTAAGAAAGAGAAGTGAACATTGGAGTGATTAAAAATCAATGCAATGATGTATATCCCAGTGGCCTAGTACATTTCTAAGAAATTGTAACGAAAGTGAACATTGGAGTTGAAACATATTGCTATTTAAATCCCCTCGAACAAATTGCTGACAGTGGTGCTCATCTATATTGTATATTTTATTGAGTACAAGGAATCCACCCGAGCATTGAGTTTTGTTTTCTTATATACAAGGAAAATTTTGATACGTAAAAGATTAAAATGAAAAGAACCACAAATTTTAAGGTCAAAGAATATAAGAAATTCGGGTGAAAAAGATTTGGATCAAAATGGGGATATACCCCTTTTGCGCAAACTTTACAGCAAAATGCCCATGTTCTGAAATTATTTAGGGAAATGCCCATGTTTTAAAAAACTCGATTCGATTGAGTTTTTCATTGAAACTCGATTTTTAGAAAATCGAGTTTAAAATAGGAGCATATCCCTAAATAGTTTCAGAACATGGACATTTTGCTAGAAAGTTTGCGTGAAAGGGGTATTTTGCCATTTTGGCCAAAAGATTTGAGAAAAATCCCATAAAATGAGGCAAATTTATATTAGATTTTTTTTTCTTTGGCTGACATGCATCAACAAGAAAAAAAAAAGAATTAATATTAGATATAAAATCACTAGAAATACATTTTGAATGACAAATTCTTTTCTTTTTAGTTTATTTATTTATTATAATTCGCTTATTTTCTTAACTTTGTCTTTTTCTTTCAGTCTTGGGCCTCATGGCACATGAAGTGTATACAAATGAAAGTTGTTTAACCATTGATAATACCTTAGCGAACGTAAATTTAGTTTTAAGAGGGTTAATCAAACGCAAGGTGACAATTTTGAAAAAAAAAACAGATATTTTACTCTTTTTTGTTAAGGGGATTGTAGTTTAGTGGATTAGAAGAGTTAAAAACAAATACTCCTGTGCAACTCTAATTTTTTTATCTTTTTTTTTTTTTTTTTTGGATGAATCTAATATTTATCTTCAGACCTTCATCATATTCATATCATATCCGACGCTACATACTAGCCGAGAAATCAATGCAATGATGTATATGCTAGTGGCCTAGTAACTTTCTAGGAACTTGTAAGGAAAGTGAGCGTTGGAGTTGAAACATATTGCTATTTAAATCCCCTCGAACAAATTGCTGACAGTGATGCTCATCTATATGTGTATATTTTATTGAGTACAAGCAATCCAACCGAGCATTATTGAGTGGTATGGTCTTGCGGAGAATTTGGATTTTGGAGCCTTTCGGTAGATTTCCAAGCTAGGCCTACTTTACAAATATACAAACATATGCATCTTCTTTCTGCAAGTGGTGCTTTTTCCCCAAAAAAAAAAAAAAAAAAAAGGCTATTGTCAAGTTGTTCCAATAAACTTAGTTACCATTTTATAAAATAAACAAAAATCAATGCAATGGTCGATGTATATGCTAGTGGCCTAGTAACTTTCTAAGAACTTGTAAGGAAAGTGAGCATTGGAGTTGAAACATATTGCTATTTAAATCCCCTCGAACAAATTGCTCATCTATATGTGTATATTTTATTGAGTACAAGGAATCCAACCGAGCATTATTGAGTTGTGTTTTCTTATATATAAATAAACCCATCTTCCTTCGGCTGAGTGGTAAGGTCTTACTTGCCCTAATAAATTGGAGAATTTGGAGTCTTTCGGAGAGTGGTGAATTTCCTAGTCCTACTTTACAAATATACAAATAAATGCATCTTCTTTCTGCAAGTGGTGCTTTTTCCAATAACTGTTAATTAGCAAAGTTTCAGAAACGCGCTATACATTGCTGGACCATATTTTACTACTATTCTCTTCTCTTCCTCTTATTCTTCTCAGACTATTTACCTTCTCTCTTTCTCTTACTTTTCCGGACGTCCATTGAAGGCATCATCTACCTATTTGCAACCTACTACAGTAAGTGCACTCTAACTTGACTTTCATGCTGTTCATTTTTTTTTTTTTAAATTGGATGAATAAATAGTTCTATAATTATTAATCATTTCAAATCCATCTATAAATATGAAAAAAAAAAAAATCTAATTTATTCAATTCATTTAAACTATAAGTTTGAACTCCAAATCTTTATATTTTTGGGTAAATTCATCTGTGGTATACCTTTGAAAATATGGAATTATTGTATGGTTCATATCATGACACTTAACTTCTTTATGATTTTTTTTTTCTTTATGAGGTATACGGACCTTGTTAGAGTTTTATTCAAGTCAATTTTTTTCTTATAATTGAAATTAGAAATCTCATTTGAATCTAAACTTGCTCTTTAGTGGCCAAGCCATGATTCGATTATAGAGAGGATAGAATTTAAAAGCGATTCACACATTCATAAACATAAACACATATATACCACAGACAATAAATATCTTATATTGCACTTTGTTTTTTCTAACGTTTTTTGGTATTTATTATAATATTATGTTTTTCATACTTTTTATGCACAACTTTTTTCCATGTCACCTAGGATTAATCATTATTCATATATATCGGAATATAAATTGGTTCATCTTGCCTTTGTATGTTTGTTTCTTTAATTCTTTCCTATTCTACTTTTCTTTTTTCTTTTTTACTGGAAATGAGAAATCTCCTAAGCCCAAGAGCTAACCCAATTTGAGCGAGCCTAGGCCCTGCTATGCCCATTATTTGACTGTGGACTAGTGAGATTTTGGGGCCAAAACTTCAAGTTCGGAAAAATTGGGAGAGTCTTGATCATATTGGAATATAAGAAATTGAGTAAAGTAGACTATAAGGGTCTGTTTGGTAAGAGTATTTAAATATAATTTTTTATTTTGTAATCCATAAAATGGTGGGTTAAGACTTGAATCTATTATTTGACTAATATTTTCTAAATATAGTTTACAGAAAATTGTATCCTATTTTCCTTGTTCAGAACAGGATTTTGAAAACGGTTGAGTTAGTGTTTTCAAGATATAATAAATGTTTTTAATGACATAGTTGTAAATAAATTGAAAATAGTAGACTTCACAGTTTTGTCCAAACTTTTCTATCTCTTAAATTAAGGAAATTATCTTTATCACCCAAAAAAAAAAAAAAATCTCACACTTCAAATTTGAAATTTATCAATTTGTTTGAAAATTGATTTCATACTGTTTTGAAAACAAAAACAAAAATTCTGCTACCAAACAAGTCCTAAGCTTTTATAGTCTAGAATTGTTTCCATAGTGGCCCTTTATGTTCTAATATTTTTATTTTAGCCTTTTATAGTTGATTCAGTTTTCTATTTGGCTTTTTACATTTCAAAATATTCATATTCATTATGGACTAAACATAAAATTAAAAAAAAAAATGAATGGTACTCAAAATGAAATTTTTGATATATAAAATGCTAAAATGAAAATAACCACAAACTTTAAGGGCTAAGAATCCAAGATATTCAGGTGAAGATAAGATTTGAGAAATCCTATAAAATGAGGCATATATATATTAGCTGGCCGAAAAAAAAAAAAAAAAAAAAAAAAAAAAAAAATCGAATTTTTAGATATAAAATCAGTGAGAGATAAATTTTGAATAATAAATGCTTTTCTTCTTACATTTTTTTTTTTAATTTGCTTATTTTCTTAATTTTGTCTTTTTCTTTCCTTCATGGGCCTCATGGCACATGAAGTACTGTACACAAAGGAAATTAGTTTAACCATGGATAATACCTTGGTGATTTGCTTGTTTAAAATTTTATCAAAAGGCAAGGTCAAAATTTTAACTAAAACAGATATTTTACTCTTTTTTTATTTAAGGGGATTCTAGGTTAGATGGATTAGAAGAGTTAAAAACTTAAAAGAGTGCAACTCTAATTTTTTTTTATCTTTAGACCTGCATCATATTCATATTTATATCATATCTGACACTACATACTAACCGAGAAATTAAATAGTCACCTATAAGCAATGCTTGTCATTGGAGTGTTGTCTTTATCTTGTGATACCAACGTGAACGTAAATCAAGATTTAAGGAGGAGGTTTTATTTGCTAATTTATAAATTTTTCGCAGTCATGCTGGCAAATAAGACTAAAACGAATATTTAGAGTGGAGAAATTTTAGATTTGGTGGATTAGGCAATAACTAAGGATTGGAGTTTGTCCATCTGATGAGTCATGACCAACGAAACAATTTTGCGCTTCCAGGAACAACAGAACTGAAAATACAAAACTTTTGTAGAGAGAGAAAGAGATAACGTGCCCCTTTCATTCTCATCTCCGGTGAGTTTCAATGACATCCTGTAACTACTAACTGGTTGCTTCTTTGTTCTTCCTATTTTTTTATTTTTTATTTTTGGTTTAAAAATGCTGCATTGCAAAAGGATGCATAGCTGTGTATTGACATGCGTGTAGGTGATATGACTGGATAGGGTTCAACAGTGCAAAGCTATTGAGCAGCACTACGAACATCAATATAACAATAGGACCAATAACACCCGAAATTGATGCACAAAATTTTCTGCGCTGCTATGTGTATTGACGTGAGTGTGGATGGGTACTTCTGGTCAGGGTTCAACAATACTGAGCTATCCACCGTAGCTACAATCATTGCTCCCTATGGTGGAATTTGGCAAGTGTGATTGAAGAAAGCTGATAACAACATTTGGTTTTGTAATGGTTGGCAGGATTTCGCTGAATACCATTCTATCTGTTATGGTTATTTTTTAGTCTTCAGATATGAAGGAAATTCAAGCTTCCATATTGTTATATTTGATAAGACTGCCATTGAGATTCAATATCCACGTAGGAAGAATTGTAAATTTGAAGATCATCAGGTAAAAATATCAAAAACTTAGATGAAGATGATACAAACATTTCTTCCTTAATGTACAAACCCATAAAACATGAAGTCAGAGAAAAGTTTGTTCTTAAAAAATTACCGATTATGTCCAGAGGAAGAGAGAGAGAGCAATCCAAGCAGCCAAAAAATTGAAGCCTAAAAATCCTTCTTTCATGGGTATCTCGTGGCCACATAATATGGTGAGCCTTTATACATAATGTGATTATGATGTTCTCTTAAATATGGCTTGGAAACATATATAGGAAGCAAGTATATTATTGGGAAGCAATTTGTCACACATCAATGTCTTGTGCTATTACCCTCCATCAAAACATATTAAGCAATGAGATTCGAGGAAGGCTGGGTTGCATTTTCGAAAGACAATAATTTAGAAAAAGGAGATGTCTGTGTCTTTGAGGTGATCGAAAGGACTCCTGTTGTGATTAGTGTCTCAATATTTCACTTGGTTGACCATCAGAGTTTGGACAAGGATAACCTGTTTAAAATTTAAACTAGTGATGTTTATGCTTATATTTAATTAGGGACTTTGATCACTACTATGGTTTATTTCTGATGGATGTGGTTTTAAGACTTTTCTCTGACCAGTTTGGTATGTCTTGTTCAAAACTATTCAGAATTCCTGTACTTCATCTGACATGACTTGTTGAGACAGTACTGAGCTGTGTTCAATGTATCATAAACTTTTCAGCCATGCTCTGCATCCTTGAAAACGGTGCATTGCAAAAGAAGGCATATCTGTGTATTGACTGGACAGGGTTGAACAGTGCGAAGCTGTTAAGCAGCACATGTAGCACTACGAACAACATCTGTGTACCAATGGTGGACAGCTCACACCCAAAATTGATGCATAGCCAATTCAGGGATGCTCTGCCTCTTCGAAAACGGTGCATTGCAAAGGGTTGCACATATGTGTATTCACGTGAGTGGGGATGGGTACGTGTGGTCAGGGTTCAATAGTTTCGAGATGTTGAGTATCACATGCAGAACTACATCAATCAAGTGTAGCAATGATGGACAGCTTACCCCCAAAAATTTGCTTACACTTTTGAAGGGTCCTCTGCATCCTTGAAAATAGTGCATTGCAAAATGTTGCATATCTGTTTATTCACGTGAGCATGGATGATATGACTGGACAGGGTTCAATAGTGTCGAGTTGTTGAGCAGCACATGCAGAACTGCGAACATGACTTCGCCGAACAGTGCCGAGCTGTGTTAGCCTTTTCCAACCTCACTTGCCAAATGCTAGTATTACGAGTAGTGAGTGTAGCAACAGTAGAGAGTTTTATCCCCCTGTTTCCCTACAAACTTTTCAGGGAGTCTTTGCAGGTAGAAAATGTAGTTACATTTTCTCAACATCAATGTAAAATTACATGAAGAAAACTATGCTTCCAAGTTTTACATCAATGACTTCCGATCATCACAATTGCAATATTAGGGAGCTTTCAAGCAATGCTACAACAAACCAATAACTTGAATGAAACATTTGAAAGGCTGATCAGGCTTTTAGGCCTTTACCCTATTTTTAAGCAAACCAAATATCGTTGTGAGAGTGTGTTGGGTGAGCCATATGGATTTTCAGTGAGTGAGTGGTTAGTCTGGTTTGGACGAGTCTTTATGTAATGTATCTATATAAAGTAGGACACTATTACAACTAAGATACACAGATACGTGCATATTATATCATGACTCAAACAACTCATATAAAAGAATTATTCATATTATTGAATCATATGCGCGGTTGGTCTATGTGGTTTGGATCAGTCTGTATGTATTGAATCTATTAAATTTTCCTACAAGTAATGTGCAATAAATATAATTTGGAGGCATTTCACTTCCTAAGGTTTTCCCTACATTACAAAGCAAAGGACATTGTTCGTCCATGACCCACATTACTTGAATGTAGCAACAAAGAACACGTATGAAAAAAATGAGAAAGTGATTTCACATAAACTTAGCCAAAAGTAATAAACAGTTAATCTTTAGAGTTGCAAAAGTTGAACATACATAATCATCATTTGTCACACATTAACAATAACATCATGTATTGCACATAATGTGTAGACATTAACAACAACGTCTAATGTTCGTAGATAGAAATTTTTGAAAATCATCATTGCTTGAATCTGAGAAGTCTGAAATATCTGTTTCATCATCTAACGCAGTAATTTCATTAATAGACTTCATGGCTCACTCTTGCGCCTTCCCCTTTAGATGCTTCCTAGCTTTTTGGATTGCGTGAAAACGGTCTAGTCGTCTTTGCATTTGATTGTTCTCTTGTTCAAGACGAGCAAGTATGTTGGCAGGTTCATCTCTAGGTAACTCGGCAGAGCGTGCCTTAGGAACTCGTAACCCGTGCCATCGACAATACACCTCTAACTAACACCTCTTCTCGTATAGGGTTGACCATGGTGATTCTGCTATAGTGAACTCTATTGCGGTGGTATCTGTACTTAGTTTTGTAGGTTTGCCGACCATGATGTGTCCGACGCTTCCAAGACTCTCATACGTGTATATTGGCATATTAACGAAATCTCTCTTCTTTCCAACCCATTTTCCTCCATAGTGGTCTGTGTATGTATGTAGTTGTTGATCTGTTGGAACTTGTGATGATGCATTTGTTGAAGGAGGTCCAAACTTGTTTCGCATTGTACGATTTGATGTTGAGGCATTGCGACTCATAGCTTAATCAATCTACGAAGTTCGCGGGGTAGAAAGTTAACATTATATCACTGGTGCATTTATAACCTCATTTCACGGTCCAGGCATTACAGTTTCACTTATTAGGGCCTGTCATGTCAAACCCTTCAGGAAAAATGCTATATGAACAGGATTTTAAATGTTCCTAATGTCACATCAAAGGTGGGCAGTAGTTGCAACAGTAGATGTAAATGAGACATCTGTGCATCCAATTTCACAATTCTGTATTCACGTGAGTGTGGGTGTGAAACAGTGTCGACCTAGGTATCCACATCGTGTAGAGCACCGAACATGACTTGACTAAACAGCAGCGTCTGTTGGCGCATGTGCTGCGATTGAAGGAGTTTGATATGACTACAGTTGGTGCTACAGAAGCAAGCTGGTGACGTGTGTTTAGAGTTGGAACTTGGTCACCTTCAAACTTCGCTATATTAATTGTGTTTTGTCTTTCACCAGCAAGTTCGCAATATTAATTTATTAATTATGTTTGGTCTTTCACAAAATAAATTATGAAGATCACAGTGTTTTCTGTGATTTGGTCATTTTGAATGTCTGTAAACATCATGGTGTGTAAATATGACGGTGTTCATTATCTTTGGTCATTAAAAATTTACAGGTTAAAAGCATCACTTTGGTCTCAGAACCATCACTCTTACAAATTACATAGCGCCACAGGCTGAAACACTGAAATTTCTCTTGTAATTGTAGCCAATTAATGTGAGACTGCATTTGAGGGAATACCTATTTACTCGACTATTCGATCAAACATCGTGGTCAAAGACTTGTCGGTTTGAAGCGAGGCCCAATTTGGTCTGAATACCACATCTGTTATACCTTAGATGTTGGTGGTGGCTTGAGCTCCTAGTTATATCTATTTAATTGTGGACTTTACCTTTACAAAATCTTAAACATCAGGGTGTTTATTATCGTTGGTCATTTTCAAGGATGCTAGTCAAAACGCTCTTCCCATAATTCGTGACTGTTGGTTAGAAGAGATTGCACATAGGTAAAACCATGTTCAACCTTGAAACTAAGCTCTCAAACAAACGCGTGCCATAAAAATTTACAGGTTGAAAGCACCACTTTGCTCTTAGAACTTTGATGTTAGTGGCTTGAGGTCACTTTTATATCTGTTTAATTGTGTTTGGTCATTCGTAAAAACATTAAACATCAGGGTGTTCATTATCGTTGGTCATTTTCAAGGATGGTAGTCAAAACACTCTTCTCATAATCCGTGACTGTTGGTTAGAAGAGATTGCACATGGTAAAACCATCTTGAACACTGAAATTAAGCTCTCAAACAATCACGTCCCATACACATTTACAGGTTGAAAGCACCACTTTACTCTCAGAACTTTGATGTTAGTGGCTCGAGCTCACTGTTATATCTGTTTAATCGTGTTTGGTCCTTCACAACATACTTAAACTTCACGATGTTTATTATCTTCAGCTCACTGTTATCTAATATATTATGTAAGGGGCTTCCCCTGTTTGGATTCCTTATATTTGATTAAAAAAATCCGTTAGACCTAATGCTAGAGTGAATGAGGTCATGCCAAGTGTCGCTTTTATCTTTTTCGACGAGTCTGCACTGCAAGGTTTCATCAATAAATTTTGTAATGAAAATATGATGCATGAGGAATAGTCCAGGCGAGGATCAAATTCAGAATAATATAATTGCTGATTTAAGATCGACAAAAATATCCAATTAGTGGAAAATACATGTAAGCTCAGCAAAACCTCCAATAAAAATAGTTGCCTGAAGTCAAGATATAGCTTCAGCCATTGTTCCAAGGAAAATCTCCTAGGTGGTTCATCGTTAATATCAAAACCTGTAAACGAATTGTGCTTTCACAAACCTTCCATTTGTATTAATAATTACTATAATCTAAAAACACGTGAGCGTCGTACAGAATTATGAAATAAATGTTATTTACACACAGACTTGGATCTACTTGATATTATATAGAATCACATAATAACATAAAAAATTCTTAGACCATTACATCCATTTCAATAATACTAATGATAGTAACGATGGGCGTGAAACTAACCATCATATTAATATATCAAATTACTTTCAACGGATACCATGTTCTTCAAATTGCCACTAAAATAACAAAATATAGAACTGTCATACAATTCTCCAAATATGTTATAGCAACCACGAACTGAAAATCGTCCCCCCCTTGGGTACAATACCCAATTGGAATCATCAAGAGTCAGATGGTGTAGAAGGTGGAACAGGACGTCTATAGTGAGCTAAGTCCGCTCGCATAGCTCCAACCTCGGCAAGAAGACCATGTAGAAGCTAACCATGGGCTGCCTGAGTCGTCATAATGGTCTCCATCATAGCATGAAGAGAGGGAGGAAGAGGGCATGTATGCGCTGCATCAACAGTGTCAACATCTATCTCATCATCACCATCCTCGGCAACAACAGATGTGGGATCCCCATGCATGTCCTCATCTTGAACATCTCCAGTAGTAGACCGTACTCGTGGTCTGTTGGATGGACCAACACTGAGGTCGACAACCTTCTTTTGGGCAGTTCGCTGTTTCAGAAATTTGGCTCCTATAGGGGCTTGGATGTGAACCAACTCGTGGGAAGGAAAGTTCTTTAATCCTAAATATTTGAGGACCCTATGGATGAGAACTGGGAAAAACAAAGCATGCCTCTTATACTTGCTCCTACGCACCTTGACAATGGTTTCGATGAAAAGGGAAGGAAAACAAATGGAACTATTGGTGACGAGGGCGTAAAGCAAGATACACCTGTCTACAGGGATTGTATGGATATGAGAGATAGGGAAAATGTTGTGACAAGCTATCCTAAAGAAGATATAATTAAGCTCAGTCAACTCACTTGAGCTAATACTTCGGCCAGAATCCCGATTGTTTGATCGTCCACAAAGAACATCCATAACATCATCAATACGAGGAGACATAGAGTTTGGATAAGTAGGTGTACAAATTATAGGTACATCAAGGGCTTTAGATACGTGCTCCCTAGTTATTGTAAACGGTACACCACGTATGGACGATGCCACCTTGTGACCACCAAGATCCTCATGCACCGATAGATTCGAATAGAATTCTCTAATCAAGTCAGCTGGAGGGGGTTGTATGTTTGTACATAGGGACAGCCAATGCCTAGACTGTAGATTCTCACGAACAAAAGGATGCAATTCCTGTAAATTGATTTGCCTTTCTCCCCAAATACGCCTACGCTTAATCAAGGTTTCAAAGGTTTGCTCATTTTCTGGCGTGAGGAACCTTAATTGATCAAACACCACTTCAGGTTCGGATGCAGCTTTGCATTTTCCCCTCTTAGTCCTCTTCGGACCCATAACTAATCGATGGTCAGTAGTGCAAACACGATCAGCTCACACAAAAACAGAACCAAAATGAAGTTTGAAGCAGAGAACAAAAATTGAAGAGTAACCAAATACCATGTGTAGAAAATCATGCACACAATATATTGTCTAGAGCAGTTTACAACAACACAATGAAAAAACAATATTCTTATTCACGGGTTGTTTAGTTGGTGCAATAATTGTAATGCATTTTGGTCCGAGTCAATAATTTGAAGTTAGAGACCTAGAGTATATAACAGAAGTCTTATTATATAGGAAACATACAAGTGGATTTAGGAACTGACATATTTTCGAAATTCATAGCTACATGTAGTAAGTTTCACCAGCTTCTACAAAAAACAGAAAATAAATTGCACAATGTACAGTTCAGACATACAACCAGCATATATCTATACCACACACATATGGAGCCACTGGCAAGTTCATTTTGTGGAAGGAAGACAACCTATGACATAGGCAACCTTACTAACAACAATGCATTTGACTAGCCAAACACCCAATTTCATCACAATCTTCATAGACATAGACATAGAAGTGTGAAGCATCAAAATGCAAAATTTGAGAATAATGCACCAACAATGTGTAATTTCAAAGACAGCAACCGTTAAAAGAGTCTTACTATGTAAAATCCTCGACGAATTTGCACGGGAAATTGTGGGTTCTAGCCGGATGAAGCGAGAGCAATCGAAGATGTAATTTCGGACAGCTGCAAGTTCTGCAGAACTGGGGAAGAGTTAATAAAAATGGGTAATAGATTGTAATGTCCATATAACTCGATTTTCAGGAAATCGAGTTACATGCAATCAAATTTTCAGCACAAGGGCTTGCACATAAACCGACTGTCTGTAAATCGAGTTATGTGTAGCACAAATAACAAGAATCCAGTTAATGGTGGAACAGCTTTCTCATAACTCGATGTTGCAGACAACGAGTTAATTTCAAATAACTCGATTATACATAACTCGAGTTATTTTTCTGGGCCCCCAGATATTTGGACTGGTCCAGATGCAGTCCAAGACGAATCGAAGTTTAAAGGTAGGCCTGCCACAATACTCGATTCTACTTGAATCGAGTTCTGTGCAGTGGACAATCACAAGAATTCAAATTCCTCGAGATTTGGAAAATCGAGTTACGTTGTACACATGCACCCACCCAGCCCATATATTTGGACTGGTCCAGATGCAATCCAAGAGGAATCCAACTGTATAGGGCTACCTCGCACAAAACCCGACTCCGGTAAAATCGAGTTATTTGCAGTAGAATATCTCAAGAATGCAATTTCTGTGTGTAATGGCTTGCATATAAATGGATACATCATAAAGCGAGTTATTTGCAGAGTTACTCAATTTTGTAGAACTTGAGTTATTTTCACTGGTCTCACCCATAGACCTCTTCTCCCTTAATCTTCCTGTTAGGTGTAATCATTTCTCAACATTAATTTAGTGTGGTATTGACAATAACAAGTTGACTGGGCTTGTTAATTATGATACCTCAATTCATGTGTCTGATCCTCAATTTCCTTGTACAATATGGTGAAGGTATTGTGCTGAAGCTAACATAAAGAATTGCCGTTCATGATTATTTTTGTGATGTGATGTAAGCATTACCTGCCTTCAATAAGAAATTTGTAGGGCTGCCCTAAATTCTAGTGTCATCATTCTGCCATTTTGGGACTGCTACAAGTAGTCTTCTAAGTTGTTCCAAAAATCATGCGGAGCCTTTTTATTTAATATTTTTTATTTACTTTTTTTTTAGTGGTATGATTTTCAATAAAATGTAAGTTTCACAGTTTTCATGAAAATTTCTTTTTCATGAAAATTTCTTGAGAAAATGGATTTAGAAATAATCCAGACTCATGATTCCTTATGACAATGATAGAATTACTTGCATTTCTGCCGTGTGGATGACCCACTTTCATAAGCAGTTAATGGCAGCAGTTATGACAGGAGTCTGACAGATGTTGTTTGCAGGTTTGTTTAGTTCAAAGATGGTGTTTTTCTATAAATTTTGGTGTCTTGAATGCTTCCGTGTATCCTAAATCTCTCTCCTTTTTTATTTTCCCCTTATATTCATCCTTGCGTTTGCAACACTACTATTCTTTTGAAGGACTACTGTAACAAAAAAAAAAATATCATCCATTTTGTGTAGATTTGATTTCAATATAATTTAATTATCTTATCCAGAAGCATGAGTATGCTCTCTCGAATTTTAATGTTTTTGTACATGCAGGGAGCTTGGCATTGGAATAGTTCCATACAGTCCTCTTGGTCGTGGTTTTTTAGCTGGCAAAGGAGCCGTGGAAAATTTGGCTGCAAATAGCGTATTGGTACATATTTCACCAGTATTTTGTGTTATTCATTTGTAAGATACAAAGATTTTTCAGGAAACAATGATATTTTTCTTTGAGCAACGATTCATCAAGTTCATTGAATAAAACAGTACCTATTTTAGTCCTTGCAGTTTACAAGAAGTTCCAACTTCATGTATAACATTTGAAAAATTGCTACCAAGTGAAATTTTGAAAATTTAGCTATCAAGCTTTTCAATTTGCCACATTATATTGATTGACACAATTGATGGATTAACTTCTCACTTATTTTTTAAACATCTAAATTTGCAAACATAAAAAATAATGACTAAAAATTATTGCACATGGTGTTATTGTATTAAAGTGTTACAATATATACAAAACATACAACAATGTCATCTGAAAAGAACAAAATCCTATAGCAATAACAATGTTGACCCCCCTAAAATAAAATCCAAGAGTCGCCATTCAATGTAATATAATTGAATGACATGCAAAAAGGCCAAAATCCAAACAAAAGCGCAGAAAAAAATACAGCATCACATTCATTTTAAAATACATATGAAAGTTCATCATAGTAATTAAAAATTTTCCAAGAGTGAAACTCTAAACATCACAAAAGTACCCAATCAATAAAGTTACAAACTGGGATGAACAAAATAGGGATGAATAGTAAAGTTGCAAAGTAAACACACTCTAAACATCACATAATATTATCATCACTTTGCATCCACCCTAACCACTTAGTCTTGGCACTTGAAAATGTGGACGTTTAACACAACACCGTCCCTCATAATCAGCTCAAATACGCAAACATCTCCTACTTGCAAACTATTTTCCCTCACAAATGCAGACTAACCAGCTGATACGACACATGATGAACCCCCACTTCGTTCATAAATGTATAGCTTCATAGGCCATAATCGGTCCACAATCTGGAGCTTGACAGGGAGTATACTTGCTTTGGTGTAGTCCTTGGTAAACCTGTCTCTCGGTAAGTAGTTGATAATGTCTTGGGGTAAACTCTGTACAAGGAACAATAATAGATATTTAACAAATATATTCCAGCAACAAGTATCTAATTGATCTACATCTTTTCACCTAAAAACACAAATAAGAAAAAATCATTACCAACAAAATGTCCAGCCACAAGTATCTAGTGTGACAATCTTTCTAATTGATCTATGAAAAATGATAGTTAATGGGAGTTGCATTTCTAAATTACAAAAATATTCCATTTTAGTGAAGCTAAAAGCTTACCGCACGATCCTTGCCATTAACGTAGGATGGACGCATGATAACAGTGAAAAGGGGATTTTCTGATTTAAAAGCATTGGCTATAACAAGATTTTTAGCTACACCACCGTCTTTCTTAGGATGGGCTGATCCTGAAAGAAGTTGAAAATACGAAGTCATGCACATAAAATTAATAGTAAACATGCTAAACAAATCAACCAGTTGCTTACAAAAGTGTAACATTCAAACCTGAACCCTCTCCCCTATAAAAGTGTTTGATGATTTCAACAGAGCTGTCATCACTCTCATCATCTTCGATCCTATGAACTTGGAGTTCATCGTCTAAAGTATAGTCTATTTCTGTTGCAGTGGCATCAAATATGAGTACATCAAACTGTGAATTTCCTTCATATTTGAAAACCAGCAAGTGCCCCATGGCTACACCATGAGAGCTTGCAAATTCGGACCAACAACCCCCCCAGCATGTTGTGTCAACTTGACTTTCCATTTTCTACCATTTGGAATAGTGAGAAAGGCCATATCTGACAGGTCCACTCCAAATTTTTGCACGAACTTATCTGGAATCCGCTGTAAAAAGAATCTCCATAACATAAATGCAGGCTAGGGAAATAAACACATGCAATCAATCCTTATACACAATGCTAGAAAATAAAAGTTTGAATGATGGCAGAATACTTCTTAGTTACAGCCCCCCACCCCCACACAAAAAAGAAAAGAAAATCAAACAAAATAAAATAACAGCCCATGCAACATTGACGTTATATTTAATAGCTATAACAGTAACAAATCTTATGAATTTTGAAACCAAATTATACAACCTAATCTTATAACCAAAATAACCATCAACAGCTGTCAACATTTTACATTTCTCTGTTGTTGTTGAAATGTAAAAAATTTTGGGGAAATGTTGTATTTTGATAATGTGTCTGTGATTTGGTTTTGGGGTGTTGGGGAAACATTGAAGATGACCCACTTTTGTTTATGGGCAGGATTTGGATTTAGACGTACAAATTTTTGCCACTTAGCCACTTCATAAATTTGTGAACTCTAAAAAACAAATGATAAAAAGAGTAAACGATTTATGTATCCTAGTTTGATCCCAGGACACAGTTTCACAGTTTAAATTGAGTTATACATCTGTGGTGACCCTATAAGCCCTGTCACATTTTCAAAAAAATGCCATCTGCTTTTGCTCTGTATTTATTTTTCCTCAATCTCTACCATGCGCTTATCCCTGTTTCATTTTTTGTTCATATAAAAGTGTTCGATGCAAAAGTACTCTGTTATGTGACTGTGTTCTTCTTAAAGTGTAACCTACGTATTGCAAAATGAAAGTTTTTCTGACTACATGTAACAAATGTACATTTTTTCAAGAATCACAAATAAAGAAGATGAAGTGTACGAAGTGTATTAGCATATGATTTTCAGAGGAATCTAGTTTATAAATTTGAGCATACTTACAAGCTTTCCTTCCTGAACAGCATTCGACAGAATAATCTTGAAAAAGTGTGGGGACCGATCAGCAGGACCATCGTCGTTGTCTCTTTGCCATTGAGAAGCCATTGTTCTGGTTCTCCAAACTTTCGCTGAGAAGAAGTTGAACAGTTGCTGCTTCGTACGTTTAAGCACTAAATAGTGGCCTAGTCATACACATAACCCGATTATTATGAAATCGAGTTATGTGTACTGGGACTAAAAGGAGTCCATGCTGTGCGCAGTGTATCTCAGAGGAATCCATGTTGTGTGTGGTGGTTTAGAAGTAACTCGATATCCTAAACATCAGGTTAAAGTAGAATTACTCGATACTAGAGAAATCGAGTTACATGCGAATAACTCGCTTATACAAAAATCGAGTTAAGATATTTGGACTGGTTCGGAGGCAGTCCAAGAGGAATCTAACTGTAGACAACGTCTTCAACGTATCTCAAAGCTAGAGAAATCGAGTTCTTCTGAACGTAACTCGGTAATACGTAAATCGAGTTACGTTGACTGGGCTTCCTGACCCAGCCCAGATAATTGGACTGGTCCAGAGGTAGTCCAAGAGGAATCTACGTGTAGAAAATGGTCTTCAACGTATCTCGATGCTACAGATATCGAGTTCTTCTCAACATAACTCGGTAATGAGTAAATCGAGTTACGTTGACCGGGCTTCCCCACCCAGCCCAGATAATTGGACTGGCCCAAAGGCAGTCCAAGAGGAATCTAAGTGTAGACAATGGTCTTCAACGTATCTCGATGCTATAGATATCAAGTTCCTTTCAACATAACTCGGTAATAACTAAATCGAGTTACGTTGACTGGGCTTCCTGACCCAGCCCAGATAATTGGACTGGTCCAGAGGCAGTCCAAGAGGAATCTAAGTGTAGAAAATGGTCTTCAACGTATCTCGATGCTAGATATATCGAGTTCTTCTCAACATAACTCGGTAATGACTAAATCGAGTTACGTTGACCGGGCTTCCCCACCCAGCCCAAATAATTGGACTGGTCCAAAGGCAGTCCAAGAGGAATCTAAGTGTAGACAATGGTCTTCAACGTATCTCGATGCTAAAGATATCGAGTTCTTTTCAACATAACTCAGTAATAACTAAATCGAGTTACGTTGACTGGCTTCCCGACCCAGCCCAGATATTTGGACTGGTCCAGAGGCAGTCCAAGAGAAATCTAAGTGTGCACAATGGTCTTCAACGTATCTCGAAGCTATAGATAGCGAGTTCTTCTCAACATAACTCGGTTATAAGGAAATCGAGTTACCTTGACTAGGCTTAAACACCCAATCCAGCTATTTGGACTGGTCCAGATACAGTCCAAGAGGAATCTAGTTGTGTAGAGTGCTCTCCAACGTAACTCGGTACCCTATAAATCGAGTTATGTTCAACGTAACTCGGATCTAGAGAAATCGAGTAACCCAGATACTTGAGAATTGAGAATGGATACAGTCGAAGGGGATTGAAAATGGACTGCAACGTAACTCGTTAACTGGAAAATTGAGTTTCATTTAGTATAACCTTTCTACTTGTAGTTTTGCTTGCGACTTGCACTGTTCACACCCATTTAGTATTGGCGTGCTTATTCATAGTAAAAGTGGACCTACTGACAACCATGCTGTGAACAACAAGTCATCCATACAAATGCAGACCAAACACATCCATCAGTAACATTCCCCCATTTGCATTACGCGAATAAAAAAATCATCCATATATACAAGCTTATTTGTAAGTAAAGAGCCTCTATGCATTTAAATCAGTTGATGTACAAAAATAAAAAGTTCAATTTCTGCATTTTAAACATTCTTCACAATTGTAAGTTGAAACTTGGACAGCATCCGCCAACAATGGTTTTAGGCAAACATGGAGTCATAGCATTTGAGTGACACCTTCTTTTTGTTCTCTTCAGAAGTTGCCTCCTTTCTGAGGAGTAGCCAACACAGAAATTAGTATACAACCCATGGTAATTAATAAATTGAATTGACAAATATAGAAGAGCATTCAGGCTTGCCTGCTTAAATGAGGAGCATCTACAGTTACACCTTGGCAACAATTACAAATCTGCAGCAAAACATATACAGTTAGGGAAATAGAGACCTCATGAATACTAGAATATGTACACCACAAACAATAAGATTGAAAGAACACCAAAACTGGGACAAAAGACTTGGAATGGTAATATGTAGGAGTTAAGACTAACTGCAACTACTTGAAGAAGTAATCACAAGATTGCCCAAAGTGGAGCTACATTTGATACAATGGTATTACTATCATGGTTCCGATCTACAAATTACTGCCCACATCTTAATTATAACTCATATAATGTAATATCTAAACATGTAAAGAAGAATAACTTATGATACCCCCTTGTTACTATGATTTGTAATTGTTACCTGCTACATAGCACCATGGCTTGTTGAAGCCACATTTCGAGTTGGACATGTACGACGATTATGACCCTCTTGGCGACACAACCCACACTTCAACTTTGGTCCATTCTCAATCCACAATGAGGTTGGCAACTCCGTATCCTCGTCATCCATCTCATTGCGGATTCTCGTGGACTTTGGCCGACCTTTCTCACGGATCAACCGCTGGTTTGGCATCACGGTTCTCCTTTCTACTGGCTCCGGCTATTCTAACCTATCTTTTAGTGGTTGGAATATAGGCTCATAGCTGTGATACTGTTCTTCAAGGCGGTAGAAATGATCCATATACTCAGTGGCATCATGGTTATGTTTGGCACAAACTGCTATCAAGTGGGATCAAGGGATCTTGTTTGCTTCCCATTTGCCGCACGTGCATGTCATGTCTATGAGGGAAACCCTATGGGTGTGATCTCCCCCGCTAGTGTTCAACAGTGAAGACTGTGTCTCCACTGTATATAACCGTTGTTGCGCACTCATCCTTCTAACAATATGGAGCTTCGCCTTCTCTTGATTTTCCTCGAACTTGTCATAGGCATATTTGCACCACACTTGCCCCTCTTCCAACTTCTCTAGGGTTTTGTTTCGACGTTCGTCAAAGTATGAGTTCACCTTGTAAAATGTAAACTTCACCATTGCAGTTATGGGCAAGCTACGTGCGCCCTTAAGTACCCCATTGAAGCACTCTAACAGGTTGGTTGTCATTGCCCCATATCGGTGCCCATGGTCATGTACAAGTGTCCACTTTTCTTGATTTACCTCCTTAAGATAGTCGTACGCAGCCGGGTTGACATTCTTGATGCAATCCATGGTGTTCTCAAACTTCCTAACTTGATTCGCAGTTACTGCGTTCCATACCAAGTTCTTCAACGGCACACTATTGAAGTTAGTGTTAACATTGCTTACTAAATGGCAGAGGCAATACCGGTGATGGGTTAAGGGCGGTTGCAAGTAGCCCCTAGTGGTGTCATCGAAGCATGATTGTATCCCACGATGCCTGTCGGATATTATACACAAATTGGTTCGGTCTGTAACATAGGTCAACAGGCATGCCAAGAACCATCCCCATGTCTCCGTGCTCTCGCTTTCGACAACGGCAAATGCGAGTGGATAAACCTCGTTGTTACCATCTGTTGCCATTTCTATCAACAGCTTTCCTTTGTACTTGCCATAGAGGTGCGTTGCATCTATGCTTATCACCGGCCTACAATGCCTGAACCCTCTAATTTACGGACCGAAAGCCCAAAACGCGGAGTTGAATATACAAGTCCCCGGGACATGGGGGTCACACTTTAATCATGTCACAGTATCCGGATCTGCATCAGACAATGCAGCTAGAAATCGTGGCAATTCTGCGTACGACTCGTCAAAATCCCCGTAAATACGTGCAACTGCCTTCTGTTTGGCTTCCCAAACCTTGTACATAGTTACATCATGCCCATGCCTTGCATGCAACATACTACGCAAGTCCCTTACCTTTCGGGTTAGGTCTTCCCGTACATACTTCTCAAGTGCAATGGAGATGAACTTTGAATCCATCATCCGCCCATCAGTTGGTAGCTGGAGGGATGAGCAACTATGGGGACCCTTACATGTACTGATAACCCACATACCGTGCTTCTTGCTGCAATTGGCCCGAATTGACCACAGACATGCCTCATTCTTACACCGCACTACCAGCCTATTGGTGTCAGACTTGATGACCTTGTATTGCTTATTATGCTCCACAGAGTAGAGGGTCAACACATATTGAACAGAGGCTTTATTCTTGAATAGCATCCCCCTTGCTGGGTGGTCACCTTTATGCCAACTTGTAAGATGTCCTGTACCCAATGCAGGTGATGGGTCATTAATATTGTCCCATGTGTTTGATGTGAACCATTCTGGGATAGGAACTGTTGTAAGACAATCCTCCTCGTTATTTTCGATCAGTGGTACATCTAAGACCTCCGCGTCGTCCACTGGTCCATCAATATCAATGAACTCTTCATACACATCTCGGCTGGCATCAATATCAATTCCCCCGTCCATATCAGCTTGGACATGCTCATATGTGTGAGTAGACCCTCCCACATCATGTGTATTGGTGGCGCCCACCACTTCGGTGTTGTCCAAATGATCAACCGTACTACATGGTTGATTATTGTAGGGGAAAGGCGTGGCATAGGCAAAGGGAGGATGCACGTCAACCGACAATGAGTGTGGCTCGTCCACCCCACTGGCATGCTATGAACTTACACTACCATGGAACCCAACAGCCTCAACAGTTACATACAAGTCGGACGCTATGAACTGGGGGGTCCGCTTAATCACTGCCCACATCATGTCCACGTCAGCATCGCAACCCAACGGATTTGAGTTGTAGACAACCTGAGTACTCACAAGTATCTGGGGGGCACGGTACACAATGGATATCTTATGTGACTCCTTGTCCAACCGTAGAGCTTCCATTATCTTTCGGTGCATTTTTCTCAAGTGTGTTCCCCATTTCAACTCAATGAACTTCTGCTTCACTGACTCGCCTTTAGAGGACAACCCATGCAAGTCATAGAAATACTGTTCCCCATCATAGTAAACGTAGAAGCAGTGACGACCCATGCCAGACCTGGATAAGGACAATTAATTGTGGTTATCATGCAGAAGATAGGGAGTTATGTTAATGCAACAGTAATTAATCTTTTACAGATGCACTATGATGCTATCCTAATTATAGGTGTACACACTTGATTCGTTTGTACACAAACATTGGCCTTTTAGAGGAGACGTGCCACAACAAAGAATCAGGGTGTTTGTAATATCGCTTGGTAAGGATGCAATATGGAGTAGGAAAATGCAAACATGGTCAGCAAAACTTGTTCACCTCGCAGGCTTTCTTTTTCAGAACCCACACAATAAAGCCTTTCAGAACTGAAAGAACCATACAATTTAAACCTCAGTATACATTACACATCATTGTTAATATGTATGAATGAATGCATACGTCATCATATGAATTCACCGTACAATGTTTGTTTATATATATGTTTATTTAGAATGATTATATACATATTTCCCAAAAGAATTCTCAAAAATAATTATTATATACATTACTATATCTATACATATTTAGGAACAATATGTATACAATGTCACTATCACACACACACACACACACATATAAGATTTTGATAATGTATGTCATAAGAGCACACAATAATTAATCGTTTCTTGGACAATTTTTTTCAGGATTTTCAATGCATTAACAGTTTTTGCAATTCCTAATAAAATGTTTCAAAAAATTGGTGCCCTAAGCACATACATTATATGTAAACATACCTATACATGTGTGTGTATATATATATATATATATATACATGTGATCATATATGGGTAGGTAGCTTTGTTTATATTTACATATATTTGCATATACATACATACATACATACATACATGTATATATATATATATATGTGTGTGTGTGTGTGTGTGTGTGTGTGTGTGTGTGTGTGTATGTGTGTATATATATATATATATACATATATTTGGGAATGCCACATATACATCTTATGATATGGGTAAGTACGTTTGTCTATATATACATATATCTATACATACATACATTTATGTATATATATACACACACATAATGTCAGAATAAGACAGTTGTAGAAAGCAATCCAAATTATAAGTAGTTATGTAAGTCAATCCATTTATAAGTAGTTATGTAAGTGAATATATACCTGTCAGAGAAGATGTGCCAGAACAAAGAAGAAGGGGACCACAGCAACAGCACGCCTGGTGAGGATGCAATAATGACAAGGAAAATGGCAGAAGAGTTTGCAAACTTTGTTTACCTCATAGGCTTTCTTTTTCAGAGACCAGACAGTGAAGGTTTTCAACACAGATAGAGCCAGACACGTGCATGGATTCTTAAATGTGGGGAAGGGGACAACATGACTCGATATTAAGGAAATCGATTTTATATAAAACTTGATACCACATAAATCGAGTTACTGTTGACAAGACATATTGAAATGACAGCATTTCAGAAACTCGGTTAATAAGAAGTCGAGTTACATGTAACTCCGCATGCTATAACTCGATTTCTATAGAATCAATTATTAGCCCCATTTCCTCTATAAAAGCGCACTTCACACGTTAGAAGGTGCAACCACATTCTAGTGCAAAGAATTCCCACCATTGCGTGTTTGTAGAGCAGGATGGGACGAACCTATGTTGTGTTTAACGGTCGTGTTCCAGGCATATACGACAGTTGGCTAGATGCGAGTAAACAAGTTCATAAATTCCCAAACGCCAATCACAAATCATATAAAGATCGAAGGGAAGCCGAAGCTGCATACATGGAGTATTTGCATGGTAATGGTATGGGCGTGCATGGTGGTGCGTCTACATCGTGGGAAACTCCAAACATATCAACCTCAACTCCACCTAGCACTTCTCAAAGCGAAGTAACCAACTATGGCAGTGGAGACATTAGGCACACTTTGTTAAGGTATCAGTTGGAAGTTGCCATTGAGGAGCGTGACCACGCAAGGAGGATCGCAACGTTGAGTGCAAACATGTTGAATGAGGTGGTGGCTCATGTTGTGGGGGATGATGAAGTTGATGCACCCACGAGACAACGAACGGATGCATGAATGCAAAAGTACGACTTCTTGTTGTGGTATTTAGTAAGATATGTATACTTCCAAGTAACTACTTTCATGTGTGCTTTAAGTAGAAGTGTCATCGTTTTCCAATTGTTTCACTGGCAGATATGTATATATGGAAAAATAACCTTATTATTTTTGTTTTTGGACTACTTTGGTCTTATTCGGTCCATTATATCTGCTTTGGTCTTATTCGGTCCACTGTGGTTTCTAGGAAAATCGGTGTACTACATTCTATTTACTCTATTTGATCATATTCAGTCAGCTTTGGTCGTACCCCGTCTATTTGATTCACTGCAGTCCATTATTTTGTAGTTACAAAATACTAGATCAGCCTATACACAATGAGCCACGATTAACGAATGTACATGACGTAAAAAACAACAATGAATTGCATAACCTCTACATGAACGATTTGGAAATCCTCCTCGTTGGAGGATTCACTGCAATCCATACCGATCAAAGAAAATTCAAAGTTTAAAAAAGATAGGATTGGAATTATTCATACATGATAAATCGTCCAACATTAGAAAATTATCTAAATTCTTCAAGTCAATTCTGAAAATTTTAATAGCCACAATATAGAAAGTCCAGAACAAAATGACCATGAATAAAAATTGACACCAACCAACTAAAAAAACAAATAACACAGCTATATAAAGGTTCTTGAATCCCAAACACAGTAAATAAAACCCTAAAATTATGATGTACCTTGTAATATTATTCTGAATTAGAAAAAAAATGAACACTTAAAATTTCAAAGTTACGTAAAAAGTGAACATTACATGGAATACTACAAGTTTCAATAGATACATTACTATATCTTCCCTCTAGCTAGCTCCACTGGACAAAATAGGTTCATCTCTATGAGAGTGGTCTTGCCACTGCCAATTCTGACAACAATACGTATTTTGTGCCCTTCCTCAAATGTGCAACTGATCCCCCTCAGAACAAGTGCATCAGCCTATATTTGATATGTTTTATCAATGATATATAAAGCCATATTATAAAGCCAAGTTTGAAGCAAATAACACAACTCTCAATCATGTGAAGATAAATACAAAACCAGTCAGATTGGTAATGAATGCCAAAGCATTAGTCCGCTTAGATAAAGTCTGGAAGAGCAACTTCAAATCAAGAATCAATCTCACTTCCGTCAAAAGTGCAAGCATTCCTTTCCCACCAAATACTCCACAGGAGACAAAGAGGGATCATCATGTCTAAATTTTTTAGCAATCAAACCATGTAAAGCACTAAACATATGAGGATTACCCATGTCAACAGTTTGGTCAATTAATCCATGTATATCAGAAGTCTTATTAAATGCTTTTTCCACTTCTAACTTATAGGAAGCTCAAAGAAAATATGTTTGATGATCACCAAACAGACATGTAAGAAGAAAATTTTACAGCATCGTTAGTTTGCAAAATCTACAATTATTTTCATTCCCACATGATTTCAACACATTGCAGATAAGGATATATATATATATATATATATAAAGCACAATGAAGGCAAATAAATGGAAAAAAATACCTGTATGCCCAACAAAAGTATGTGTACATTTGCTTCCTCTCCAAAGTTTTAAAGTTGTATCACTTGAACCTAAAATCGTGATAGCATAAAAATGAACCCCATAAGTTCATAGTGAAAGACATAGTTGGATCTATGCATTCCAATCTGATGTAACCAGTTCCAACTACCAACAAAATCTAAAACAATATCTAGCAGAACAGTCATCTACTGAATCATATTATACCTGTAACAAGCTCGCCTGAAGGCAGCTTTATGAGTGCTTGGATTGCTGCCTTATGAGCCTCCCAAGATTCTGAAGGTTGGCCACTTCTCCAACGTCTTAATGTGCTGTGGTGAAGGAGACATTAGATACTAACCGAAAATTATTGAGAAAAATGCATATACCTTTGTAAGCATAGATAATAATTCAAACCCAAAAAACGGCAATACACAAACAATAAAAGTAACATTCAAACAGTATGCAAATTTTTTAAATACACATTTATTACAGGGGAAGGGGGGGTTCGAACCCTAAATGTCTCCGTCGAAAATACCAAAAAATACCATTTGACCTAAAAGTCATTGTAACCTCAATTTAACACCCATATACATATTATAAAGCCAACTTTGAAGCAAATAACTCAACTCTCAATCATGTGAAGATAAATACAAAACCAGTTAGATTGGTAATGAATGCCGGACGGTGGTTCTGTTTTCAACCTTGCATATCAGATTTTCCACCGTGCAAATCAAACCACCAATCTTGAGGCCAACTAAACCACTTTCTTGAATTACATAAATGTAAAATCAAACACATATCATCATATAAGTATCTCTCGAAACTACAAACAAAATTCAACAAAACAAGCCTATCGTGCAAATGCAATAATTATAGGAGTGTGCTCTGATGGTGTGAGTAACCATCGTATAACACTAAGAGTGAGCAGCTTTAAATCCTATTATTTTTCCAACTAGAATAGAAAACACACTCAATTACTTTTTAATTTTTTAACGGATACCATGCCCTCAAGATAAACATTAGGCTGTTTCATTCTGAGTTCAAGCAATGAACGCCTCCATCATTTCATTAAAGCAAATGATGGACAAGATTTGATTCATTGGCCAATGACACACACAACATATATATATATATATATATATATATACTGAAAATCATAAAATAAGAAGGCTAATTGATGAAAAAATCAATAATTAATTAAATGTTTCTCATTGGGTTCCCAAATTGCTACCAAAATGAAAAGGTAATATACACAATGATAAATAACAATTACAAACCCCAAGAAGCGAAAGGAACAAAACATGCACACATAACTAAGATTTTTGCCGTTTTCAGCTTTGGGTAAGTTATATTGTGAGCTGCTCTAGAACTCAGAAAAAAAAAAATATAAATTCTATTCTCCAAAGTTCCTACTAACGAACTTGTAATCAAATGTACACATATCTAATCATTCTAGAGAGGAGGGGATTTAAAGGAGATTAAAAATAAGAAAATGGGAAGGAGGATGTACCAATCTAGGAATTTTAGGGAAGGCGAATCAGAAAATTAGGAGAGAGACACATACCTAGCCAAGCATTGTAGAGACTCGGATAAATGATTTGCTATAAAGAAGTTGGTTCTGCCATTGATCCGCATAAACTTCGTCATCAAACTCTTTTACAGAAAGTATCAAATTACTTCTTCTTGCTTATCAACAATACCACACATTTGTTTCTCACAAAAATAACAAAAATAAAAAAACAAATTACTCTCTTACAACCCACTTTACTGTAGCTAACAACATACAAAAACACAAGAAAGTTTGGCTTCAAATGAATACCAATCCAGACATTTGTCAAATTGCAATCAAAACTCCAAGTGCAGAAAAACTTCCTAATACATCAATAAATACAATACGCCTTATGGGTTTTCTCCAAAATATCAATTTCTTGACAACAAACACATTGACAGCCAGTATTCTCCCCAAGCAATGATCCAGAAATAGATGCACAGCCACCAAGATTCTCCCCAATTAGTAGAACATTTTGCATGCTTATTCCAGTCACCTATACACATGAAGAATAAGCACACAAGGACAATCCGGCTCAATGGCCTTTTCGTGTCCACCATTGCAGTTAGGTCTAAAAAAAAAAATACAACTTTAGAAGAAAAGTGAAACGTAACTATGCAGTCACCTATAGGCAGGAAGTATAAGCATACACTAAGGCATTTAATGATCTTTTCGTTTCCGCCCATATGCCCTGACAGGTCTAATCTTCCCTGTTTCATCAGACACAACAGCATAATTAAATTAACATAATCAATCAAATGCACAGTACAAGTAGCTCAAGAAGATGGGAAGTGTAGACGAAGTACATACCATCACCGGTCCCACAATCGGGAGCATGCGCACGCGGGCGTCGCGATCTCTGCAAAGCCTCCATCGGCTCAATGTCCTCAGCCGGTATCTGCTCAATCTGTACAGCCTCTCTATGAGGGGTTTGAGATGGAGCTGACATGGTGGGGTCCACATGCACTAGAGGTGGGGTGGGCATGCCTGGTGTGGGGACAAATATGCATCCACCATCATGGGCAGATCCACTGAAAACTGGGGGCGACATACGAGGAGGGCCCTCATACTCCGTGCTAGCACCATGGGATGTAGTGTGGGCTGGAACAGTGCCCTGATGATCGACGCTATGGGATGGCCCAGCACCATCGCCAGGCATGCATCGCGGTGTCCTGCCGTCGTCATCAGACAGTACCCAATCAGTGCCAAGCCATGCCTCTTCTGCACCCGACTCATTCCCTTCCTCGTAGATGGGAGCCAACTCGGTTGTACGACTGCGACCAGCTTGACCACCTCCACGATGTCCACCCCCATGAGACCCACCACGTTGCCCGCCATGAACTGGGGCCTGTGTACCAATGTCAACTGCTTCTGCAAGCGCATTCGCCAATTTAAGTCAGCCTAGCTCCTCCACAAGCTCTAGTGTAAATGTAAGGTCAGTGTGCATGTCAGAACCTTCATCGCACCTCTGTATAGACCTAATCATCGTCCGAACCTACAAAACAAGGGCGTCATAAAAGCAAGAACGCAAGTATGATGCAAAACTTGGATAAATCTATTCCAAAATCAAAAGAAAAAGTAGCAAACATAGCTAATGAAATCCTTATATTACTTATAATTATGAAGCATCTTTAAAAAGACAGTGTATAAAAATAGGGGTTGGCCCCCCCTGTGCAAAAATTTATAGTTCCAACCCAACACTCAGGAATTTTCAGTTTCCTGTTATGTTTATCGCTATGCAATCTAAACATTGAGATAATACTTCTAAAAAACACGTATAGTTGGTTGTACATAAGTTCAATCTTAGCAACTCGTGAAAATATCAGAATTTCACTTCTGTATCTAGGCTTCACCAGATTTACAACTCCATTAATATCACATTGCAATCAGGACACATATTTTGAAGTTATTATTTCCTAACGTACATGCCCAAATCAAATGAATTGAAAATATCAAACGCGAGCTTCAAGTTTCAATTAAGGGAAGTACCAAAAACTTAGAACATATATCATACTTGAATCTAGTATAAATGCACATCTCCTTGCTGCATACTTGCAAGATTTTAAATGACCTTTAAGCTGTTGGGAATTGCATTCTACCAACAGTTTAGTAAGGGACTTCCCAATCCTAGAGGTAATATCTATCAAGGAATATGTAATACATTAATCAGTCCTGGAGGAAAGGCTATCTAAACTATCATGAAATGTGAATTTATCACTACTACACAGAGTTGCACTGTCCATTTTAAAGTACAAGCCAACCAAAAACAAAAAAAAAAAAACAAAAAAAAAAAATAAAATACAATAAAACCCAACCCAACCCACCCTTTTTAAAAGTTGAATGTAATTATATGAACAAAGGTGTGGTCATCATTAGTCATTGCCCATTAACCATTCCTCACGCAAACAAATTGGATCAAGACAAATTCAGTTTGTTATGAACAACTTAAATCATGCAGTATTTTGACTTTAAAACATAATGACATGTCATGCAGTATTTTTTGACTTTAAAACAAAATGACAGAGAAACTTATAGAGATGTAACAACGATAATTATTGTGGACTTTTGCATGCATGATAAAGCTGCTGAGGATATTTAATCGAACAATGGTTTCATCCATAAAATAGGAATTGTTGCCTCACCATGAGTTCCCAATACGCAGACTCTGGTGTTATGTATCGCCTTGTGTGGCGATTGTACCACATCATGTACTCAACGAGATACGTATCATCACCGTCTAGGAGATCGGACCCGCGAACTACATTCACTCGGTTGGCCCATTGCCGAATAAAGGGATCATGTTCTACCTCCCAGTTCTTCTCCCATTTACCCTGAAGGGATATCTTGTGAAGGGTAGTCGACGTATCCACGACACTTGGAACTGGTTGCTTCATCCCAAACTGACGGAGGACTCGCTCAGGATGATGCCACTCCACTATCCAAAAGAATATCAACGGCACCTCGGCCCTCCAAATATGCTGCCCAGCAGTGCAATACGCAGGTAGGGAGCCTAGCGTATGCGTGTATGGCTCCCATACAATCTGCATAAGTGGATTATGTTTGTGATAGTGAGACATCATACTAATTTAACATTATGTTTGTGATATGTAATATGCAAAGCATGGAATTTCTTGCTTCTAGTCGTACACAAAATCTTCAGGGATTATTGGGCAGAAAGTAAAAGAACAACAAAATTGACCTGCAAAAAATATTAAAAGATCTAGGTTGTTCATGTCCACCATTTTCAGCCCCATGTTCATATGCTGGACAGGGTTCAAAGCTAACTGACACCATCAAATACTAGGGTTTTCAATCTGAACCAAACTTAGAGGAGGGTACTAGAGCATCCTTATGGCTATAAGATGAATCCAAGTTGATGATTTCGCAAAATCTTTTTATTGTAATAGAAATATTGTGCTACATTAATTGCATTAGTCATTAACAATGTTTCAATGAATGAGAACAAAATGACTATTAATCATTGTAACACTAAAGTAACTGTACTTAATTTGCTCTTGAAGCTATAAAAAATATGGAGGGAAGACATATATAAGGTCTACTGAAGACATTGCATTTCAAGTAGCACTTTATATTGCAAGAAATGGAAGCTATGTAAATTATTACATGGTATAATCCTCATCAAATACTGTTATTATATTTCTATGTAAATATATATTTCTTATAAATTTTAGTGTTGGAAATTACGTAAGCCTTTTAGTTATCTCAAACTAATCATGTCAATGTCTAAAATTACATTCCTCTTGAAGAATATGGTGAGTAGCATATTTTGCACGCTTCTAAAATTATATGAATAAAGTACTCGTTAATAATCCATAGCTTTTAATAATTTTAGGACTATTAAGGTAGCTAAAGTGGGGACAACTTCAGGAGTTGCATGCTGCAATTAAATTGTGCTCTCCAACTTTGGTGCAAGGAGCACGAACTAACTTTTCATTTAGGTCAACAACAAGAGGTAATGTGTCAAGCGTCTTTATGTTTTCTCATATATCACTGATTAACAATTATTTGTTTCTTTAAACTTAGGCCATTTTTTTCCAAGAAGACAATCGAGGCTGTGCATATTCAAAATATACCACTTGAATACGTAAATCGAAGTCAAACAGTATTCTACTAGACTGTAAAAATATAACCTTCAATTCAGCAAAGGTAATTTATAACTTACAATGTAACAATGTTTTTTGCATCACAATAACAATGTTTGTAATCTTGGATACCCCTATGTTAGAAGAAGAAATACTAAATTGTCTACTTATTAGGCAGAGCAATAACTATGGTTTTAAGCTCATAACATTTTATTAATTAATTACAAACTGTACAAGCTTAATTACAAACCGTACAAGCTTAAATTTTATTTGTTTAATCAAATTTGCAGCATATATTGAGACTATATGCAAAAACAACCGACTAAAGTAGAGCGTGATAGTAAGAACAAGCAATTGTACATATGAAACTTCTAGCCAAGAGAGTTCGATCGTACCTATGAAACTTATATCTATGCCCAAATGGAGCTCACACACTAAAACCACCTGCAGCACCAGTGGCACCAATGAATTGTAAAGAGCTTAGATTGACATTGACTACCTATGAAAACACCATAAACTAGAACATCCCAAACGGATGTTTAGATAACATAAAAGTTTATATTAACCTTAGATGGTCACTTAATACTAAATATTGCTATGTTCTGTCACAGGGGTAGTGAAATGCATAAACTCCAAACATTAGTAAGTTTTTGAAGGCAAAGCAACAATTGAGACTATCTTGGGTGCTCACTCTGGCATCCTAAACAACCCCAAATCTCACAAAGGGTTTAACCTATACCCTGGACTCTCGAGTTCCTAGTGGGGGGGCACTAATGGCTTTGTATTTTGGAAATTTCACACTGTGGACCCAAGCAATGACAACCATCCAGCATTGGACAAGGACAAGCTATGGCAATGGCTTAGCCTATGGTCACTCTATGACATTCAAGGCAGAGTAACTCCATCCTTTAGTTTGCTTAATTTCAAATTTCAATGAAAGCCAGAGAAGTGATCATGTGTTTTACGGGCCAATGATCAATAATGTCATCATTCCCTCTGTTTCTGTACTTAGGCCAAAAATGCAAATTGGGGTTATATTTTTGCTCTCATGTCATGATTACACAATAATTAGATAAAATTTTCGTAGTTTAACATTTGCAGCTTTCCCAACGTTCTAAATTTAAAGAATTTTATCATTTTATGAGATTTAACAGCCAACTATATTACAATAGTGAAGAGAAGCTCTAACTCAGCAAATGTAATTCAACGAAAATCTGGAATATAATTGTGGTAATATCTAAGTCAACCACCAAAACTATAGCGAATCCAGAAGGTGTGAAATATTATTAAGCTTCAACAGTTCTAAAAAAAAATTCTATTTTAAAGCTTTAATATTGAAGTATAACAACTATCAAAGATTCAAACTCTCTCTAAAAGAATTATGAGCACAAGTCTGGGCTAACCAGTTGAGCAAGACTCCAAAACGCATGTAAAGAAGCAGAAAGTGCAAAAACAACGAAGAAGACAGTGAAGCAGAATTCACGCAAGGATTAGGGAAAGAAAAAAATTTGGACCATTTCTCGATTTATGCGTGTCATCCTTGCGCAGGGGCCATGCGTTTTGAAAATATCATTTGTATTCTAATATGCCTTGATTCCCTTGTTCTGAAAAGACCCATATTTGTCAAGTTTATAGTAGGAAATTTGTTGTTTAGAATTTAATTGATATCTTCTGCGTTTACAATCATTCGCCTTATATAAAGTCTTAAGAAATATTGTTTTGAAATTTTTTAGTTCATTTTCATAGCAGGCTAAAAGTTCTATTTTCTCGTGTTAAATAGGTTGAAACGGTGTATAATGACATAATCAGAAAATGAACACAAACTTTTGATTCAGTTAGTAGCTGGAAAGAATTTAAAGATGTCATCGTCAGTTTCGAAGATGCATCATTAAAATCAAATGAATTACTTGAGCACACAAATACAACCAAAGACAAATCTGATTATCTTTGGTATACTCTTAGGTAAATTCATTTCTCATTGAATTATAACCAATTACATAATCCAATATGTGCGTCTTCTCTTCATTGCATCAGCTTAATGACATTTGTAACAATTGGTGGAGTTTTTGTTTTTTGGTTGCAACACAAGTTTGAACTCACTGTCTTGCACTAAACCAAGACTTCATGCTCAATCTTTTGCGCATGTTGCACATGCTTCAAACATCTTGGAAAATGGACAATTTATTCTGTGTTTTTTTTTTTTTTTTTCGGTGTAAATCACAAACGTTTCCGTACATAATGAAGAATATAGCCAAATTCTACTTTATATATATATGACTAAATTTATATATAACCCATTGATTTAACCCAACTTAACCTGAGTCATGTGAGTTGGGTTGCATTGGAAAAAACCCTTCAATCCAACCCAATTTGGAAAGAACCCTTTGATTTAACATTCAAGAATTTTTTACTTTTGTTTTACTTTATGTAAGGACGAGCAAGTATTCATGCAGGTGCTACAAATGGAAGTTCTAATGTGAAGTACTTCACGATGGACATTCCAATTGAGTTAAATGATGGGATGGAAATCCAAGTATCAAACAAAATGATGGGATGGTATTATGAAATCAACTCATTCCTACAACAATCCAAGAATTCAAAATAAAATAAAAATTGAGGGAAACGAAAATAAAAGCATGTGCGGTGCATTTGAGGGAAACGTGCTCGGCCCGTAGTCATAAGAATTGAGGGAAACGTGGTCATAAGAATTCAAACTAAATTAACCGAATACCTGCTCGGCCCGTAGTGTAGCCAGTGACGCCCGGTACGCAGCAAGGACGTGTGTGGCATGCTCTGCGGTGCATTTTGGCCCGTTCCACCTACCAAACATGGGGTACAAATGCTCATTACTGAACCTTACATTTAACAAACTTTGCTTTTATATTTCACATCCATATACTAAGCATTGATAAGTTTCTTTTGTTTGTTAGTTTGGCATATTTTTAATTATATGAAAGAGACAAATAACGAGAACTCAATGAATGTACCTAATGGCAAGGGGCCCTGAGTGCACTGGCGATAGAGGCGGCCTCACAACAGGGCATAATTGTGGGAACCTTGAATAGGCCCATAGCTGCACCAACAAGAGTGCTCCTCCAATCTGCATCGCATCCTTCTTCGATGCACCACAAAGTTGCCTATACAGCCAGGCCAATGCTGCACTACCCCAGCTATACCGTCTCACATTGCTGACTGGGTTGAGCAACTGCAGAGGCACCAGTGAGACCCGGTCCGCAGACCTGTCCATGAACAAGAGGGCCCCCATCCGTACAAGTAGGTGGTAGCGGGCATGTTGCTGCACCACTTCGTCAGCAGCGTCCGCAGCTAAGGGATCGGCAAACTGTGCATCAAGCCAGGTGTATCTTATCCTCGCCCCAGCAAGGGTAGACTTGTTTGAGTTTGGTATCGGGGGTGGAGGTTTATGGCCCAACAACTGTTCGCACAGCTCACTCCATTGGTAGTCTGTCTTCCCAGTGACAAGCAACCCATCCACCGGAAGCCCCAGCATCACCTCCATATCTTGCAAGGTGATACCCATTTCTCCATGGGGTAAGTGGAACGTGTGCGTCTCCGGACGCCATCGCTCAACCAACGCCGTGATCAAGGCGTGGTCGACCTCCATATCAGGAACCTTGAATAAACCAGTCAACCCTGCTGCATCTATGTGTTGCATGATACGTGGATCTAGCCCACCCTGTGGCAATACACATTTACGGCGTCGAACCTTTATCATGCCAGGCGCCTCCTACACACGGACGAGTATTGTGTTAGGAGATTAAACACGAGGTAATTATAAAACAAACATGTATTAATAATACTACTACATACCTCGTCAGCGGCGCACCTCCAAAGCGGACTTGACCAATGATTCGGCTGCTGGGCCAACTGGGTATCCACATGGGGTCCAGGCCGCACTCTATCTAGTGCCTGCATATCTGACATGGCAGCAAATACATTGTTAGCAATTTTCTAACAAGTAAACCACAATTAATATAAAATAAAAGCATAGTTTCAGTAAGACATTATATTTTGAGCACAAGATTTTCAACATCACTTCTTAAATAAATAAGAACTTGCCATAAAAAAATTTATTTCAAAACTATTTAAATCACTTCTTAAGTTATAACACCACTCGATTTGCCAAAACCCCTCATCAAAACCCCAAGCACATTTAAACTCATTAATGAGAAAATCATCATTGCAGCATATAAAAGACAACAAAATTCTCATCTTCATTAGTAAATTTACTACTTTCTTAAGTTTCAACAAAATAATCAAAATCCCACACAAAACGCAACCTAACATTAACCAACATCAGAAAATATTTCAGAGAGAGAGGACCGTACCTGTAATCAGCGGCGGCGGGAACCAACGACGACTGATGGAGACTCAAGGAAGAGTGGGGAAGCCTGATCGCAGAGCGAGAGAGACAGAGTGTGGATAGAGAGTGATGGCAGAGAGCGAGGGAAAGAGAGTGTACAGGGAGAGCGAGTGACTGAATAGCGTTGTGAGACGTTAGGGTCCTATTGATTCAAACCGCTGAAAAAAACTCGATTTCCAGTTTCCCGAGTTATGAACGTCTACACAAACATTTTTTTATTGAGAAAAATTCGAAGGGTCAGACTAACTCGATCATACAAATATCGAGTTATTCATTAAAACTCGATTTCTCTATTGTCGAGTTACAAAAGAGGGGCAATTCCCTATTTAGTTTCAGAAAGAGGGCAAACGAATGTTTAGAGGCTGTTTGGGTAAGCAATTTCCATAACTCAATTCTCAGTTTCCATAACTCATAACTCAAAAATGGTGGGACCCATAGCAAAAAGGTTGTTTGGCCAAACGATAACTCTGTTTCCATAACTCTGTTTCCATCACTCAATTCTCTGATTTTTGAGTTATGAGTTATGGAAACTGAAAACAACAAAAGGCTGTTTTCAGTTTCCATAACTCATAACTCAATGGCATTTCCGTAAATAAACACACATGAGGGACCCACAGCCGTAATTTTTGACCACCTTTTGACTTTTTTTTTTTTTTTTTTTTCTGGGTTGGCTGTTCGTTCCTTTTTTTTTTTTTTTTTTTTTTTTTCTGCTGGGTTGGCGTTGGCTGTTCGTAACTTTTTTTTTTTTTTTTTTTTTTCTGCTGGGTTGGCGTTGGCTGTTCGTAACTCTTCTTCTTCTTCTTTTTTTTTTTTTTTTTTTTTCTTTTTTACTGGTTCGTCTGTTCTGTTCCGTTCTGTTCTTTTTTTTTTTTTTTTTTTTTAGTACCTAGACTCACCAAACTAAGTGAAAAAAAAAAAAAAAAAAAAAAATCCCAGACCGAACAGCCAACCCAGGAGGAAAGAAAAAAAAAAGGAGAAGCTGCTAGTGAAAAAAAAAAAAAAAGCTGCACTATGACAGGCGTGGGCCCTCCAAATAGTGTGAAAAATAGTGAGTGATGAAAACTGAGTGATGAAGGCAAACGGATGTGAAAAATTGAGTAATGAGTGATGAGTGATGAGTTATGAGTGATGAGTGATGAGTGATGAGTGATGGAAATTGAGTGACGGAAATTGAGTGACGAAAAATGCTTACCCAAACAGGCCCTTAATTTCCCAAAAAAGGGTATTTGCCCATTTTCTCCCTCTAACATGTCTCTCATGCTGTATTCTTGTTTTTTTTTTTTTTTTTTTTCTTCGTTTTCGTTTTGTTTTGCTTTGCTTTATTGGCTGAATAAATAGTTAAATTAACACAACTAAAGGGAAGAACCTCCTCCATCTTTTGTCTCCTCATCAATTAGCGCACACTGTGCTAATAAGGGAGGGAGAAGATGACTAGATTCCTACCTTATTCAAACCGAAAGGCTATACAAGCTCAATAGTGACTATAACATGAAGGAAGGAAACAATGGTTGAGGACTGATGCTGATATAAATCTGAGTTGTTTATCGTATCACTAAGTGAATATTATATTGATTAATTGGTTTTAACATTTTATGTGATGTGAACTCTCTTTCTTTTTCTTTTTTTTAATATTTTTAAACAAATAGAATAAAATTAATTTTATCTTTTATAAATATATTTTAATTATATTAATTTATAAATTATGGGGTTTTTCTTAATCCAATTATGTGTTAGCAAGGAACAAAATTTCAAAAATAAATAAAAGTAATTACATGTTGGAAAACAAAGAATAAAATCAAGGACTTAATTTTGTTATGTTTGCAATAAAAAAAATTAAAAACTTGGAATAATTAAAAAGAAAATTAACAAAATGAAATTTCTTTAATGTTTTTATTTAGGCTTTAAACGTTTGCGATGTTGTTTAACATATAATAGTGACAGTGTCAGTACTAAGTACTAGCGACCAAATTCAACTAACTCTTAAACAAGAAGATCGAAACTTGGCTAAATTTAAACTATAAAGATCAAATTGATAACAAATATAAATTTGGAGGAAACAATTGTGAATTAATAAGAAAAAAAAATTGCAACTGAACGAGAGAGGAAGCACAAAACTAAGGACTTTTCAGAAAATAGTTTCTAGAAACCTGTATTGTTATTTATTTTTTCTTTTCTTCTTCGCTTTTCTATTTTATTTCTTGGCTGAGTTAATATTTTGATTAACACAACGAAAGGCAACAGAACCCCTTCCATCTAATTCTATCTCCTCAACTAACAAAGACTGAGGAGGGCTATACTAGTTGTTCACATGATCGAACATGAGACAGACTTAAAAAATATAAGGATAAATTTAGTTTGATATCAAGAGGATAGACCATTTCGGAGAAGCTGCTAAATAGAAGGAACTCGCTCTTATAGGATTAATATATTAGGTCCAATTCTGTAGCCTGTGATACAGAATTGTTGAGAACTGATACTTGATACAGAGTTTGCAAATAGGATTACTATATTATATCGCTAATTTTTATCTGAATTAATTTGTATCTGATTTTGATATCGTGTTATTTATTTATTGCAAGGAAAAAGAAATATGGGTAGACAGAGAGATCAATTTTGGGATCGTGCTAAGAATGAAAATGGCCGTTTCAAATGTAATTATTGTGAACAAGATTTGCCTGGAGGTGCATCAAGGATTAAAGCACACTTGGCCGGAATTCCAAGTCATGACATTAAGGCATGTAATGTCGTGCCTCAAGATGTTCAAGAAAAAGCTCAAGCAATAACTCAAAAAAAAAGAGAAGCTCAAGTAACTCAAGGGACCAACAAAAAACTTAAAAGTGTATCAACCTCAGCTTCAAAATCAAAAACTAAGACGATTAAAATTGTCACACAGGTGATTCTCTAGTCCCAACTCTATGCATAGTTGTTTATTTCTGATAGTTCCAATACTTTTTAGGATAAATATTAGTACATACTGGCAGTTACACACAACCCTGCACACACACTTTTTGCATTGAAATTGTGACTTCAGATTTCAGTGCCAAAAATGTGTTTGCACGGTTGTGTACAACAATAGGTGTGAAATAAATATTGCTCTACTTTTTAACCCTTTGCAAATATTTTCATACTATTTTCTCTTTGTAGGGTGAGGAAGAATATAGGGCTGAAATTTTCCTCAATGATGTTGTGGATAGACTAATAGCACTTGCCATTGAGCATATCAATTTTGAGTTGAGATTCAAGGGGGATCTTCTTGAAACATTATTCAAGATTAAATTTGTGTTAGGTGATGCTCAAAAGAGGCAATCAAGTGATGGGTCTATGAGTATATGGTTAAAAAAACTTAGAAATGTAGCTTATGATGCCGATAATGTGCTAGACAAGTTTAGCTATGAGAGTTTTTGGTGAAAAGTACAGATTCAAAATCAAATGATGGACTAGGTATGTAACTTTTCATCATGCACTCTTGATGAAGTTAAGTCCATCAAACAATTGTTGGATAAATTATGGAATGATGTAGCTGACTATGGTCTTAGAATGGAGTCAATCCCCAGTATTAGCTTGAACATGAATATAAACTCCCTCCTCAATGATTCAGAAGTTGTAGGAAGAAAACAAGATATCAAAAAAGTAGTAAACTTACTTATTAGTTCAAGCAATCAACATGTTATCTCTGTTCTCCCTATAGTGGGTATGGTAGGTATTGGAAAGACAACTTTAGCAAAACTTGTGTATAACAATGAACTGATAAAGAAACATTTTGATGTACTAGCATGGGTAAATGTCAGTAAAAATTTTGATGTTGAAGGGATTTTAAGAGATATTCTTAAATCTCTTGGAAAAGAAGAATGGAGTGATTTAGAATATGATGAAGTACGTGAAATATGTGCAAAAATTTTGGGGGCGAAAAAATATCTTCTCATACTTGATGATGTGCAGAATGAAGATCCTAAGAAATGGGATACTTTAAAGGGTTATTTATTAGAGTTTAATTCCAATACAGGAAATAATATTGTTGTTACAACCCGTAGTGATAATGTAGTGCAAATCATGAAGATAAATCCCCCACATCACTTAGAGAAGTTATCAAAAGATGATTGTTGGTCTATAATGGAAAAAAGAACATCCATAGATGGAAGAATTCCATTAACTTTAGATTTGGAGGTTATTGGTAGGGAAATTGCAAAAAAATGTGGAGGGATTCCAATGGCTGCAAGAGTTTTAGGGGGAACAATGTGCTTTCAATTTGATAAAAACAAATGGCTGGAGATTCAAAATAATAAAATTTGGGATTTTTTGGATGAAGATAATAGTGATATGTTTCCTGTGCTTAAGTTATGCTTTGATCATTTTCCAACACCATCTTTAAAACGATGTTTTGCATATTGTGGAATATTCCCTAAAGATTATGACATGAAAAAGGATGAAGTAATTCAGTATTGGATGGCTGAAGGGTTCCTACTAGCTAAAGAAGATATGGAGATGGAAGATATTGGTGACATGTATTTCAATATTTTGTTGGCCACTTCCTTTTTCCAAAATGCTAGAAAGAATGCCTACGGCAATATTATTAGCTGCAAAATGCATGATTTGGTGCATGACTTTGCACTCTCAATTTCAAAATTTGAAACTCTAATCTTGGAGGAAGATACAGTGGATGATGGTAGTAGCATACAATATTTATTTGCCCGACTTGATGGCAAAACAACATTAGGAAGTTCATTTAGTGGAGTTGATTTTACAAAATTGCGCAAGTTAATTTCAGAAAATTTCAACTTTGACATATCAAATTTTAAATGCTTACTCGTTTTAAAATTATTCGGGGATAGTATAATCGAGTTGCCATATTCAATTGAGCAATTAATACATTTGAGGCTTCTTCACATCTCAGACTCCTTAGTTGAAGAATTACCAAAATCCATCACCAAACTATACAATTTGCAAACCTTAAGAATTGAAGACTGTGACTATCTAGAAAAGCTTCCGGAAGACCTAAGCAACTTGATTAACTTAAGACATATTCATATCTGCGATCAAACACCTAAAAATATGGGGCGGTTGACCTGCCTTCAAACATTGCAGTTTTTTTATGTGGGTCCAGATGAAGGTTATCGAATTAAAGAATTGGGATGTTTGAAGAATCTCAGAGGAGAAATAGACATACGCGGTCTAGAGAATGTGGAAGATGAGGAAGAAGCCAAAAGTGCAAAATTAAAGGAAAAGGAAATATTCAACTTGAAATTATCCTGGCACTGGAATAGAGCAGACAGGAATGATAAAGATGAAGAGGTGTTGGAAGGCCTCCAACCTCACCCAAATTTGAAAAGCTTAACAATCGAAAGGTATCTTGGAAAGAAATTCCCATCATGGGTTGTTGGTTTGTCTTCTCTATATCACAATTTGATTGAGATCAATTTGAGATATTGTTGGGAATGTGAAGAAGTTCCCACTCTGGGGCAATTACCCTGTCTTAGGGTTCTTGAAATAAGAGGAATGGGGAAGGTAAGATGTATAGGAAGTGAGTTTTACTTTTACAGTGATGGGAGTTACAGAAATACAACTACATTATTTCCGGAATTGAGAATACTCAAATTGGAGTACTTGCATAAGCTAGAAGAGTGGAAGGATGCAAAGGAGCTGACAACCGCAGATGAGGTGTTGTTTGTGTTTCCTTGTCTTGAGGAGTTGACCTTATCAGAATGTGAGAAACTGAGAGATTTGCCAGACTCACTGCGTGTTTCCCTTCAGAAGTTGGCAGTAGAGTATTGTCCTAATCTGAGGTCATTGCCAGGTCATTGCCGGTCCATAATAAGGTGTGGTATTGAAGACCCACACAGTGGGTTACAATATTTGGAGAATGGGGATTGTCGTCTGCCTTCTTCTTCTACTTTCTCCATTCACCCCTCCCTCCAAAAGCTCCAATTGCGTGAGTCACCCCACTCTCTCCTGGACCAAATTCAATACTTCATTGCCCTTAAAATTCTGTGGATAGAGGGATTTCATGAGATGGTAGCTTTGCCAGAGGGGTTGGGCAATCTTTCCTCTCTTCAAAAACTGTACATTGTGCGTTGCTATAACTTGGTGCATCTGCCCACGGAGGAATCCATGCGACACCTCACCCAATTGAAAACGCTGATCATTTATCTTTGCCCCAAATTTGAAAACAATGAGCTGATCAAGATTAGCCACGTTCCATGGGTTAAAATCAATGATCCTAAGTAAGTCTACTCATACTACCCTACTATTTCCTCTTCTTTAATTCTCTCAAATTCGTAATGGATGAGAGTATTCCGATTAAGAAAATATATATAAATACTACAATTTGGGTTAATGGTTCTTCAAGGATATAATGGGTAACTAACCCTAATTTTCTAACTATTTAGTTAGTAGGCTCAGTTATCAAACTAATTTATTTTTTAGCATCTCGAGTCTAAGAGACTCGATTTTGGCCCGAAAACCGAGTCTAAGAGACTCGATTTTTATGGTCTGATGTGGCATTTTTTCCACATCAGATCAGCTGGAAATCGAGTCTTTAATCTTCTCCCATCACCCCAAAATCATAAAACAGAACCCAAATTTATTTCAAATTTCAAATACCCTGAAGAGCCATTGCTAGCACAGGCCTCATTCTGGACCGCCGAGGAGGTCGATCTCTCCGACGACCCAGGTTGCACTGGCCCTGGCCGTGCGACCCCGCGGCCTAGGTCAGTTTTTTCTTGGGTTTTCAGTTTTGATTTGATTTTGTTCTTGGGTTTTTTGTCACTTTGGAAGTTTGAGAAATGAGAATGGGAGAAGAACGACCAGACACTTGAAAGTTTGATTTGATTTTGTTATTGGGTTTTTTAGAAGCTTGAGAAATGAGAATGGGAGAAGAACGACCCAGACACTTGAAACTTGAAAATGTGTGTACTGTAGATGTAAATCGAGTCTTAGAGACTCGATTTAGACATAACTGCCACCTCGGATCTGATCAAAGCATGAAACGACTCTCAAAAACTCGATTTATAAGCCAAAATCGAGTCTCTTAGACTCGAGATGCAAAAAAATAAATTAGTTTGATAACTGAGCCTACTAACTAAATAGTTAGAAAATTAGGGTTAGTTACCCATTATATCCGTTCTTCAAATAAATAGTACAAATTAATCTCACTAACCCTTTTGCTTACACTTAATAAATCCAATTCTTTTTTTTTTTTTTCAATTTATGAAATTATTTGCAATCATTTGAGAAAAGCTTTTAAAACAAGAGTTTAATTAGAAATTTTGTGATGCCTACTATTCAAATTGGCTTTGCCGCTATTCAAATTTTTGTTGTTGCAAATTACCAAAAAAATTAGAAGCATAGTCTATTTAACAATTTTTTGATTGTTACCTATTGTCTTGCTACTATCGAATTTCTGTTTGCTAGCCTATTTTCTTTCTACAAATTTTTCAATACTGAATTTTTCTGGACATTGGGAAATTTGGAATATTTAATCAATCACTGTTAGAGCTGTCCATATACTCATTATTTCGATCAGCATTTTGATACTGTAAGAGTTCATGGATCAATTCTTTTACTTACAGCTATCTAAAACTTGACAGTAGATTTTATTGATTTGCACTGGGTCATAATTGCTCTGTTTATGAGGGTGGATTTATTGTGGAAAATGGAGCTTAGTTGCATAAGAATGAGAAATTGGGTTGGTGAAGGTCTTGCTGAATTTTCATTTCTTGTTTGGGTTGGGGGGTCAGTTTTACAGGGGACCATGAAATTATGTGATCCCCAGTCCTGCTAGTGCAAGTAAATTTAAATTAAAATTTCAGGCAGCACAAGGTGTTGATGGTTCTAATTTATCTATATATGGTTTTCACCTTTTGAAGGTACACGCCACGTTGCAAAGATTTTGAAGACTAACTCAGAAAGATGGCAAGAAGTTTGCATTTGGAAAAATAATTAACTTCATGACAACTGATGCCCAGGCACTTCAGGTTTTCTCTCTTACCATTTGCGTTATGTGTACATAATTTACTTCATAATTGGTCATTTACAAAACCTAATTCAGTTCAATGCTGAGTAAGTCTATTCATACTACCCTATATCCTCTTCTATTCTCTTATATTTGTAATGGGTGGTAGTATTCCTAGTATGAAAACTTAATTGGATGCCATTGAAGAAATATATAAATGCTACAATTTGGTTTTATAGCTTTTGAAATTAATAGTAGAAATCAATCTCACAAACCACCGTGGCCACACTTGAAAAACTCTACTAAAAGCATAATATAATTAAAAATTTTGTGCTAGCTGTCATTTGGCTTGGTCCTATTTAAATTTTTGTCTCTGCAAATTATCACGAACACTGAAAAAGTTGTTAAAAGTATGGTAATTATTATTTTTTTTTTTTTTCTTCTGATTGTTAGCAATTGTCTTGTTTCTTTTCAAATTTCTATTTACCAGCCTATTTTCTTTCATCAAATTATTACCTTATTATTTTTCAAAATTGAAAATTTCTGTAAATTTGGAAATTTTAAATATTGGATTCATCACTATTAGAGCCTGAAGTCCACATGCTAGTTCTTGGCCTCTGTGTTTCTTGAAACCTTCACTTATTGTTGTCAAATAGCTACACCTGGTTTCTTGAACTGATACTGTGATAGTTCATGAATCAGTCCTTGGCGAATTTATTGATTTTTGTTTTCATGTTTGGATTGGGAGGTCAGTTTTATTGGTTCATGAAGTTATGTGATTCCCTGTTCTACTAGTGTAAGCAAAGTTTAACTCACTTTCTTATAAAGTTTCAGACAGCACTGAAGTTGTTTTATTATTCTAATAAATTTCTATTTACGTTCTTTTTACCTTTTAAAGGGACCTGCCAAAATTAGAATTTTAAGGCAAACTCATGAAGCTCAGAAATGTTTGTGTCTGGGAAAAATAGCCAACTTGATTAGAACTAATGCCAAGGTACTTAAATATGTTTTCTCTTTTACCATTTGGGATTTGTATATATAATTTAATTCAAACTGGTGTGTGTGTGTGAGCGCATGCGCGTGTGTTATAGAGTCATTGTGTTTTGTAGCCAATGTGCATATCTATATAAGCAAAACTTTTAGTCTATGTAAAGGCATGCAATGTCAACTCGAAATGTGTGTCCTCCGCAAGCTTCGCCATTCCAAAATCCCTTCAGTATCTCTCTCTCTCTCTCTCTTTTCTTCAACTTCATTGTTCTTTGCCCAATATATTATTACAACCATTCTGGGTTTTCATTGATTTGAGGTGTACAAACTTTTTTTTAAGGTCAATTACTCAATCTTTATGTATTTATAACTATAAATTGTGTTCTGGGTATCTTTTATTTTGTCAATGAAATGGTTCTGATTATCCTAATGAATTAATTATCAGTGTTTTATAGCTTGCATGCTTACAATAACAACCACCACCACCACCCACACCTAGACTTAGTTCCAAAATTTGGGGTTGGCCATGGATCCTTTTCTGCTGGTTGTCAATCTCTCTCATTTTGTTGAATAATATACTCTTTTGATAAATTTGTTCAAATTCTATTGATGAGTTTTTTTTTCTTTGATTTCATATTAATAAATATTTAGTATAAACATCTTTTTATTCTTAAATGAAAAGTAGTAGTTTAATAAAGGGGAAAGTCTAAATCTTTTCATGTGTTTTTCCTGCCATTAATGCAACTTAAACTGTGTTCTTTTTCTCATAAGATTTTGTTTTGAATCCTTGACTTAGTGAGGATAACATAGAAAATTTACTCTCTAAGAAATGGACGTCTTATATGCCATGCATTTCTAAAAGTATTAAATCCTATTGACCAACATGCTTCGCCTTATTTTTGCAGGGGATTTCTTATGACTCGGAGCTCTCAGATGATAAGGTAGTTTTTCTTGTGCTACTCATATAACATTGATTTCTTTTTCTTTCTTTTTTTGACAGATATAAATATATCAATATGATGTAAATTTATTGTCATTCTCATTTATTTGAGATCCATAACACTCTCAAAAGTGAGTTTCTAATCTTATCATTGTTCAAAAAATTTTAAAATTTGTATTTGGAATCACATGTTGAACTCTGTCCCCGATTTTATTAGTATTGTTATTTATTTGGTTACAAATTTTATTCCATTTTGTTAGCGTTAAGTATTAAGCTGCTAATTACTTGTAATGTCCTTTTACTGGTTCAAGATACTACTGAAATTTGGACAGAATTTCTTTAATCCTGATCCAAAAGCTGTTAACGTATTTGTATTTTCTTGTTATAGGTGAGTCTTTTTAAAAGTCTGGCAATGCTTTACTCGTTTGATTGTTTTATCTTGAACGCATCTTCTGTGATGATGCTAAAAGTGAGAATATATAGCTTGGGGGGACACTGGATGCAGTATTTTGTACGTAGTTTCTGACAAGAAGAAGGAATTCTTTCCTAAACTAAGCAATTGCGGTTGGCTGATCGTTGTTTTCAGTGAGTACCACAAAACCTATTTTTCCCCAATGATGAAAGCCTCAGAGTTTTGTTTGGCTTGGGATATATAAGAGTATAAGACTGGATTTTCTGGAAAGTATTATCATTTTATACTACTTTGGGTGTCTCAAACTGAATATTGAGCTGAGCTCTCTTTGGAATGTGTCTAGAGCTTTGTCTAACATAAAAGAATCTATACAACCATCTAGTTAATTCTGATTACCTTTGTGCGAGATCTTTAGGATCTTATGTAGAAAAAATGTGCGATTTAGGAGAAGTTTTTGGTTTTATGATGGATGCATAAATTGGGTTAGAGACTGCAGTGGCCTTGATAGCTACAAATGACAATGGCACAGGAGTGTCCTATTCTGGAAATCAGTTATCTTGATGGGATGTCAGTGACCTATAAATTTTTTAACTTCTTTGGACCTTGTAATCTGTTTTTCTTGTGTCCACCAGAAAGAAAACTGCAAACATCTAATTGGCTTGATGTTCTGTTGCAGGATCTCTTGGGCAAGAACCAGCAGATGGTGCGCACTTCCCTCTTCTGTGTTCATACTTCATAGGGTGTTATTTTTAGGCATAATTATATTTTGAGCCTAGTCATTTTCTGTCTTTCATATTCATCTTTCTATTTATATGTGCTTTTTACTTGGCCAGAATTTGATAGTCTCTCTTGACTGCATAACCAATTAAAGTTAAAATCGTTGCTTAGTCTATTTGGTCATTTGCTTACAGCTACTGAAGGTGGCAGTGCATGTGAGAACTCAAGCATGATTTTTATCAACAATCTAGTACAGTTGCCTTCAACCATGTGCTACATAAATAGAAAGGTTTCAACAGTAACTTTTGTCCCTATATCACTGTTCCAATTGTGGAAGATCTTTTTTATTATTATTAATTTTTAGTTTTAATGTTTATAAATAACTTGGAGAAACAGATAAGTCTAGATTTTTTAAGAATAGGTTTTTATATCATTGTTCTTGAAGGGTGTAGGTTTTTGTTATTATAAATGTCTTGGGGCTACCTTAGCTTTATATTATTGTTAAAAGATACTTCTTGTAGGGAGAGATGGGTGATAAGTCTAAGTTTTAGTAGATTGGGCAAAAAAATGTTCTTCAATAAAGGAGGGAGGTTTGGGAATTCATAAATTGAGTACTTTTAAATAAAGCCTTATTGGACCATGGAGTTGGTCAGTGGAGTTGGCCAGTGGTGAGCTTGTGGGAGAGTATTAGAGCAGGGCAGAACTCCTTTTTAATCATCTGAATTTTCTTGGGGGATGGTAGAATGTTCATTTTGGTATGACCTATGGTGTGGAGATTCTCCTTTTAAAAAGACCTCTTTCCAGATTTGTTTGTTGAGATTGGCAGTGGATAAGAAGCTTCAATGGCTTCTTATTGGTCAAAGAAGATGATAGAAGTATTCAATGTTGGAATCCTCAGTTAGAAATTAGTTGTTCTAGGACTAGGAACTGGAGTCTGTGGACATTTAATTTGTTGTATTCTATTTTTTGTCTAGTCAAGAATAGGAACAATTAGTATGGAGGTTAATTTGATATGGAACTTTTAAAATTCATTCGAATTATGATACTTTGAGAGAGTCTATCTAAGTGCAATTCCCATGGAGAAGCATATGGATGCTAAGGTGCCTTGGGTAAAGTTGCTTACCTTGGGTAAAATTTAGATTTTGGATATGAAGTATTATGCTTGTTAATTGGTGTTGTATGTGCAAGAATAGTGGGGAGTTAATTGAACATCTTTTACTCCATTATTCTTGGCATGAGATATTTGATCTTTTGTGTTTGCATTATTTGGAGTAATTTGTGGTTTGCCAAAAAATTTGCAACAGATTTTGAAATGCTGGCAAGGAAGATGCATCACTATAATGGACCTTATATACAAAAGCAATTCTACTTATCAAAAAAAAAAGATACAAAAGAAATTTTGCTATGTGTTTGGTGGCCACTTTGGAAAAAAAGGAATTAAAAGCTTTTGCTAGTGTCAAGCACCCTAATCATGTTATTGAACAATTTTTTTAAAACCCTTGTATGATTGGATGACTAACCTAGGTAGCATCCCTTCATCCTCTTTTCTAGACCTTATAGGTCTTTTGAATCTTAGATCCTAATTTTTTATAGGAGTGTTTCATTGCACACATTGTATTTGAACATTCTCCTCTCTTGAATATAATTGTTTTACTTATAAAAAAAATAACTTCAGAATTTGATTGCTACAAGTTGCATAACTATGCAGCTTATGAATGTACCTTATCATTCACGTATGACTACCTTTTTTTTTAATAAGTACACCTTTGGGTACCTTCTTTTGTTGCAAATATTCATGACTCTTTTTTTTATATGTTTTGCATTGCAAGCAGGCAACTGGTAACAGTGTTGTGACTGTTGGATACGTTATGAAACCTTCTCGTGAAGAAGATTTTGCTAAGGTGAGCCCTATATGAATAAATGTATTCATTTTTAGTGGGGAAAAAAGACAAGAAGTAAAACTTTTGTGAGTTTACTTCCCCCTCATATGATACCATATACATACATGGAGTTAACACAAAATTGCAAATGTCCCTGATCAAGGTGTCATGTTAAGGTGATATTGTAAACTAACAGAATTTGGTATGTGGAATTGTATGCTTCAAAGTGGTTTTGACTCCATTTCATTGCCTTTTGTTTTTCCTTGAAAGAAAAGTATTGGATTTAGTAATTATAAGAAATATGATGGATTAGAATGTATTATCATCTTATCACATGGCTTTTGGCCCAAGGGATCTTGTTGGATTTGATTTTGATGAATGTTACTGGCACTTTGGTTGGTCATGTATGCAGTTATGCTCATGATAAATTTTAGTTTTCTAGTTGTACTATTTGGATTCATGCAATATGAAAGTTGTCCTGGTTTTTGCAGAGGGGTGCATTTCCTTTGTTTCCTACTCAGAATGGGTTGATATTCATGCCCCTACCTTTGAGCTCCCTTTATCACCTCAATTACAAGAGGTTGACATAGTTCTCCATAAGCAACTGATGAAATTATATCCATTGAATTGAAGAGTCATACAAGCTTCTAACAAAATAGTTTACCCCAGCGGCATGCAGGACTTACAAAGGTGACTTTTCAGATCCATAAAACCATATGTTTCATGATCTGGTCTGAACTTGGTAATCAGGGAAAAAATGAACATGCCAATGCTGGCTATTATATATAGCCTCACATGAAGCTCTTATCATTTATTTTTTTGGTGGAATTGTTTTGTGATTATGCCAATATGAATCTCGTCAAGCTTTGGTCTTGGCCAAAGTCAAATGCTCACCTTGTTAATGAACCCAATAAAAATACAGTGATAATTTGTAAGTCCATATATTCATCAGACTCATCGAAATTCATTCAAAATGCGTGGAAACCGCACTTATTTTTTGAACTATAAATATTCAAAACATTTTTCCCTGTAATTTGTTATAATAAAAATTCTCATCCTACAAATTGAATCAATATAGTTAATTTTAGTGTTAAAAACTAAAAATTCCTACACATAGATATGCATGTAATTTACAATATATGTATGTAAGCAGGTATTGACAAGTGTAATCTTGTAATGATTTGTAGATCCATAGGTTAATTTTGAGTTTTTTATTTATTTTTATGCTGCAGTGTCTCTGTAGCCAATTAGACATGAGTTCATGTGGTAAGAGATTGGGTGGGGTTGGAGGAATTTAGTGTTAAATCTTTCTAAACGGAAAACAAAACAAACACTAAAAAGAAAAGGCTAAAAAAGGTTTAGCATTGCATTAGTCTTCTTATTCTAGAATCTCTTAAATGGAGTTGACAACTTCTCCAATGTCATAGCTTAATTACTTGAAGTTTAGCCAAAAAGCAATCATGTTAATTGTCTCATGAGCCTGTAAGAAGAGGGTTCTGAGAAGAAGATGGGATCTTTGGAGAGTTCACGTGCTTATTTTGGTATCAAATGTAAGGGGCATTTTATTAGAAGTTCTGATAATTGAGGAAATCTTTGATATTTGATAAAAATAAATTTGAGGAAATTTTTGTTCTGATTTTAGCTGATAACATAATCAGTAGTTTGTTTTTACATGTCTCTTTGTTTTCATTTATTCTATCCGGAAGTCACAACAAAAATAATGATCATTCTTTAAGTTTTCTTTAATAAAAAACTTGTTCTTGCATAGATATTTGGAGGATCACCCAGATTGCTGTGTGATTGATTCATTTGACAACATCTACCCTGTGCTAGATCGGCTGGAAATTCAAGAAATTCTACTTCGCTTGGAGGATCTCAAAACTGAAGGCCGCTCTACAATCAGGGGCCCCCATTTTCTGAAGGTGTTATGTCTTGATGGTTTTTTGGTTATGGTATTGCCATATCAAGTTTTTTTTCCCCTTTCAATTCAACCATGGTATTCTTTTAAGTGAAAGATTAATTGGGATTTATCTGTGTTTGTTGCTATATGCAAAGATAAATCTCAATTATTTAATCCTTGGGTGATTTGAATGTTTGAAGTAATTCTAATTATGTTTAACAATATTCGACTTAAGGTTTAAGTTGGAATAGTGACCCATTTTAAAATTGATCAAATTTCTCCCCAAATTGTAAGTCTTGATCTTTTATGTGCAGGTTGATAGTTTCAAAGAACCTGATTTGTTGCGAAGGCTGTCTGAAAGCTCAATTATCTCTTCCAAGTATAGTGAAGCCTCAAGTTGCATGTGGTGTAGCTAATGCTCACAAGATGGTACTGACTTTATCTAGTTTCATTCTGGATTTATGTATTATTAATTAAAATTTCAAATTCTCTCCCTTTATCACTTATATGAAGAGGAAGAAGAAGAAGCCACCATTTATCTAGGCCATTCTAGAAGGTACAAATGACTGAAATTGATAGACATATTAAGGACAGATCGGGTACAGCCAAATTAAAGCAGTATGGACTGGCTAGAGATGAGTCCATACCATTTTGTATGGTATTACAAAGCATCATGTATGCTTCAGTAAAGCAGTATGGTACTATTACCCGGCAGCTGGTTAGAAAATTTAAAAATACTAGCTTTGATTGAGGTTTTCCATCTATTCTGGGTTTTTTTTTCCCCATTAACCTTTACATTATTGTCTTTCTCAACAGGTGACATTCTGGTGGTTTCTCTAGATCAAGCAAATGGTCTGAGGATAGTTCTCAATATCTTAAGCATAAGGTGATGGATCTTTCTATATTAACTAACACAAACTGGATATTATTCACTAGTTTTAATACAATATGGTTTTGTGACTGTACGAAGGAGTGATAAATTAAAGTACTCTATGTTTAGCTACTTATGGTGAATATGGATATAAGTAGTTTAAGCTACCACGGTGTTGATACATTCTGATGACTTCCATTAACAGTTTAGAAAAGGCACCAATATCATTGTTTCTGGTTTCTTTTAACACAATAGTTTAGTGAGAAACTTTCTCCTGAAACTAGATAAATGCATGACTCTACTGGTTTCTTAATATATATTAGATTTTAACAAATAGGTAAGTTGTAAACTCTCGTGAATGAGCCTTGGAAATTAAGGCCTCTATTTGGATCTTCTCAAGCTTGCTTTGAGCATACTTTTTTTCCCCTTATAATTATATTGTTGTCATGCGTTGGCTTTTGAGACAATATATATTGTTTCCAACTGTAGGAACAATATATTATAATTGCAAGCCAACAAAAGTTTATTAAAGTTGCAATTTCTCTCAAATTTTCCCCTGTTTTCCTCTTTTATTGAATTCACTCTTTTTTTACCTTTTTTTTTTTTAACATAGGATACCTTTCTGAAGAAGAGCACTTAGAACTCGCCTCTAGCCAATAAAGCACACAGGCAACTAAACTCACCTACCAAATTCAATTGTTGGGAAATCCAGGGGCATTCACCCCTGATGGGCTAAATAGTTTATACTTAGATGCATCTTCAACAATTCAACCTCTTCATCACACTTGAGTTTCTTACCAACAACACCCAATTAAAATCTCTCACTTGGGATTCTTTTGTAATATAAAAGGAAAAGTAAAAGAAACAATCTTCTCTCTAGTCAATTACATGTCAATAATGAAAAATAGGCTATTATATATGTGGATGGCCTAATCTTTTGTCTCCTCTTCATCTATTTGAACACACTACACTAACATATTTGAAAATCATAGAACCAAATAGTTAGAATATCTTCTACGGTAACTAGAGAACTTATCGTTTTACATGAGCTATACATTTGCAAGAAGCCACAATATCTACTTATGGTGTAACAAGCTCCATTGCGTGAAAAAATTCCAGTGATCTTTCATTGTCCCAATCCAAAGGTCATGTAGTTTAGTTTAAAAGGGTCTAATTTCCATGTTCCTTTGATTACGATAAACCTTTGATACATCTTGTTCTAAGGTTAAAATCATTTAAAACCGGTATGCTCTCTCAAACCTTTTGTTTGCTGTTTCACCTTGAAATTGACTAACTATTCATGATTTGTTCTCTACTCTGCTTATTCTTGGGTTAATGATATCCAAAGAGTTTTATGTTGAACCATTAATTCATATTTATTTAACATATTTTGCTGCATAGCTTTTGTGTATCTTCAAATTTTAGCTCTATTTTATTGTGGTTCTTCCATTATGGTTGGATTTCTTTTTGCATACCAAATATCTCTCAGAAACTAAGTTTTTAGGATTTCATTTGAATTATTGCATTTACTTATGTTTTCATATTCTTTGTTAATATTCAACTCTGATCTGTATGTTACAGTTGCACTGCCATCATTGAAAATTTTGCAATACTAAAGTTGCTGTGTATGGGAGAGGAGGATTCTAGAAAAAATTTCTACAAAACCAGATACGTTCAAGCCAAAATTGGAAGGTTGTTTCAACTCCAATTTTGATGAAATTTCCTAAAGAAGAGAGCTTCATGTTGACTGGTGACTGGTGTTGTTACTTGAAATTCCTCTCCATTTGCTCAAATACTAAAGCCCACTTGGTGGGATCTTTTCTTCTTTTTATTGTCGGTATCTTAGTGTGATGAATATTTGTTGTAATCCAAGAATGACATGTTTTTGTTGTCTTTGTAGCTGATAGCGTTTGTTTTAGAGAAGATTGTTGTAAACTCATATTCTATAGTGGAAGATTTTACTGGACTAGGTCCTGTGGTTTTTTCCTTCTGATTGAAGGGTTTTCCACGTAAAATTTTGGTATCTTGAGTATGGATTGTTGCTGAATTTTTTTATTTATATTTGTTATTGTGCTTTGCTAATTTATTTGAAACATCCATTAAATTTGCACAAAGAAAGAAAAAGGAAATAATTCTGTGTTGAATTAATTGAATATCATTAGTATAGGAAATATTTTTCAACCAAATGCAAGAGGAAATTTTTTTTTTTAAATTTCTTACTGCCATCACTTCAATGTCAGCCCTCCATGCCTTCATTTGGATTTTGAGTTACCAATTTTTTTGCATTTGAAAGATAAACTTATAATAGAACCTAGTGGGAATCATCATAGTTTGTGACTTTGTTCCATTTCCATCTGAATAAGGACACAAACTTTGCCCTCGTTTCATTCTTTCTTTCTTTATCAGTTCAACGTCGCCAAACTGATGGCAATCAAGGCAGAGAGGCTTGCTAGGGGGTGTTTTATTTTTTTGCTGTATAACATTTAAAACGGGCCAAAGCCCACCAGCCCATTCTCATTGAGAAATTCAGGCTTGATAGAAGATCAATCCATTGAAGCTCTTGAAGTGGATCTTGAAAACAAGTTTATTGGAGGTGGTCCTTAGATAGAGGCTGTGTCAGTTGGAACTTGGAAGACACTAGTGCTGAGGTTGTCAACACAATAACTTAACTTGCATCAAAGTTGGCTATCCAGGATGTTAATACTTCTTTGAAATGAAGAAGGAAAAAAAAAAAAAGTAGGACTAGCTAGGAAGTCTAGAGGTTGTGTATGAGATGTGTTTGTCAATTCCACAGTTCCTTTTCATCATAGATGAGTAGAGAAGGGTGGCAATCTTAATCCTGAATATTTCTTATCCCTTCATGCTATCAATTTCATTGCACTGCACTGCACTTATAGAGTTGCACGTTAGAAACCTTTGAAAAAGAGTACAAGGGTTTTTTTTTTTTTTTTTTTTTTTTTTAATTTTTTGGGTCATGCAAAATGTCCTATGCAATGTACATATAATATTTAAGTTACTTCATATTTCGTACTTCTATAAACCTCTCTAGCTATCTTGTACATTAAAGTATGGTTTTCCCTTTGAATCTTGGTTGTAGAGATTATATATTTTCCACTGTTGGTTTAAAGCAGTTGCAAATATAATTTTGTCATATGCACTGCAGTAATTGATTTTCATAACTTGTGAATCAGGTCCTGCACATGGATAGGCATGAGTATATGTTGTTCAATTCCTATTTCTGCTGTCATTTGAGATTTGTTGAAGTCTGCAATTGTGTGTAGCTTCTTTATTTGTTAAAATCCATCTATATCTTCACTCCTTTAATTATTTTTATTTCAAGCTCTGGAAGAGGTTCATAGGAAATGATAAACCTCAAGCACATTTGGGCTCTAGTAGGAATAATAACGTGGACATAATACCCAAATTGTGTGTTCACTTTCTTTTGTCTTTTCTTTCTCTCATATTGTTTAGGGGTAATTCTTACATGCTCCGGGAGCAATGCTCCCTTCTCTCACATGAAGGGTGGGCCCCATGATGGGACCCACGCATGGGGTCCACCCCTCATGTGAGAGGAGAGAGCATTGCACCTGGAGCACCTAAGTTTTTTCCATTGTTTAGTACACCACCAGTGGCCATAATTCTTCTCTGTTTCAACTTTCAATTCTTCTAATATATTGACTAATTCTCATTTGGCTAGTTTATGATGGCAAATGGCACTCTTGTTTGTGTCATTATTCATACAGATTACAGATGTTACTAAGTATTTTTGCTTCAAAGCTGTTGATGGCAGTGTAGTTAGATGTGGCAAAACGGGCAAGGTGAGGCGATCAATCAGGTTGGGTAAGGTCGACCCATATTTTTCACATGATTCTTTTTTAAAACATGTTTTTACCATTTAATAAGTCATGTAGTAAATTATTTAGTCTGAAATGTATTTCTTTAAATTCATCACCCATATTAAGAAAGAGCTCAACTCAACATATTGATATTTGTTTAGTAATTTTAAAAATCCTAACCTTGCTAATCAAAATAAAATAGCACAAATACAAAGAAATCTAGTCTACCCTTTGAAAACTACTTAAAACAAACACACAAGTTTCAATTTCACATAATATCAACTCTCAAAGTATAAAAAACAATATATTACAAATGCCCTATTGGATAGCTAATTTGTGACAAAGAATAAAAGCATATAAGAAATTTATAATCTTGAAAACTAATTTCATAATCTAATGTTTGTAAAATAATTTAATAGTTGTGTTTAATTTTAAATGCATTGTGGTTCACAGTTTGTTTCAATTTGAGAATATACATCTGTACGGCACCGAGATCCCAAAGCCCATACTGGCCTTGGGCCCAGGCCCATACAGGCCCTGGGCCCAGGCCCATACCGGCCTTGGACGAAGGCCCAGTGGAAAGGTCCAGTTACCCTATGCCCTTCTTGAAACTGCCTTAATGTAAAAACAAGTTTTGGGTATTGAATTCCAAGAGGTGATCGGTTAAACTTTCCCGGGCAAGCATATGAGCCGTGTCCGGGAAAATCATGATCATGATATGTACGGGAAACTGAGTTATCAAACATAATCGATCAAGCTGGAACCAAGTTCCAAGGCCATAAATGCTGCACCGCCCTCTCACCTAAACATCCACTTTAACCAGATAATATTGGACCTTCAGTAGCACTAACGGTGGCTGTAATCATGATCTCTCCACTAACCTTGGCTATAAATAGAAGAAATTTGGGAGAAGAAGGGGTTCAGAAAAAACTGAAAGAAAACAGTCAAGTGAGAAAGTATTAACTAAGTGTTGCTTTGAGTCTCTCTGCCGAGAACGACCCAAAGTAGGAAATCCTCAAGCCCACTACAAATAAATTGTAAGCCCAAGTGATTTAAGGCCCAGAAGTCTCATACTTGGTCCCTACAATTGGCGCCCACCGTGGGGCTCTCCTACGAAGCTGTGGTTCGACTGAGACTCAAACGAGGGGAATGTCTGAGGAGCATTTAGGAGGGCGTGCACCGAGCAGTTCCATAGGATCTTCTCGGGGATCAACGTGGAGGGAGAGAAGGCAGAAACGGCGGGAAGATAGGGAGCACCCAAGAGGAGAGGAAATGTCCGGATTGGGAGAAGGGTCGGCCTAGACACACCGAACGATTTCAGGCGTTTCAGCGCATCGGCAGTATGATGATAGAGACCAAGAGCTGGAGTGGTTGCGCAGGCTGGCAATGGATTTAGAGCTGGAAGCAAGGGGTCGGCGCCATGAAAGGAATCGCAACCCCCAGCAAAGGAGAAATCAGGGCGAGGAGGGCTCCAGCCGATCTGGTACGCAACGATCCCAAGACCGATCACGCTCTCAAGAGTCACACCGGCAACCACGGGAACCACGCCGTCGGCGGAACCGCTCACGGTTGCATGGTTACGATGACCAAGGATCAGAATCGCCGGAGGAACGACAGCACCACAATGCCGCCATGGACGCCATGAGCCGAGCCTTGCGGATGGCGGCCCGGTCTCCATTCTCCGATGAAATTGAACGGGCCCCTATGGCGAGCAGATTCACGCGACCGCCATTCAATTCGTATGAGGGGAGGACTGACCCCGTGGAGCATGTTAGTCATTACATCCACATGATGTCTTTACATGCACACAATGATGCATTGATGTGTAAGGTATTCCCCTCTAGTCTCGGCTCTACTGCACTGAGATGGTTCAATGGGTTACAGAAAGGTTCTATACACAGCTTCGCCGAGCTGATTCAAGAGTTCGGCAATAGGTTCGTGACCTGCAGCCGAGTGCAACAGCCGGTTGACGCACTACTTTCCATGAAAATGAGGGTCGAGGAAACCCTTCGGAGTTATGCCAGCCGATACTGGGAACTCTACAACGAGATTGGTGGAGGAAACGAGAAAATTGCGGCAAGCACCTTCAGGATGGGGCTCCCCGAAGATTCTGAATTACGGGAGTCGCTGACGAGAAGACCCCCCAAGGATATGAGGCAACTGATGAGACGCATAGAGGAGTACAAACGCCTGGAGGATGACCGGCTGCAGAGCAGGGGGAAAGCTCCATTAGTGGGGAGATCTCGGCAAAGCATTTTGCCGACGAAACCAAAAAGAGACTTCAGAATGCAGGAGCCAGAGATGCAAATTGAAGGGGTTAAGTGGCGTTTAAAGAGCCCGTGCACAAAATCTTGGAACGGATCAAGAACAAGTCATTCTTCAAGTGGCCAAACAAAATGGGGGGCGACCCATCTCGGAGGAACCAAAACCTATACTGCACCTATCACAGAGACAAAGGACACACCACCGAGCAGTGTCGGGTATTAAAAGATCATCTCGGACAGCCGGTAAAGGCAGGGTACCTGAAAGAGTTTGTAGTAGACTCCATTGATCGAGAAGCCGGACAGGGCGTCCAACAGAAAAGGAACCCCCTCCCACCTCCACTAGGGGTAATCGAAGTCATCCATGCCGCACCAAGAGGAACAGCAGTAGCAAAAAGGGTATTGACAGTGGCTTGCACGGGGGAAGAATCATCCGAGAAGAAAAAGAAAGTTGGATGGCTAGCCATCTCGTTCGGAGAAGACGATTTGGAAGGAACGGTCCAACCTCACGACGATGCTTTGGTGGTGACAGCCCGGATAGGCAAGTTCCTGGTGAAGAGGGTAATGATTGATCAAGGGAGCGGGGCTGACGTCATGTACCCGGATCTCTTCGAAGGGCTCAGGTTAAAGACCCAGGATTTGGCGAAGTATGACACGCCGCTGGTCTCATTTGACGGGAGAGTCGTAATTCCCAAGGGACAAATCACTCTCCCGGTGGACATGGAAGGCAAGGGAGTTATAGTTACCTTCATAGTAGTCCGATCATTCTCACCGTACACCGCAATCCTGGGGAGGCCGTGGATTCACGCCATGAAGGCTGTTCCGTCCACCCTCCACGTGAAAGTAAAATTTCCTACTGAGTATGGAGTTGCCGAGGTAAGGGGGAACCAACAAGTGGCGAGGCAGTGCCTTGTCGCCGCGGTCAGATGGAAAAATGAACAGCTCGGTCAAGCTGAGCATGCTGAGAAAGAGACTTCATAGCAATTACAGAAACCCCAAGGGGAAACAGGGGCGGACGTTGTCGAGGAGGTGTTGAAGGTTAGAATTCTTCCAGATACTGACAGATATTTCCAGATAGGTACAAGCATGAATGACCGAGAAAGGGTAGAGATGTTGTTGTTCCTTTTGCAAAACGTAGATGTTTTCGCGTGGAACCCGTATGAAGTGCCTGGCGTAGATCCCGAGTTCATTGTCCACAAACTCAACGTGGACCCATTATTCCCCCCGAAGAAGCAGAAACCGAGAAGAGCGTCAAAAGAACACGTCGATGCAGTAAACCTAGAGGTCCAGCGGCTGAAGGAGGCCGAAGTCATAAAAGAAATATTCTTCCCGAGATGGTTGGCAAACACTGTCGTAGTAAAGAAGAAGAACGGCAAATGGAGAGTTTGTGTGGACTTCACAGACTTGAACAGGGCATGTCCCAAGGACCCATTCCCAATGCCCAAGATTGATCAGCTAGTAGATGCCACATATGGGCACCCGAGGATGAGTTTCCTGGATGCCTTCCAAGGATACTACCAGATTGCCTTGGCGCTTGAAGACCGAGAAAAGACAGCATTTATTTCCCCAAATGCAAACTATCACTACGAGGTCATCCCGTTTGGATTGAAGAACGCCGGAGCCACGTATCAGCGAATGATGACGAGAATGTTCCGAGAAAAAATTGGATGCACGGTTGAAGTTTATATTGACGACATGGTGGTAAAAGGCAGAATTGAGTCACAGCACACCGAAGACCTTCGGGGAGTATTCGAGATACTACGGCGGCACAAATTGCGCCTGAATGCCGAGAAGTGCACTTTCGGAGTGGGGGCTGGTAAGTTCCTGAGATATTTGATCTCTACTCGGGGGATAGAGGCTAACCCCGACCAAATAGAGGCCGTGAACCGCCTCAAACCACCAAGCAATCCTAAAGAGGTGCAAGTGCTCACTGGAATGTTAGCTGCCCTGAACCGATTCATCTCCAAGTTTGCCGATCGCTGCTGGCCGTTTTATCAACTTCTGAAGAAGTGGAAGGGGTTTCAATGGGACGAGGGATGTGATGAGGCTTTTCGAGAGCTGAAGGAATACTTGGCAAAGGCGCCGAGGTTGACAGCCCCGGAGCCCGGGGAGGATTTGTTTATGTACCTCGCAGTCACCGAACATGCCGTAAGTGCTGTGTTGCTAAGGGACCGGGGAGTACAAATGCCAGTGTATTACGTAAGCAAAACCTTAGTAGATGCCGAGACAAGGTACCTGCCCTTGGAGAAGTTAGTTTTAGCCCTGGTGCACGCCACGAGGAAGTTGCCACATTACTTCCAGGCTCACACGGTGTTCGTCCTCACCGAGTATCCATTGCAGTCACTGTTAAAGAGATCTGACTTCACAGGTCGAATTGCCAAATGGGGGACTCGGTTGGGATCGTTTGACATAAGATACCGACCTAGAAGCTCGGTGAAGGGACAGGTTCTCGCCGATTTCATCGCAGAATTCACACCTAAGAACGACGGCAAGGTAATCTATAGTGCAGAAATTCGCCCGTGGAGGGTATTTGTGGACGGCGCATCAAATGCTACGGGGGCCGGGGCTGGTATTGTCATAATCACCCCTGAGGGTATACAACTGGAACACTCCTTCAGATTGGGATTCAAAGCCTCAAACAATGAAGCCGAGTACGAGGCCCTACTGGCCGGTTTGAGGGTCGTATTGCATCTGGGCGCAAAGGATGTAGAGATTTATTCAGACTCTCGGCTGGTTGTTTATCAGATCACAGGGGACTTTGAGGCTCGGGACCCTCGAATGAAAGCTTATCTAAGTACAACAAAGCAGATTATCGGTCAATTTGGAACGGTAAAGATATCCTAGGTAGCTCGGTCACAAAACAAGCACGCTGACTCCCTTGCCACGTTAGCCTCATCGGCTACCGAGGACACGCCACGACTAGTCACAATAGAACTTATAAGGGAGCCAAGTATCTGTGTGAAGAGTGTTCCCGACCAAGCCGGAGTAGAGGTTGCGCAGGTAGTAGTGGCTGGTCCGTGTTGGATGAACCCGATCATAGATTTCCTTGCCGAGGATAAAGTTCCAGAGGATGAGGACGAGGCCAACAAGATTCGCCAGGTGGCTCCCCGGTACTGGCTGTCTTCGGACCGAAAATTGTACCGAAGGTCCTTCGCAAGCCCTTACCTCTTGTGCCTACATCCCGAGAAAGTCAAAGAGCTTCTGACCGAGCTGCATGAGGGAGTGTGTGGCAGACATGTTGGGGGACGGTCTTTAGCACACAGAGCGATGACCCAGGGGTTTTGGTGGCCACAGATGCATAGGGATGCCGCTGAATACGTTCGGAGCTGCGAACAGTGTCAAAAGCACGCCCCTATGATCCATCAGCCTACAGGACGTCTGAATCCTATCAGCAGCCCGTGGCCGTTCGCACAGTAGGGGCTTGACATCCTCGGACCATTCCCCCGAGCAACGGGGAACCGCCGTTTTGTATTGGTGGCTGTAGATTACTTCACAAAGTGGGCTGAAGCTGAAGCCTTGGCTAATATCCGGGATACTGACGTGAAAAAGTTTGTATGGAAAAACATAGTTACAAGGTTTGGGGTGCCAAATTCGCTAGTAATAGACAATGGGCTACAGTTCGACAACAACGCTTTTCGGACCTTCTGCAGCGAACTCGGCATCAGGAACAAGTATTCAACCCCGGCTTACCCACAAAGTAACGACTAAGCTGAAGCAGTAAACAAGACTATTTTGAACGGGCTCAAGAGAAGGTTGGATGGGGCGAAAGGAAGATGGGCAGAAGAGCTACCCAGTGTATTATGGGCTTACCGCACGACCCCCAGGAGGTCCACGGGGGAAACCCCGTTTTCTTTGACATACGAAGTGGAGGCAGTGATACCAACCGAGGTGAGCTTATGCAGTGCACGGGTCGCCGGGTTTGACCCCGTCCAGAATGCCGACCTGATGATGAAGCATTTGGATTGGCTAGAAGAATGCAGGGAGGCCGCGACCATACGACTCGCCGAATATCAGCAGAAGCTGGCCCAAAGGTACAACCGAAATGTAAAGGGGAGGGAATTCAGTGCCGGGGAACTAGTGTTAAGAAAGGTTGTGGGAAACATGCGAGACATAGCTGCAGGGAAGCTTGCTCAAACCTGGGAGGGACCATACAAAGTCACAGCCATCGCGGGTGCAAGGGCCTACTACTTGGAAGACCTCAACGAGAGGCCATTTCCCCGACCATGGAACGCCAACAACTTGAAGAAATTCTACGCATGATCATCCGTGTAAGCCAGAACTTGTATTTCGTTAAAATTAAGATTATGATGAACTTATTTGTATATGCTGTTTTTGGCTCCATGACCGCACACCAAGAGAATTGCAAATAAAGTTCTAATGACAAAAACCTGACCCTCGGCTTGATCAAAATCGCCGAGTAGGTGGAAACCTTACAAATAAATCTCTGAGGACAGAAACCTGACCCTCGGCTCGATCAAAATCGCCGAGCAGGTGGAAACCTTACAAATAAATCTCTAAGGACAAAAACCTGACCCTCGGCTCGATCAAAATCGCCGAGCAGGTGGAAACCTTACAAATAAATCTCTAAGGACAGAAACCTGACCCTCGGCTCGATCAAAATCGCCAAGCAGGTGGAAACCTTATAAATAAATTTCTAAGGACAGAAACCTGACCCTCGGCTCGATCAAAATCGCCGAGCAGGTGGAAACCTTACAAATAAATTTCTAAGGATAGAAACCTGACTCTCGGCTCGATCAAAATCGCCGAGCAGGTGGAAACCTTACAAATAAATGCTCTAAGGACGAAAACCTGGTTCTCGGTTAAGCTAAAATCACCGAACAGGTTTAAACCTTATAACTAAATGCTCTAAGGACGAAAACCAGGGTCTCGGTTAAGCTAAAATCACCGAACAGGTTTAAACCTTATAACTAAATGCTCTAAGGACGAAAACCAGGTTCTCGGTTAAGCTAAAATCACCGAACAGGTTTAAACCTTATAACTAAATGCTCTAAGGATGAAAACCAGGTTCTCGGTTAAGCTAAAATCACCAAGCAGGTTGAAACCCTAACCCTTTAGCAATGCTAAGTCCATTAGCGCTCTCGGATTCCCCAAAGCACCGCACAACAGGTTTTGGGGGTATCATTCCATTAAACGGCCAAAATGCTGGCATGATCCAAGCAAAGCATACAAATAGATATAAATTCATTCAACAGATTGAAACAGAAAAGGAAAACGGTTTACCAATTAAACAAACAAAGGCAATTGTTCGGTCACCACATCCCGGTGACATAGGCAAATAAACCACCAAATTAGAAATACGATAATAATAAAAGTAAAATCAGCTGGGAGGTTGGGTCGGCGGGGTCACTTCCTGTTGGTCGGTCAGGGGGAAAGGCTAGTCTTCACCAAGAAGCTCCTGCACAATCGGGATGCTGGTGGCTTCCATTTCCTCAGGCTTGGCGTGAGCGTCAATTTGTTCAACCAGCTCCCTCATGCTGGTCGTTTCCTCCTCGTCAATAGCAGCTGGGGCTTCCTGGACGACAGGGACAGGGCTCGGAAAGGGAATTTGGCCGGGGTCTCTCAGATGCGAATCTTCGGGAGCTCCCATTGCTTGGAGAGCGGCGAACCACCCGGCCTCAAAACCCAGATTTCGAGCCCGAGCCACTACCGGCTCTGCAGAATTTTCGGCATCAGCGAAGCCCTCGTTGTACCACTTTTGCTCCGCGGCCGCCAAGGCTGCCCTGAGGTCGGCTAACTCCTCGGCGTTAGCAGTATTGAGGCTGATGGCTTCAGCTAACTTGACATCCGTCTCATTCTGTTTGGCCAGGAGCTCCGCACACCTCTTTTCGGCCAATGCCCGGTTCTTCTCCGCGGCAGCAGCCTTTTTCTCAGCCGACTCAGCAGCTTTCAGCTTTTCCTTCGCCGTTTTGGCTGCCGACTCCCGCGCTCCCTTTTCGCGCTCAACTTCCTCGGCAAGATCCCGTGTCCGGCTGGCTACTATGTGAGCTAGTTGGGCAGCCTAGCAAGCACAAAAATTAATAAAGAAGCAGAAATGAATGTATGGAAAGAAAACGAATAAGCTAAGTAATTACCACAATGGCGTGCCACTCTAACCGGCGCCCCACAGACTCCTCGGATCCCTCCTCGAAGGCATGCACGTCCTCGGGAAGAAGAAGACCTTCAGCCAAAGTTTGGGCAAGACAGCCGCCCTCGCCCTTCTCCCACATCCGAACACAGGCGGTTGAGGGCAGTGGCTTGCCGTCCAACAAGAACTTTGGCTTCCATGCTGGAGCCACCTGAGAGGAGGACGCAACCCCCGTGCCAGCTTGGGTTGGTGGCTCACGGATAACGATTCCTCCTGTTGGTTGGGGAGGAGTCTGGACAGCGGCATCCCCCGGGCCCGTGAAAGGTTGATCGGTTACTTTCTGTTTCTTACGGGCCCGTCCGGCCTGCGAAGAGGGTGGAGGCTGAGGCACTTAACCCCGACCCTGAGAAGGTGGGGGCTGATTGGGTTGCCGGGCACCGGGCACGAACCGGTCTATGGTCATGACCTTCCTTGTTACCATCCTTCCACCAGGTTGGATAGCTTCAGCTAGCAAGGCAGCCGCTTCTATCACTTGTTGTTGAGGCTCGACGGCTGGATTCTCGGGATTGGGCTGCTCTTGGACTTGGTCTTCTTGCTGTATGGCTTCGTGGGCTATCTCTCTGAGGCGCCGAGATACTCGTTCCGCGGACTCGTCTCGCAAAGGAGCTAGCTCGTCCGAGCAAGTAAACCGCCGACCAAATTCCCTTGCCTCCCCGGTTGTAAGTTTCGGCGACAAAAAGTTTACGTATCGGACGTCTATATATGATAGCAGGGGGCTATCAACTAATAGTGCCTGCTTGAAGGGCTGCCAGGTAGAGTAAACTGGCTCTACTCCGAGGATCAAGTGCGAGGCCTGGAGTTGTCCGTCCCAATGCACGTATATCTCGGAACGGATGATGAAGTTCAAATCCTTGGCGTGGACGGTTCTGATGTCCGGAACAAACACTTTGTCGTCTGCAAAAGAGCAAGTGTCGCATTAGTCTCTAACAATAAAAATTTACTTCAATAAGAAGAAAAGGAGAAGTGGAGGAAAGCAATTATATCAAGGGGATGGTACGAACCCACTTCACGCCGTGAAAGGGGGCAAGGGACGTCCCCGGCAAACCAGTTGCTGCGCACCCTAACGAACTCCCCGGCGGAGTTCCTGTTCGAATCAGGTAGGCATGATATCAGCCGTACCCGAGTATCTCTTGTCTTTAGGTAATAGTTGGTGGCTTTGTTCCCACAGAGGCTATACATTTGGTTAATGTCATAGTGGTTTAACTGTAAGTTAAAGGTGTGGTTCAACTTACTAACGCAGCTAACTACCCGGTAAAAGTTGGGGGGAAGCTGGTCAGGACACAGCCCGTAGTAAGTGAGTGTGTTTATCAAGAGGGGATCCACGGGGAACCTGACCCCGCCGTCTAAAATTGACATCAAAGGAAAGAAGGCTGTACCCCGCCCTCGGTGGAGTTCAATATCACTCTCATGGCAGTAAGCCACATCCATGTCATCGGGAACATTAAATTTACTCCTCAAGGTGGCCAAAGCAGCTGAGGATTCTAGAAGGTAAGAGTAACCCATCTATAATGCCTAAAACTACAAAAGGGAACTTAAAGAAATAAAGCTGAAGGAACAGGAAGGGGAAGAAAAACTTACTTTGGGTTCTAAGGAGGAAAAGAACACTGGGCCAGCGAGTAAGCGCACAGAAATTTGGTCGGCAGAGAGTAAGCGTGAAAAATCAGAGGCGAAGGAAAAATGAAATGATGTTCAAAGGGGGACTATTTATAGAGCCAAAAAGAAATGGGGGGAGAAGAAACGTTTAATCAAGCAATAAATGGGCACGATTTACGAGCGGCCCAACGAATGCCAAACGTAACCGATTCGCGCGCTGCTTCGGTTCACGAACCGTCAGGCAATAATGGCGACTGCGCCTGGCGCCGCGAAACGGCGCGTCTTTTGAGATGAATATTAATGAGAAGCCACAGTCATGAGTCCTAGGCTATAAGATTCCCGAGGTCAAAAGGCCCAGACAGCTCCTTGATTCTTCTCGGCGACCGAGTATGAATCAAGGGGGGGCTATTGTACGGCACCGAGATCCCAAAGCCCATACTGGCCTTGGGCCCAGGCCCATACCGGCCTTGGGCGAAGGCCCAGCGGAAAGGTCCAGTTACCCTATGCCCTTCTTGAAATTGCCTTAATGTAAAAACAAGTTTTAGGTATTGAATTCCAAGAGGTGATCGGTTAAACTTTCCCGGGCAAGCGCATGAGCCGTGTCCGGGAAAATCATGATATGCACGGGAAACTGAGTTGCCGAACATAATCGATCAAGCTGGAACCAAGTTCCAAGGCCATAAATGCTGCACCGCCCTCTCACCTAAACATCCACTTTAACCAGATAATATTGGACCTTTAGTAGCACTAACGGTGGCTGTAATCATGATCTCCCCACTAACCTTGGCTATAAATAGAAGAAATTTGGGAGAAGAAGGGGTTCAGAAAAAACTGAGAGAAAACAGTCAAGTGAGAAAGTATTAACTAAGTGTTGTTTTGAGTCTCTCTGCCGAGAACGACCCAGAGTAGGAAATTCTCAAGCTCACTACAAATAAATTGTGAGCCCAAGTGATTTAAGACCCAGAAGTCTCATACTTGGTCCCTACAACATCAAAGTTTGATTATTTACTTATTTTATATATGGTTTTTTTTTTTTATGAATATCATATCATTGTTAAGCAATACAAACTCTAGAATATCATCTTTTATTTTCAAGAGCCTTTTATTTTGACTATGGACTATTAAAAATAGTTTTTTTTTAATAGAAATAAAAAGGAACTTTCGAGTTAGGAACTATTATTTTTTAATTTAAAAAAATATTTTTTTAATTAGCTCACATGGCATACATGTAATATGAAAAATAATATTTTAATATCACCAATAACTACAATAACTACATTAGGGATTAAATTGACATATAATGTAAACTTATGGATCAAGTATGTAGTTTATCTTTCTCAAAAAAAAAAAAGTATGTGATTTATCCAAAAATATTCTAATAACCCAAATTTGGATCTCTAAAAATAGGAATTTTAATCAGAGCTGTAAACCTTGCAGATTACTAGGCATACATTTCAGTGATTTCACACAGCAGAATGAGAGTGAAAGAAAAACAAAGAGAGGAAAAATAAAACAATAAAAAAAATAGAGAGAAGGAAAAGACAATCTTATATGTACAATGGATAGACACTGTACACAGTACACACGCTTGTTGATGTTCTTTGATTGAGCGTGCAAAGGTTTCAACTTTAAACTTTAATGTGGCGTTTGATACGGAGTAATATTTTAGGATTTCTAGAAATATTTAAAGATTTCCATGTTTGGTTGCAAATTACACCAGGGAATCAGATACCAGGGGAATCTGGGTTTCCCCCTTAAATCCCTCTCAGTAAGAATGTGATTCCCTTTAAAACAGGTGGGTATCTAGATTCCCAAGCTTAAAGGAAATTGTATTTTTTATAAATTGACAATTTTAACCATTTTTTCCTTATCACTTAAGCAATTAAGATAAAATATAAAACAAATCATCAATATTTTTTCTCTTATCTTTATCTTTTCCCGACAAAACAACATTAACAGGATAGACAACTTTGTTAATATATTTTTTTAACAAAGTTCTATTTAGATTTTATGTGTGGAAAAAAAAAAAAAAGTTTGAAGAGAACCTTCTATTATTGCCAGGTATTCACTTTTACTCTTGGTTTTGTTTAGTTGCTAGAAATATAGATCTGAATTGGTGGCTTCATCTGGTTTTTTTTTTTTTTTTTTTTTTTTTTTAATTATAGATTAATGACCTTGTTTCTAGATTCATATGTTATAGTACATGTCAATAATTTGTATCCTATCTAGTGCGTTTGTTATACAATGATACAAAATGTATAGATTTTTAATTTTTAACAACCCATTATATTTGTATGCAATAATGGTGCCATAGTTAAAAATCTCTAGCTTCTTGCTACAATGCACAGCCATAAATGGTTGTGCACGGTGGCTCAAAGCTAAACTCAAATTTTTTTTTTTTTAATTCTCACGCTCATTAAAATAATATTTACTTATTTCTTTTTCTGTTTCTTTTTACTCAACCGTATCTATTTCATACTCATTCTCTCTTTCTCAAAGCTCTTAGACTCTCACCTCTCTCTCATCCTCAAACTCTCATCGATTCATCCATCATCCTCACCCATCTATAGTTTTAATGAATGTGTTGCTAATTAATAGTTTATATTTTGTTTTTCATTACTTATTTAGAGGAAGATATTTTTTTAAAGGACTAATTAATAGTTTATATATTTTTTTCATTATTTATTTAGAGGAAGATTTTTTTAAAAGGACTTGATAGTTCACATTCAAATCTAAGGATAGAATGGAAAAAATAAATAATTCATTTAACATTTCAGAAAATAAACCAAACATTATCATCTCATATTCCTTGAAATCTTAAAGAGATTCCCAATGAAACCAAACATAGAAATAGCTACATTTTTAGGAAAATATTCCTAAGAATTTAGATAGCAGGAGTAATGTGATTCTCCCGTACCCAACGCCATATTCTTAAGAATCTAGATTACAGGAGTAATGTGGATTTCCGTACCAAACGCCATATTATAAAAGCTTCCCTAAAGGTGAAACCTGCGGTTGATTCCCTCTTTAGCATTACCTTTTCCTTTTGTTTTTTCAGAGATTAAATTCTATAAGGATGGAGTGTAAAACTCATGTTTTACACCATCCAATAAGTGATTGCCACATTAGCATTTTATTTAAAATTCAATACATCCTACCACACCTAATATCATCTCAATAAATTCTCAATTTGGTTGGATTTATATATGGGTACTAGAATTGATTGAGTGTAATTGTGTTTATTCTTAAATATGTAATAAAATAATGTGACATGTTGGGATTGAAGGGGTAAAACATGAATTTTTACACCACGTCCTTATAGAATTTAATCTCGTTTTTTCATTTCTCTTTCTCTGCAACAAAACCAAAACACAAACACATACACAGATGGGTGTTGTAGTAGGGGGAGTGATATTGGACGAGTCAGTGGTGTTAGCATCTGACTCTCCTCAACATGAAAACCCATCCTTGCAACCCGTTGCCGACTCTCTCCTCCGCAGGCTCCGCCATTCCAAAATCCCTACGGTATTTTTCTCTCTCTCTTCTTCAACTTCATTGTTCTTTGCCCAATATATTATTACAACCGTTCTGGGTTTTCTTTGATTTGAGGTGTGCAAACATTTTTTATGGTCAATTACTCAATCTTTATATATTTATAACTATAAATTGTGTTCTGGGTATCTTTTATTTTGTCAATGAAATGGTTCTGGTTATCCTAATGAATTAATTATCAGTGTTTTATTGCTTGCATGCTTACAATAACAACAACCACCACCACCCAGACTTAGTTCCAAAATTTGGGGTTGGCCATGGATCCTTTGTAGTTGATCCATTCATAATAAAGTGTCTAAATTTTCTGCTGGCTGTCAATCTCTCTCATTTTGTTGAATAATATACTCTTTTGATAAATTTGTTTAAATTCTATTGATGAGTTTTTTTTTTCCTTTGATTTCGTATTAATAAAAATTTAGTATAAACATTTTTTTATTCTTAAAAGAAAAATAGTATATCAATAAAGGGGAAAGTCTAAATCTTTTCACGTGTTTTTCCTGCCATTAATGCAACTTAAACTGTGTTCTTTTCCTTATAAGAGTTTCTTTTGAATCCTTGACTTGGAGAGGATAACATAGAAAATTTACTCTCTAAGAAATGGATGTCTTATATGCCATGCATTTCTAAAAGTATTAAGTCCTATTGACCAGCATGCTTTGCCTTATTTTTGCAGGGGATTTCCTATGACGTGGGGCTCTCAGATGATAAGGTAGTTTTTCTTGTGCTACTCATATAACATCGAACTTTTTTTTTTTTTATAGATATAAATATATCAATATAATTTAAATTTATTGTTATTCTCATTTATTTGAGATCCATAACACACTCAAAAGTGAGTTTCTAATCTTATCATTGTTCAAGATTTTTTTTAAAAATTTTATTTTGAATCACGTGTTGAACTCTGTTCCCGATTTCATAAGTCTCGTTATTTATTTGGTTACAAATTTTATACCATTTTGTTAGCCACAAGTATTAAGCTGCTAAATACTTGGGATGTCCTTGTACTGGTTCAAGACACTACTGGAATTTGGAGTGGTCTTTACAGCATTTCTTTAATCCTGATGGAAAAGCTGTTAACATATTTGTCTTTTCTTGTTATAGGTGAGTCTTCTGAAAAGCTGGCAACCCTTTACTCGTTTGATTGTTTTATCTTGAATGCATCTTCCATAGATGATGCTAAAAATGAGATTATGCTAGCTTGGGGGGACACTGGAGGCAGTATTTTGTACGTAGTTTCTGACAAGAAGAAGGAATTCTTTCCGAAACTAAGCAATTGCAGTTGGCTGATCGTTGTTCTTAGTGAGTACCACAAAACCTATGTTTCCCCAATGATGAAAGCCTCATAGTTTTGTTTGACTTGGGATATATAAGAGTATAAGACTGGGTTTTCTGGAAAGTATTATCTTTTTATACTACTTTAGGTGTCTCAAACTGAACATTGAGCTGAGCTCTCTTTGGAATGTGTCTAGAGCTTTGTCTAACATAAAAGAATCTATACAACCATCTAGTTAATTCTGATTACCTTGGTGTGAGATCTTTGGGATCTTATTTAGAACAAAAATATGCTATTTAGGTGAAGTTTTTGGTTTTATGATGGATGCATAAATTGGGTTAGGGACTGCAGTGGCCTTGATAGCTCCGAATGACAATGGCACAGGGGTGTCCTATTCTGGAAATCAGTTGTCTTGATGGGATGACAGTGGCCTATAAATTTTTTAACTTCTTTGGACCTTGTAATTTGGTTTTCTTGTGTCTACCAGAAAGAAAACTGCAAACATCTAATTGGCTTGACGTTCTGTTGCAGGATCTCTTGGGCAAGAATCAGCCGATGGTGTGCACTTCCCTCTTCTTTTATGTGTTCATACTGCATAGGGTGCTATTTTTAGGCATAATTATATTTTGAGCCTAGTCATTTTCTGTCTTTAATATTCATCTTGCTATTTATATGTGCTTTTTTACTTGGCCAGAATTTGATATGCTCTATTGACTGCATAACCAATTAAAGTTAAACTAGTTGCTTAGTCTATTTGGTCATTTGCTTACAGTTACTGAAGGCGGCAGTTCATGTGAGAACTCAAGCATGATTTTTATCAACAAGCTAGAAGAGTTGCCTTCAACTGTATGCCACATAAATAGAAAGGTTTCAAAGGTAACTTTTGTCCCTATATCACTGTTCCAATTGTGGAAGATCTAATTTGTGTATTTATTAAGTTTTAGTTTTAATGTTTAAAAATAATTGGAGAAACAGATAAGTCTAGATTTTTTAAGAGTAGGTTTTTATATCATTGTTCTTGAAGTGTGTAGGTTTTTGTTATTATAAATGTCTTGGGGCTACCTTAGCTTTATATTATTGTCCAAAGATACTTCTTGTAGGGAGAGATGGGTGATAAGTAAGTTTTATTTAGTAGTTTGGGTAAAAAAATGTTCTTCAATAAAGGAGGGAGGTTTGGGGATCCGTAAATTGAGTACTTTTAATAAAGCCTTATTGGACCATGGAGGTGGTCAGTGTTGAGCTTGTGGGAGAGTTTTAGAGCAGGGCAGAACTCCTTTTCAATCATCTGAATTTTCTTGGGGGGTGGTTCTCATGTTCATTTTGGTATGACCTATGGTGTGGAGATTCTCCTTTTAAAAAGACCTCTTTCCAGATTTGTTTGTTGAGATTGGCAGTGGATAAGAAGCTTCAATGGCTTCTTATTGGTCAATGAAGATGATAGAAGTATTCGGTGTTGGAATCCTCAGTTTTCTAAGTAGTTGTTCTAGGACTGGGAACTAGAGTCTATGGACGTTTAATTTGTTGTATTCTTTTTTTTTCCTAGTCAAGAATACGAACAGTTAGTACGGAGGTTGATTTAATATGGAACTTTTAAACTTCATTCGAATTATGATACTCGGAGAGTCTCTATCTAAGCGCGATTCCCGTGGAGAAGCATATGGGTGCTAAGGTGCCTCAGGGAAAGTTGCTTACCTTGGGTAAAATTTAGATTTTGGACAATCTTCAGAATGAAGTATTATGCTTGTTAATTGGTGTTGTATGTGCAAGAATAGTGGGGAGTAAATTGAACATCTTTTACTCCATTATTCTTGGCATGAGATATTTGATCTTTTGTGTTTGCATTATTTGGAGTAATTTGTGCTTTGCCAAAAACTGTGCAACAGATTTTGAAATGCTGGCAAGGAAGATGCATCACTGTAACGGACCTAAGATACAAAAGAAATTCTACTTATTAAAAAAAAAATACAAAAGAAATTCTGCTATGTGTTTGGTGGCCACTTTGGAAAAAAAGGAATAAAAACTTTTGATAGTGTCAGGCACCCTAATCATGTTATTGAACAATTTTTTTTAAACCCTTGTATGATTGGATGACTAACCTAGGTAGCGTCATTTCATCCTCTTTTCTAGACCTTATAGATCTTTTGAATCTTAGATCCTAATTTTTTGAGGATCGTTTCATTGCACACATTGTATTCGAACATTCTCCTCTCTTGAATGGAATTGTTTTACTTATAAAAAAAATAACTTCAGAATTTGATTGCTACAAGTCGCATTACTATGCAGCTTATGAATGTACCTTATCATTCACGTATGACTACCTTTTTTTTTTTTTTTTTTAATAAGTACACCTTTGGGTACCTTCTTTTGTTGCAAATATTCATGAATCTTTTTTTTTATGTTTTGCATTGCAAGCAGGCAACTGGTAACAGTGTTGTGACTGTTGGATATGTTATGAAACCTTCACGTGAAGAAGATTTTGCTAAGGTGAGCCCTATATGAATAAATGTAAGTATTTTTAGTGGGGAAAAAAGACAAGTAAAACTTTGTGAGTTTTTTTCCCCTTCATATGATACCATATACATACATGAAGTTAACAAAAAATTGCAAATGTCCCTCAAGGTGTCATGTTAAGGTAATATTGTAAACAAACAGAATTTGGTATGTGGAATTGTATGCTTCAAAGTGGTTTTGACTCCATTCCATTGCTTTTTTTTTTTTTTTTCCTTGAAAGAAAAGTATTGGATTCAGTAGCTATAAGAAATATGATGGATCAGAATGTTTTATCATCTGAACACATGGCTTTTGGCCCAAGGGATCTTGTTTGATTTGATTTAATGAATGTTTCTGGCACTTTTGGTGGTCGTGTATGCAGTTATGCTCATTATAAATTTTAGTTTTCTAGTTGTACTATTTGGATTCATGCAATTAGTTATAAGTTGTCCTGGTTTTTGCAGAGGGGTGCATTTCCTTTGTATCCTACTCAAAATGGGTTGATATTCATGCCCCTCACCTTTGAGCTTCCTTTATCACCTCAATTACAAGAGGTTGACATAGTTCTCCATAAAGCAACTGATGAAATTAAATCCATTGAATTGAAGAGCCGTACAAACTTCTCTAACAGAATAGTTTACACCAGTGGCATGCAGGACTTACAAAGGTGACTTTTCAAGTCCATAAAAACTTATATTTCACGATCTGGTATAAACTGGGTAATCAGAGAAAAAATGAACATGCCAATGCTAGTTTTTATATTTAGCCTCACATGAAGCTCTATTATTTATTTTTTTGGTGGAATTTTTTGAGATTATGCCAATGTGAATCTTGTCAAGCTTTGGTCTTGGCCAAAGTCAAATGCTCGCCTTGTTAATGAACCCAATAAAAATACAGTGATAATTTGTTAGTCCATATATTCATCAGACTCATCGAAATGCATCCAAAATGCATGGATACCTCACTTATTTTTTGAAATATAAATATTCAAAACATTTTTCCCTATAATTTGTTATAATAAAAATTCTCATACTATAAATTGAATCAAAATAGTTAATTTTTGTGTTAAAAACTAAAAATTCCTACACATAGATATGCATGTAAATTTAAAGTATACGTATGTAAGCAAGTATTGACAAGTGATAATCTTGTAATGATTTGTAGATCCATAGGTTAATTTTGACTTTTTATTTTTATTTTTTATGCTGCAGTGTATCTGTAGCCAATTAGACATGAGCTCATGTGGTAAGAGATTGGGTGGGGTTGGAGTAAGTCATATTTTTAAATCTTTCTAAGCGAAAAACAAAACAAACACCAAAAAGAAAAGGCAAAAAAAGGTTTAGCATTGCTTTAGTCTTCTGATTCTAGAATGCTTGAAATGGAGTTGACAACTTGTCCAATGTCAATGTCATAGCTTAATTACTTGAAGTTTAGCCAAAAAGCAATCATATTAATTGTCTCATGAGCCTGTAAGAAGAGGGTTCTGAGGTGAAGATGGGATCTTTGGAGAGTTCACGTGTTTATTTTGGTATCAAATGGAAGGGGTATTTTATTAGAAATTCTGATTATTGAGGAAATCTTTGATATTTGATAAAAATAAAATTGAGGAAATTTTTGTTCTGATTTTAGCTGATAACATAATCAGTAGTTTGTTTTTATATGTCTCTTTGTATTCATTTATTCTATCCGGAAGTCATAACAAAAATAATGAACAGTCCTTAAGTTTTCTTTAATAAAAAACTTGTTCTTGCACAGATATTTGGAGGATCACCCAGATTGTTGTGTGATTGATTCATTTAACAACATCTACCCTGTGTTAGATCGGCTGGAAATTCAAGAAATTCTACTTTGCTTGGAGGATCTCCAAACTGAAGGCCGCTCTATAATCAGGGGCCCCCATTTCTTGAAGGTCTTATGTCTTGATGGTTTTTTGTTATGGTATTGCTGTATCAAGTTTTTTTCCTTTCAATTCAACCATGGTATTCTTTTGAGTGAATGACTAATTGGGATTTATCTGTGTTTGTTGCTATGCACAAAGATAAATCTCAATTATTCAATCCTTGGGTCATTTGAATGTTTGAAGTGATTCTGATCATGTTTAACGACACTCAACTTAAGGTTTAAGTTGGAATAGTGATCCATTTTTAAATTGATCAAATTTCTCCCCAAATTTATTAAGTCTGGATCTTCTATGTGCAGGTTGATAGTTTCAAAGAACCTGATTTGCTGCAAAGGCTGTCTGAAGCTAAATTATCTCTTCCAAGTATAGTGAAGCCTCAAGTTGCATGTGGTGTAGCTAATGCTCACAATATGGTACTGACTTTGTCTAGTTTCATTCTGGATTTATGTATTATTAATTAAAATTTCAAATTCTCTCCCTTTGTCACTTATATGAAGAGGAAGAAGGAGAAGCCACCGTTTATCTAGGCCAATTACCTTGGACTTTCATATTTCTAGAAGATACAAATGACTGAAATTGTAGACATATTAAGGACAGATGAGATAAAGCCAAAGTAAAGTAGTATGGACTGGATAGAGACAAGTCCATACCATTCTGTATGGTATTACAAAGCATCATGTATGCTTCAGTAAAGCAGTATAGTATTACCCGGCAACTGGTTATGGTGGGTGCAGTTAGTTGCCCATAGGTTTTACTAGCTAGAGACGATTCCAAAGGGCTCTTCTTTAGAAAGGTTCCTTGCATTATCAAAAAGGAAAGAAAGAAGTAAAGCAGTATGGTATTACAAAACTTCATGTATTAGCTGCACATCTTCTAGTGATTTTCTGAATTTTTGAACAAATTGACATTTCTTAAAAAATATATTTGGCTAGGGCACAAATATGGGCATTGATGTTTAATGCAGATATAGTGTCACCATTTAATTTTTATTCTTTTTTGGGTTTCATCTTTACCATGAAAATATATGGTGGCAATATGAAAACAATTTTTTAGAAATTTTCCTTGGTCTATTATGTTAAGTTATAATGATCTGAATTCCTTTTTTTTTTCATTTATTTGAATTAAATAGCTTATGTTTTATATAAACAGGCGATCATATTCAGAAATGAAGATTTTAAGGACTTGAGTGTTCCTCTTCCAGCTGTTGTGCAGGTGAGCAAGAAACAACTTTCATTATGAAGACTTTGGAGAACTTCTGTTATCCTTATTGTGGAATTAGTACTCTCGAATTTTTCTCTTTAAAAAATTTCAATATGGAAAGTTGGAAACTGGATTAACTCCTACCATATGTGACATAGTTATGGAAGTGAGTGTCTGTCAAGTGCGTGCATGTGTGGGTTAATATCTTTTATGGCAGGGTTATGTTGATTCTCGGGTATAATGGATTACTCCTTGGGAATGAGACTTTGAAGTTATTGGAACTGCAGGAATATGTGGATCATTCATCTAATTTGTCTTTGACAGGTACGTGTTTATTGCTTCTGTTTTGCATCTTCCTTTTTGATAATGGTTTTTTGGACCAATTGGCATTTCCTGTAGATAATGGGTGAGGGTGGGGTGGTGGTTTTACTCACATGTGGGTGTGTGAGGGTGTTTTTAAATTTTTTTTTTTTTTAGATTAATTATTTATAGGTAAGTTTCAAACGCACCCTGTGGGTGTATGAGTTTCATCTACCTATAAAAACCCCTCTTCTTTTGGTTTTTGCTTTGATGATATATTTTCAATAGCATATATTTGATAACCCATAATTTGATCATTTCTCTCTGAAGCTTAAAATCTCTTCCCACTGCCAAAGAAGACCAGCATTATGGCAATGGTAATTGTTCCAAGGCCACTAATAGTTATGTTGATCTTGATCTGGTTACAGACACAGCAAATTGGCTTAGGGGAGTGCTTGATCTTACCATCTTTGGCTTTGATGTTGTTGTAAGTAGCCGAGTTGAGTTTTCTTGAATACATATTCTACAGTAGTTTGCACTCATTTCTCCTAATGATGATTGTATTTTCCATGAATATGTTATAATTGATTTTCTTTATTGCTGAACCATGTAGATTAACACAAAATATAAAACTAAATGTTTCCATAATTAGTAATGATGACCAATCCTGCACGATATAATCCAAAACTGGAATCCCTAGATTTTCTTATATTCCTCAAAAACCTCCTAGTTGAAAGCAGGTCGTCTCAGACACTATATTCCATCTTGACTGACTTGCCTTTGAGTTTTCTTGTATCCATTCTAGTATATTGGTTAATTTAGCAGGAGGTATCACTTAAAAGTTGTCTATAATCAATTTATATACATTGAGTGAAACTGAAATTGCCTTAACTTATGTTTGAACAATCCATGAAATCTTGAAAAGCTGGATCAATAAATATACATTTTTAAAAAAGAAAAAACAAGGAAAAGGAAAAAGTAGTGGATAAGAAGGTGGCTTACAATCTATGGAGAAGCTTTACTTGTGATTGTTGTGAATACCTTGGCCTTTCAAATAGGTGGGTTTGGCTTCCTAGACTTAGCTCTCTGATGGCCAATGGGTCTCTTTCCTTCATATTTTTTGCACCAACCAAATTACTAATTTAAAAAAAAAAAAAAAAACCAACCTGCATCAACCAGATCTAGTTGGAACAAACAAAAGTGAATTATGTATTATTTTAGATGTATGTTTAATAGGTTAACTATTCACTTGAGATTTCACTTAATAATGAAGTATGATATGTTAACCAGTATTCCATTCTTAAGATTTGTTCCAAGCATGTGATTGATATATATATATATATATATCTTGCTACTTAAGGCAAACTTGTCCGTTGCTTACCATAAAAGTAATCTTCTTTGTTGTGTGGAAATTTCAGATTCAGGAAGGCACTTGTGATCATGTCATTGTGGATGTAAATTATCTCCCATCTTTTAAGGAAGTTCCTGATGATATTGCAATACCTGCCTTTTGGGAGGCTATTAAGAAGAAATTTGAATTGAAAAGGTCAAAATAAGCAACAAAAGCTCCTCTTTGACAAGACGATCAGTGAAGACGGGGTTGATCATCACATCTGTGTTAAAGAGACCAACCATGATCTGTTCATTTTGGAAGTGAGATATAAGATGTATATTCCTGTGATTATATGTCATAGCACCTTGGGAGGAAATCTGAGCAAGAAAAATATCATGTAATCTTTCTCTTAGCACAAGTCCTTTCACTGCACCTTATGTCTAGAATCTTGTGTTATTATCAACGGTCCACGCTTCGCAATTTGAACTTGCCATGCATGATCTTTCTTTCTCTCTTTCTTTTTTTTTTCCCTGTAATATTTCTTTTGGATATGAAGTACCTTTTTTTTGTTTGTTTGGGGGAGGGAACCTATATTTAGCTTCCTTCACTTTACCCCCCTTATGTGATGTTCATAACTATGATTTTATTAATGGAACATCTTGTGTAAAGATTGGACATTTTTTATGTAGTTGATCATGATTTTTAACGTTTGTTCCTATATGTCTTATCACTTATGTAAATTTGGAAAGAATTGACAATAGATAGATGTCAAGGTTTTGGAAATGCATTGCATATTATATACTTACAATTGCCTACTGCTATGCCAACATGTGCCCGAGCACACCTCTTTGGAGAGCCATTGGTTGTATGATTTTTGTAGCACGAGGTAACACATACTTTAGTTTTGTATTCCTTGTTGATTCATTGACTGGGAGCAAATTATTGGATTGGTTAGGTCATCAATCATCGTCACTTTTTTTTTTTTGGTTTTTGTTTTTAAGGTACAAACTACAAAGTGAAAAAGCAAGTTAAAAACCAAACTAGGTAACACCTGCGATCGTCCATGTTTGAAGTGCTTGTCTGCCTGTCGGGCCCTTGCTTGAATGAGCTCCTGCAGTAGAATGGTTTATATAATTATAATGGTGTCTGTATTTTACCAACCCTGTTATGTATTGTTAACCTCTCTTGAGGTTTATCCTCACTTTTGCAATAAATAACATAGACTTATGGCTTTCATGGGATCTCCAATAAGATGTGATTTAGACTGACAACTTTTCTCCAATAAGCTTTTATTCATATTGTTTTTTTACATTGAAAAACTTAATCTATGAAAAAAAATATATTTTTGTCTCCCAAGTTAAAGGATGGCCTTCAACTAGTGTATAAGATATCATCCTTTCCCATTTTTCTTAATAATTACATTATCATTATCTTAATAATTCATATGGGTGAACGAAAGAGAGCTGGTTCCAAAAAAAAAAAAAATTTCAGTGTGAAGTCCATGAATTCATAGATATTAGACCAACAAGTAAGCCCATGAATTCAATGAAAAAAAAAACTCCAAAAAGTAGGCGTTTGCTAAAAAAAAAAGGTCCTTGAAAATTGTTTCTAATAAAAAAGAAAAGACATTGAGCTCTGTTTACTTTGACTGGGACTGATAATGTAAGCATTGGGCTTAAGAAAAATCCACCACCTTCCCTCACGGAATTGCCATGACCACACCCACATCATATAAATCATTAATAGAGGGAGAAAAAAAACCAAACCAAAAGTGATGAGAGAGAGAAAGAGATAGGCAAATCCATCACAAGGTGGGTTTGGAGGGTAAAATGTGAGCTTCAATTTTAAATTATTGGTTTATAAGATATAAAATTATTATTTGTAGTTAATTAATTCATAATATAAATAATTCATTTGTAGTAAAAATTCATAGATTTGTGAAGAATATAACGTTTTAGTCATGATTTTATTATATGTAGAAAAATAATAAGTTAATCAAGTAACTCATGAACAATCTTGAGCTTGCTCGATAAGTAAATTAATCAAGATTGAACATGTAATCTTGTTTGGTGATTAGCTCGAGACAAATTAAATGAATATGATTGAACTTTTAATACTCAACTTGGCTTGGTTATAGTCCTAATAATGGGCTGTTATAATGAGAGTTAGAAGATACTTGTCCCATTAGACGTCTCTTTCTCCCATTTAAATGTACTCGTGCCAAGTGGGAACACCTAATTAATGTGGAGGTGACAGTTGTCTAATTTAAGAGCTACCTCTCGTGGTTCCTCGTATACTTCTCATGGGTTTGCTCGACGCCCTTGGTCGACATTGTCCGATGGGTTATCTTTCATCGGCTCTCCTCTTCTTTTAGAAGATATGGGCTGGGCCTGGTCCATCAAATCATCTCATCCTTAACGAGAAGAGAAACACAGTAGGAAGGTGGGATAGCAGGCAGTGGAGTATAGACAAAATAAATGGTAGCTCCACTTGGAGAGTAGCACAAGTAGAAAGTGTAAGTAATAAATGGGGGCCCACATAACATTGCAAAAAAGGAAAAGAAAAGAAAAGAAAAGAAAAAAGAGATGGTATGAGTGGGCGTTCGTATGAAGTATGAATGTATGTATCTATCAATGATGTCTATAAATAGTTGAGTCCCAACCCATCCCTGAAATCCCGAGAACCCCTTCTCCACTGTCTTCCCCCAGACTCTCTCTTCCGCCCTTTTACAGGGCCAAAAATAACACCGCCACCCCACATCTATCTATCTATATATATCTAAACCCCTCAATCTTTTTTTTACCCAAATGGCCCAAGAAGATTCCTCTCCAGATCCATCTCCTTCTCCCCCAAACCTCTCGGATCCTTCCAAACCCGATCCACCTCCTCCATCTTCATCGTCGTCGTCGTCTTCGTTATCGCGAAACGTTTCGTTTAGCAGGCTCAACGCGCAGGCTCCCGAGTTCGTTCCGACTCAGCAGCAAGCACCGCGACTCGCTGCTGCTTCTGCTTCTGCTGCTGTTGTTCCTCCTCCTCCGCCTCCGCCGCCGCCTATGCACTCGTTTCCTCCTCCTCCGCCGCCGCCTCCGTTCCACGTTGCGGCGGCGATCCAGGGTCACGTGGCGGTTCCTCCTCACGTGATCCCCGTTCAGCATCCTCATCATGTTCCGGTTCAGTACCATCCTCATCACCCGCATCATCCGCATCCGCATCCTCATCATCATCATCAGCAGTACTACGGCGGCGGAGGCGGTGGTGGTGGGGGAGGGTTTAGAGAGCAAGAGGTTGGGGCGCAAGTGCAAAATCAAGCTCCGGTGGAGTCTGATCATGTTGTTGCTGCCGCTTCTTCGTCCTCGGCAAAAAACAAGATCTCCGAGGAGGCCACTCAGAAGATTTTGAATCAGGTGTGAAGCCTATTGCTCACTATTCAAACACTTGCTCATTTTTTATATATATTTATTTTCAATTTCGTTCTTAATTAATTAATTAATTAATTTATTTATTTCATTTCAATTTGTATTAATTAATGTACATACTATAAGAATGGGTTCAAATTTGGTTGAATTTTGATTCTAGTGTATTTTCATGAGTTCAGATACTATGTAGTTGTTAAATAGTGGTGAAATGTGCTTCTACCAGCTACTCAACACTGGTATTTGTTGATGGAGAGACTCCAAAAGATGAAGGGGATTTGGGGTATTTCCACAGCATTCTCAGGTTACAATTGGATTTTTTATTTTGTCGAATAGTTAAATTTTAAGCGAGGAATGAAGCATGTGTGATAACTTGGTTTAGCTACAAGATGAGAGGCGATTCAGCATTTATGTATAAAATTTTCCAACATGGGATAACAGAATCCTGACCGGAAAGATTTTATGGTGCAAGATTTAAGGTGGTACATGATGTACATAGAAAGTTTTAAGATATAGGATCACCAACTTTAGACCCCACTGGATTTGGCATAGTCAAATTAAAATGCGTAATGAAGCTCATATACTAACTTGGTTTAGCTACAAGATTTTAAGGTGATTTAGCATATATATACAAAGTTTTGCCACACCTTCTTCACATCAAAGTGCGTGTGCAAACTTGCTTTGGCTAGTAGATTTAATGTGGAGAAAGCTTTACAAAATGGGATAGGGGAATTCAGACCCCTTTGGATTTTGTTGTATAGTCAATTTTAAAATGATTAATAAAGCACATGTGAAAACTTGGTTTAGGTACAAGATTTTAGGTGATACAGCACATATGTAGAATGTTTTACAATATAGGATAACAGAATTCATAAGTCATTGGATTTTGTTGTATCGTCACATTTAAAATGAGGAATACAGTGCATGTGCAAACTTGGTTTAGCTACAAGATTTAAGGCAATGATGCACATATATAGTCTTACAAAATGGTGTATTATGGGAGGTAGCTCAGTGATACTCTACCATTAATCTTGGATATCAGTTCCCTTATTCTTGAATTTTGTAAATAGTGAGGATTCTTCTGGCACCTAAAACTGTCCACAATGGACAATCAAATTGTATTGTTTACTGGCTTTGTAATGTCGACATCAATCAATATCTAACATACATGTATGTCATGAACTGTAAAGAAAATGGTGTTGAGACTTGATTTCTATGTACAGAGTGTCAGAGTCGATTAATATTTGGTGCCAAGAGCCTTGTTGCTCAATTGATAGGCACTTCTTGGTGTTTCCAAAGGAGACATCTAGAGTTCAAATCCCCCTCTCCTCTCCCCCTCCCCCCCCCCCCCCCCCCCCCCAAAAAAAAAAAAAAAAAAAATATCAAGACCAATAATAGTTAGTTTTCTGTAAATACTGTTTTGGAATCCCACTTAGCCAGGATGTGTCTTTTCGTAGGTAGCAAGTTGTTAGTGTCATCTTCATGACATTTAAGAAACTTTTTTTAGATCAACAATTTGCTTGGATTTAGAGGGAAATTAGGTTACATGTGTGATGTTTGGTATCTGTTACAAGATAAGGCAAGAGGCACATATTAATTGATTGAATGTACTATGATGGTTTACAAAGGTCACCTTCTTAGATAAATACAACCTCTTCCAACCAGCTAGCCTTCGCTCCGTCTTCTCCAAAATAGGATTCCAAATCGTCTTATCTTTAAAAGAAGCACCCAATGGAAGACCTAAATATTTCAGCAGAAGAGCCAACTCCCTACAGCCCAAAATCTCCACTAGCTCATGAAGATTAGGCACATCCCCAATTGGAACCAATTCAGACTTTCCTAAATTAATTTTTAGCCCTGACATCTCCTCAAATCTAGAGAAAATCCCACGCAAGGCTGTTATATGATTGCTATCAGCATCACAGAAAACAAGTGTATCATCCGCGAACAAAAGGTGAGACATCATGGGATAGGCATTAGGTGTTTGAGAAGGTTTAACTCTGCCTTATTAGCCAAATGGTTGTGGCGCTATGATTTGGAGAATGATGCCCTTTGGAGAAGGGTCATTGGGGTGAAGTATGGGAATGAGTGGGGTGGTTGGTGCACAAAATCTGCGTCTGGGGCATATGGTGTTTGTTTGTGGAAGTTCATTCGGAGTGGCTGGGGGAATTTTTCCAAGTTCATTCGGTATGAAGTGGGTGATGGAACTTATGTGAATTTTTGGGATGATGTGTGGTGTAGGGATCGACCTCTTAAGGAGACGTTTCCAGATTTTTGTAATATTAGTAGGATAAGGGATGCTTCGGTCTCTGAGGTTATGTGCTTTGTAAATGGGAGAATTTCTTGGGACATTCAGTTTTTTCGTTTAGTGAATGATCACAATCTTTGGATTCGTTTATGGTTTTGACCTATTCCACAAAGGTGCGGGGTGTTGGTTCTGACAATCTTTGTTGGAAGCCAGCCAACAGTTAAGGTTTCAAGGTGAGTGTGTATTATCATTCTATTTCCCCTTCTATTGGCATTTCTTTCCCTTGGAAAATGGTGTGGCAATCGAAGGTTCCTCCTCGGGTAGCTTTTTTCTCTTGGACTGCGGCTTTAGGCAAGATTCTAACTATAGACAACCTTCGGAAGAGGCACTTTGTTGTCCTTGAGTGGTGTTTTATGTGCAAAAGGTGTGGGGAATCTGTAGATCATCTCTTCCTTCATTGTCCTATAGCCTTTGAGATGTGGAGTATGATCTTTTGCTTGTTTAGTATTTGTTGGGTGATGCCTCAAAGGGTAGTGGATTTGTTGGATTGTTGGACATGCAAATTCAGGCGTCATTGTAATATAGTTATTTGGAGGCTTGTGCAACACTGTTTGATGTGGTGTATCTGGTGGGAATGGAATTCTAGAAGTTTTTAGGGTCGTGAACGGTCCATGATTGAGTTTAAGTCTTTCTTCTTTTTTACTCTTCTCGAATGGTGTCTTGTTCTACCATCTTTTTCTTGTATTTCCCTTCCTGTGTTGCTAGATCATTGTAATTTGGTTTCTTGATGTTTTTGCCTTTTTGTACATTTCCTATGTACTGGGCTGTGTGTTTTTTAATAAAATTTGTTGTTACTTATAAAAAAAAAAAAACAAAGGTCACCTAAGGGTGTACAGTTGGCATTCAGTTAATGAATGTAGGTTTAAGTGAGATAACTGGGAGAATAACTAGCACCTCTTGGTGTTTCCAATGGAGACATTCGAGGTTCAAATCCCCCCCAACCCATTGTAACTATCGGATTATCAAAAAAGATAATTGGCAGATATGTTGATATCTCATCCATAGGCATTTAGTATGTGCTGATTGAAGTCGTTACATAATGTGAAAATTAAAGGGAAAAAAGAAGGAAAAACTCAGAAATTGTTAATGAAACTTTTTAAAATTTTGATAGCAAATTAGTTCACTGGAGTTATAAATTATGAAAAATGGATTTGAATCATAGCGGGCTGCTCACACTTTAACTTCATCAATTCTACAATTGTGATTGGTGAATGTATATCCACATATGAAATTTGTTATTATAATATTTTTTTTTTGGCCCATGTTATTATAACAACTTTCAGATTAGTGCCTCACATACTATTGCAATTCAATGACAGTTGGTGGAGGAGTCATCTAAAACAAAATAATATTTTGCTTTTCTGTGGGTTGTGATAGAATTCATTTTTCTTGCAAGTCTTTACTTTGTATATGTATTTGATAGGTAGATAGTGGGGTAGGGGGGTTGTGGGGTTAAAACTAGAGACATAGAGCACTGCAAAGTATTACCATTGGGCTAATCATTGAACCCCTACCTTCTTTTTTTTATAAGTAAATATTGCATTTATTAAAAAGAGAGAGCTGTATCCCATGCACATAGGATGAATACATATATGGGCTTAAGAAAAGTGAGAAAATTTGTCAGGATAGTGTTTTTTTTTTTTTTTTTTTTTTTAAAAATTTTTTTTTATACAAATAGAGCTATGCTTCCTGCCTCCATAACACTATTGTTTATAGTTTTTTCTATATTGCCATAATAAAGCAGGGCTCTCAAGCTGAAATATATATATATATATATATATATTTATTTATCATTATTCTAATCAATAGGAAAATTTTATTTTCTTTAAGTGGTTGTTGGGCATGGAAAGAAATATCACCAAAATTGATAACAGGATGAAATTTGTTCTCTCTGTCTCTTTTTTCCCCTCCATTTAAGAGGGGGGGGGGGGGACCTCATAATTTTTAAAACCAAGAAGCCCAACAGGTTTCCACCCACATGCAAGCACTGCAAGAGTGACCACTGCCGTCACTCTTGCAGTGGTTTTTACTTTCTGAGGAATTCAGGGGTATGTACTCTCATCTGATGGCAGATATCAGAAGTTCCTTAAAACCAAATGTTTTGTGCATTTGTTGTCTTCGATCCTGTTGATAAAGAGCATTTTAGGTTTAATGCTAATATCGATGCTCCTTTGATATAAGGTTGTTTGGCAATATTATGTTGGTTCTATAATGAGAGAGATTTATTTTTGCTTCATTGTTTCATTGTTTGCCTGTATTTTTTCTTTTCAACCTGTTGGGAGAGAAGACAGTGGTGCAATAGATAATACTTTGGACTTGCATTGGTGTCTTTTGCAAGTAATGTAGAGAGGTTGTGTGTTTTGACATGGAAGGTAACCCAGCTAGAGATATTGTGTAACAGAGGGATTTAATGATAATAATTTTATACTTAAATGTATTTGGTCTGAGTCTCAGGTTATGAAAATTTATATTAGTAAAACTAAACTTGTCTCCATTGGCTTGATTATATAAGAATCGTTATTGAGGTTCCAAAGGGCCTTGCCTTGATGAGGTTCCACGTTATCAAAAAATAAAAATGCTTATTGAGCTGATGCTTCTATTTTCTTACAAATGGCCATTTTTCCCTTGGTTTTTTTTTCTTTATTTTCCTATTTATGGCTGTGTTATTTCGAATTATAAATTTTATGCTATTAACTTTTCCTACTATCTAAACGTCTCTTTGATTGGATGTTGCCTTTTAATATTTCTGTATGGCATATATTTTTTTACTGTTTTCTCACTGTATACGCTTTCTAGTTTTATTACTTATCAAAAAAATGTTTCTGTATGGCATATTGATATGTAGGTGGAGTATTATTTCAGTGATTTGAACCTGGCTACTACCGATCATCTAATGAGGTTCATCAGCAAAGATTCTGAAGGATTTGGTAATATCATTTGCTACCTTATTTTAGTTTAAGATGTCTATGACATGGTTAGAATTATTTGTTCGAAAGTGCTGACATGCTTGATCTGCTCTCTTTCATAATATTTGTTCATAGAAATTTTTGCATCTTTATGCACTTGCAAACACTCCTAGACGCTCGAACATATACACATTTCTTCTTTTCTTTCTCTTTTGGTGAAGCATTTGATTACAGAGTAATAATGTGTAGATATGATATTCTCTTTCATGAATTATTTGAATCCAACTTTTGGAGTCACATTTTAAATTCCTTCTAATATTTCTGTTGTTTTATAGTGCCTATATCTGTTGTTGCATCTTTTAAGAAGATTAAGGCTCTTATAAGTAGTCATTCCCAGCTGGCAGCTGTTTTGCGAAACTCATCAAAGCTTGTGAGTGTCTTCATACAGTCTTGCTTCAAATAATCTTCTTTGTTAACCATGTACATCTGTTTTTTGACCTTTGTAATAAAAAAAATTTGTTGATGCTCTACAGGTAGTTAGTGAAGATGGAAAGAAAGTTAGACGCCAGCGTATCTTAACTGAGTCAGAAATGGAGGAGTTGCAAGTAGGTTTATCCACTAGTTTGTTGGTTGGTTCTGATTTTACTGTTTGTTATGAGAGATGATTGGCTGACCTGTTTATTATGTTATTCTATTCCTTCTAAGTCAAGCATTTCAGAATGATTGTTTAGAAAACTGGTATGTTATGCATAATGGTGTGTATTTCGATGCAAAGTTATCATCTATCTTGAAAATGTCTTGTAAGATTCAAGCTAGATCTTTGTTGTTTGAAATGATAATTCTTAATATTCCAACAACTGAACTATTGTTATTACATCTTATTTTCTAATTCTCATTTTGATTCACAGTCTCGAATTGTTGTTGCTGAAAACTTGCCTGAGGATCATTGCCACCAAAACCTTATGAAAGTTTTTTCTGCTGTGGGAAGGTACCAAGATATTTTCTAATAGAAAATTTTCAAACTCAATGCCTTGCTTGTATAGAAAAATAATCATGTTGAGTGGTCCTTTGGCAGTGTGAAGACAATCCGTACTTGTCAGCCTCAACCCTCCAATGGTGGGGCTTCTTCAGCATCTAGATCAGGAAAAGCTGATGGTGTGCTTTATAGTAACAAGGTAAGTAGGGGAGTTGACATACTGCCCTGGTGCAGTTTTTTTTTTTTAAGTTTTAAATCATGCTTCATCAACTTTAAGGTGGTAATAATTCTTTATGTCAGAAATTATATCTGTTTTGGCTTTGACTACAACTAATCACCACTCTTGCTTCATCTTACACCCACTTTTCCTTTTCTTAGCTTTATGGATTTCCTAGATGATTTCTTTTTCAGATGTTATTTTCTTTTGTACATCTTCTCTTTCCATTTTGCTTTTCTTTTTTGTTCTCCTCGGTATACGGTGTACTCCATTTGGTAGGATCACGCCCTTTCTCTTTGCACTTAAAAAAAAAAGTTATGTTAATGTGTATCGCTACGTTCCATGAAAATAAAAGGAAAGAACAAAAGTTCAAGGGCACAGTACAACAGTATGGCAATATGTCTAGTAGTGCTCCTGCCATGGGAAGGGCTTGCTGTGTGTTATGTTTGGTGTCATGAGGTGCAGGCTTGTCTGGTGATTAGTTGTGTGGTGTCTTGTCACCGTATAGCTCTGCAGACTTGGAGTTAGTTTTGAGTGGCAGTTTTGTTAAGGTCCTTCTGGTTAAGAGATGCAGTGATTTAGCTTGGGTGTACTGCTCATCATGATAGCTTGGTGTATATCTTCTGTAAGGCATCTGGTGTAGCTTCTGTGGTGTGGCATAGACTGAGTTAAGTTTGGTGAGCTGCTGGTGTGCTCTATGCCAAGTCTTGGTGTCTGTAGCATGAGGTGTTTGTGGCTGCTGCATAAGCTGAGCTAGGACAAGCTAAGTAGTTGATGACTACTGCATTGCTTTATATAATCCAGGTTCCGGCTCACCTTGACTGTTGTATCGACTTGATAAGTGATAGGAATTAATCATAGTTGTAACCAGTTACTGATTAGCCATATGCATTGAATAAATCCATTTGCTTAATTGAGTAAATCTGTTAGTTAGGAGTAAAGGGAGAGTTAGTGAGTGATTCTTGGAATGTAATATTGAGCAAGCATACATAGCTGCATAAGCAATTGTAATAGGCAAGAATTGAACTGTTGAGTAAAAGCTTCTCTCTTATTCTCTAGTCTCTCTCTCATTCTCATCTTTCTTAATTCTGGAGGCCCAGCAACCTCGAATTAGCTCTCCCATCATGAACTTGCTGATCATAAGAAGCAGGTTCTTTTTCAAGTTTCAAATTCACTGGTTTGAATTATATATTATTTAGGAGCAAATTTTTGGTGCTATCCTTTCACTAAATATGCTTGTCCAAATGATTCAGATTTTAGGTATATGTTTGATTTGACAGTTTAATGCATTTGGCAGATGATGCAATCATCTGCAGGTTCATTGGGCTTTTGAAGAACCTTCTCTATGCACCTATGATCTCATGTAAACATGCCTCCTCTAACCATTCATGGTTGCCATTGCTGAACGAATGCAGCTATTTAGAGGAAGCTGTGCCAGTTTATAGTAGACTTTTTGAACTTTAGATTATGAGGAAACATATGACATTGATGCAATTGGATATGAAAGCCTTAACTCTGAATCCTTTGTTTCATATGTAGTGGCATGCTTTTGTGGAGTATGAATCTGTTGAGCTGGCTGAGAAAGCAGTAAGTACTTTAATTTTCTGTTACATGACACAATTTCTCTTCCGTGCATTCTAGCATATATTTATCTGTAAATTCTATTATTGCAGGTTGCAGAGCTAAATGAGGAGGGGAATTGGAGGCGCGGCCTTAGGGTCCGCTTAATGCTTAGACGCACGGTATTTGCCAAATATTGAGCTTTTTTCCTTCTTCATGATTTGTTTGCAATTCAGCAATAGTGTGTTCAGTAAGTTCACTTATTGAAAAAGTAAGAAACAAATACAAAAAATTGGAGGGCAGTGTCAAAATTCATTTCCTTCTCAACATAAATACTTCCAGACTAAAAGTATAATTTAGTGCAAATAATAGGAATGGGGAAGTGAACACTGAGAGTGAGTATGTGTGTGTGCACACGTGTTCTTTTTTTAAAAAATTAAGTACATTAGATGTGCAATCTGGTTGGTCCTAAAACCAGGGCAGTTCCTGTAGTTTCTCTGCTGTTGCTATTTTAGCTGAATGCAATTCTAAGTCAAGGTTGATAGAGAGCCAGTTTGACGTCTATGCTAATTTTAGTCCATCCAATGACTGCATTAGTCCATTAATGTGTCTTTGCAAATTTTCTCTTCTCAGTCAAAACCTTCTTCAGCGCGAGGAAAAAAGGGACATGATGGGGAAGTGATTGAGGAAGATGATACTTCTACATCTGATCAGCAGCAAAGTGAGAAACAGTTGGAGGATCCGCCCCAACAGCCTGATGCCCAACCACATGAACAAACAGTAAGTGCCAGTGTATTGGCAGAAAGCTGTTTAGAAATTATAAATTATGAAAGCATCATGAATAGAGATGGTTACTTGTTTTTAGCTTTGGGGGAATATATCTTTCAGAAAGGAGCTAGAGCTTTACGGGAATGCAGTCTATTTTGTTTATTGCATTAGTCACTAGTTTCCTTTCTTTTTCAGTTTCTTCTGTTAGTTAATAGTAACACAGATGTGGGTTTTATTATGTTTATTTTTATTTTTTTCCCAGAACTAGTACTTGCCTACCATAATTTGTTAGAGAATGTGAGATACAGGGATTTTAGTAGCCTCACATGGTACCCTACCTTAACAAAAAGGGTGGGATGCAGTCTATTTTCTTATTCTCTGACTGCCATTTAGGAATGGGCATATTTTCATGTCCTGACAGGCAAATATATCAATCATCATTATACATACAACAGTAACACATTGTCCAACCTATCTCTTGTCCTCCTTTCCAAGGGCTTTTACATTTCACTGACAGATGCAGATGTTATACAAGTAGTGAAGTGACTTGTTTATAATATACATTTGGAAAGTAATGTGATACTTATATTTTATATTAATCTGTGGTTCTTTTTTCTTTTGACACAATAATTTTTTGTTATAACATTCTCATTTTTAATTCTTTGGATTAGGGAGAGGAGCAGCAGCATGTCAACGAGAAAGATGCCGGGCAGAGGAGAGGTCGTAACCGTGGCCGGGGCAAGGGACGTGGAAGGGGTCAATACCACCACAACAATCACCACAATAACCGTGGAAATCATGTGGGAACTCCCCCTTCAAACAATGCAGTTAATAATGAGCAGCCAGCTATAGCCAAGCAGCCTCCTGGACCACGAATGCCAGATGGCACAAGAGGATTTGCAATGGGTCGGGGGAAGCCAGTTGCTGTGAATATTGCATAATAACTGGGCATTCTACATAATACTAATTACGGGGGTTTTCTTGTGCCTGCGAAGTGTATGTTTGGGTGGGAAACTGTCTTCTCGTGTGGTGTTGATGGCATGGTTTTACAAGGGCTGTCAATCCAGGGTAGTTTGGGTCAAATTAGCAGTATAAGTTGAGTACTTTCTTCTGTTTGTTTATGTAATTCAGTAAGGATGATGCAGAGACAATTGATTTTTACTTTTTTTTTTCAAATTTAAATGTAGAAAGGGAAAGGGAAAAAAAAAAAAAAATAGTGGGGAGTCTCCAATACCTATAGGTAAATGTGAGTGAAGAAATGACATTGCAATATAACACTGTTCAATATATTTCTTGCTCTCTCTCTCTCCCTCTCCTTGGATTATGAATACCATGTTTCACATGATCCCAAATTGTAAAAGTGAACTAAACTGAAGTGGCAGGAACATATCTTTTAGTTAGCAGAGCAAAGCAGGGGGAAAAATATCTGGATGTGAACAATTTGTTTTGGACCAAAAGCTGAAGTGATGCCAAAATAGTTGGAATTAAGGCTTCTCTTGATTTGAGTTGGAGGATAAGAGTAGAAGCAATAATTCCTCAAACTAGAGTTGGAAAATAGAAATGGGTGCCCTTTATAGTTATACTCGTTTTAGTTGGTTCCACATTTGTTTTAAGTGATGTCCCTTCTAATTGTTGGTTGGCCCCCGTGACAGTGTGACTTACGTTTCTTTCCTCCGCTTTCACTTTCGACTCTCTTCTTCTGCTTGTAAGCCATATGTTTCTCTGTCGTTTTTGATTTTATAGGAACAATTTCTCTCTTTATCATAAGCTTAGAGAGGCTTGTTGAATAGGTGACTTGAAGATAAGGTGGTCCAGATGTCATTATAGCAATAATTCTGAGAGATGCTACGAACAAGTCCAGTTATGGGTAAGCAAATAGTATTTGTTAACACAATACAATTTTTAGGTGGCACTTCTAATTTTAAGTACTGGAAGGTGGCAGTAATTTATGTGAGGCATGGACAAAGTCTTTCGCTTATTGAGGAAAACAAATTCCATATTTTGAAACACTTCCTTGATGCTTGAATTATATATTAACACTTCCTTGATACTTGAACGGTTATATATTAATCAAAGGCTACTCGTCTCAACTGGCCTATTAGCTCAGCTGGTTAGAGCGTCGTGCTAATAACGCGAAGGTCGCAGGTTCGAGACCTGCATGGGCCACTTTTCCCTCTTATTTTTTACATTAACTACACTAAATATTTCCTATTCTTTTTTGACATATTCTCCCTCTTTTTTTAACATTAACCATTTCATATTTGTATGATTTCAAATTATGTTCAAAAGTCAACCTAAAAAATTTCATATTTGTATGATTTCAAAATTTGAAACTCTCATATACCAAATCAACATATAATTATATACATTCCAAATATTTGCTTTCTTCAAAATTTTAATAAAAAGTCAAAAGGTATCTGATTTAAAGCTATTTGCTAGATTCGAATTTTAAATTCCTTGCCATAAATAGTAATAATAATAATAATATCAAAATAGCAGCAATAATCAATTTTTAATTCAAAATTTTAGGTCACTATAAATTCTCAAGATTTGGCTACATAAAGGATTGAAAATAAAAAGTCCTACTCTAACTTGCGGTGATTATGCATATTTTATTTAATATTTATTTATTTAAATTATCTATACATATATTTAATATTTTCTATGCATATCCTAATTATAATTTATTTTTAATAAACATATTCTTTTACATTTTTAAAATACTTTTATCTCTTCCAATTTCTTAATATTCTCACAATCGCTCTCTCTTTATGTTTCATTAATGTCTTATCACTCTCATTCGCATTAGTAAAATATTTCCAACCTGCACCAAATCCCAATTTACTCTGCTTCGACCTTGTCCCATTGCCATCCCTAGCCACTTTTTTTTTGTCATTCTAGTTTATTTAAACCACACATACAAAATTTAAATACATTGTAACACATCGCTAATAAAAAATGTCTAACTCTGTATCCCTAATAAATCCATTCAGATAACTAATTTTACATTTGTTATCTCTAATAAAAAAAAATATTTCACTACGCACAAATACATGTGCTTAAGGTTCAACTTCAAGCGATATTCCAATGGTAACAACATTCTTTTTGATGTTTCATACATGTGGTTTAAAGCCCTAATCTCCCCTCCCCACTATCTAATTAATTTAATTTTTCTTTTAAAAAAAAAGTAAATGTGAAATTAAGAAAAAATTAAATGAAAAAAAAATAAAGAGAAATCATTCCTCCTCATCTCATCTACATTTCCGCCCAAAAACCACAACCCCATAAAATACCAAAAAAAAAAAAAAAAACCACTATTATTACTAGTCTCTACTCACTAACCGATATTCCAAAATCCATTAGTCACTCACACATTCACCCACCTTTCATAACATAATTCAAATTCACTCCAAACCAGACTCTCTCTCTCTCATACACCAAACCAAACCCAATGGTGGATTCAACATCAGACCCACCTCCGCCGTACCCCAACCAGCTGGTCCCACGAATATCTCCTCCTCCTCCATCACTACCACCACCACCACCGCCACCACAACCACAAGCACAGCCCTGCAAGTTCACGTTCCCTCCTCTAACGAGGCCCCCCATAAGAGTAACCACCGAGTTCGACAGTGACAGCTTCCTCTTCTTCCACAAAATCTCTTGCAAGTTCCTTGACAACTTGGCTAAGCTCAAGCTCTCTTTCCAAAACGATAGCCAGGGCGAGATTATCCAACCCCAACTCAGCTTCATCACCAAACACCTCTCTGTTCACTACGATTTTGAGGAATTCAATGCTCTCCTCAAATCCTCTCTCCAGCTCGGTTCTAGGTTGCAGCTTCGTGCTCTCCACGATGTCAAGGTCCATCCTTTCTATCTCCCTTCTGCTCAACTTGTCTAAATTTATGGTGTTTTTGGGTATATTAGGTGCTTTGGTGAAATGGGTTTTCTCTATTTTTCGAATGGCTCTCTCTCTACATGTCTAAATTTATGGTTTTTTGGTATATTGGGTGCTTTGGGGAAATGGGTTTTCTTTGTTTTTTTAGTGGCTTTATCTACATGCATCATATTTTTCTTTCACTCCTACATGTCTAAAGGTATGGTTTTTTTGCTGTATTGGGTGCTTTTGGGAGATGGGGTTTCTTTGTTTTGGAGTGTTTCAGATGCAAATGTTCAGAGTGTTTGTTGATGCTTGATTATGAAATATGAATTCTGTTTGTTTGGGGTGAAATTCATCTTGGGATTGAAGTGAAGAAGGCTTTGATTGCCACTTTGATCTTTCAAATGTTTTGGAACTCCTAATGACCGAATTTACTTCTTTGATAATGTTGTAATGCGCTAGGATCTGGTTCTGATTTGTTTGACACTGGTGCCTCATTTTCAAGAGCTTTTCATAGTCAAAATTCAATGTATTGTCGTGGATGTTTGATGTTTGAAGCTTGATTTTTTCCTTTCTTATAAGGAGCTATGATTTCAGGAAAACATAGGTGTGGTACTTCATATTGCTGTTTTATGTTATGTTCCTTGTTTCATTTTGCAAGGATGCCTGTAATTTATATATTTATTTATTTAATCTATTTATGCTCTTCTACCATCTCTTTAACATGTCATTAACTTTTAGGCACATCAAGGAGAGCTGTCAATGGTTGCAAACATTGCTGATCCTGGCTATGCATTTGAGTTGACATCTCCAGTCCCGTCTAGTGTGGTGAGTATTATCTTTTGCATTTAAGAGTTAAAAGTTGTGTCATTTTCTCATTGGAGCCAAGTTTTGGAGTTTTGGTTTTGCTGGGCATTATAATGTGACATAGAATTTCAACTCTATTTGGCTGTTCCATATATAGCTGCTAGCCAATTACTTTCTTCAATTTTCCCTTTTGTATACCAGCCCCCTCTCCCCCTTTTATATATATAGACACACAAAACTTATCAAATATTGTATATTTGCTGAGTATAAAGTATAAACCTTAACACCATTTCAGTCAGTATCAAGTGCAATGCCTCTTCTGCTTATATTTCGAAACGAAGTCCTAATATTCTTTAGGAGTTATGACCTTGGTTACCTTCCTAATACTGCAGCCCAGAGCAACCCTTAAATTTCCCCTTGGTGAAGTATCATTAGAAGAAAGAGAAGAGGAGGAAGTCAAAAGAACATTGTCTGTGAATGGGATTTTTAAAGGCCATATTTTGAATGGAGTCTGCACTGCTCAATACAAGGATGAAGATTTGAATCTAAGATATGCCTACAAGGTTTGCACTTTGCATTTTATCTTTCACTTGACTTTTTTTGCCTAATTCCATTTGATAGATGACTAGACTTTTGCTTTTCTATAGTTCCTTAATGCTGGGATTGTTTGAATTTAGCTCTTTGTTTGTTTCTTGATCTTTTAAATTTTTCATTTCTCAGACTATGTTGATGAAAGTTTGAATTTACTGCAGGACGAGCAATTGTCATTCATCCCAAGTGTTTCTTTACCTTCAAATGTATTTTCATTTGCATTCAAGCGCCGGTTTGGTCCTTCAGATAAATTGAGGTGAGGAAGACTCTCTCTCTCTACACTTGAAATATTTTGTTCTGTGGTTCATGATTGATTGGTTTGGTCTAATTTATAACTAGATATATACTATTTTAGTTTGGTTTTAATTTAACTCTTACCTAGGTGTTTTTTTTTTTTTTTGGTTTACTCACACACAACAACAACAAAAAAAAAAAAAAAAAACATTGCCTTAGTCCCAATTTGTATTATCCCCTAAGCTTCAAACATACCCATGTTGTTCAGAATCTGCCCACAAAATAAGATCATATCATCTACTATTTAACAAATAGTGTATGGAATATCTCCATAACCCCACTATTCCCTCTACTATTTACCATCCTACTACGTATGAACAAGAGTAGTGATAAGGGATTTTTTTTTTTCAACTCTCTAGAACTAACGAAAAAAAAAAAAAAGAATCAGCTGGGCTGCCAGTAACCAAGTTAGAAAACCACACATTAAAAACGCAAACCACACCCATTTTGTCCATTTTTCACCAAAACCAAATCTGCCCAATCAATAAATCAAGCAATTCCAGGTGACATGGTTACCTTATAATATCCAGCTTACTAATACCCTCATAGTCAAGCTTACAAGATGATGCTTATGTTGGGATTCTCTCAAAACCCTTGCCATAGCAATTTTAGCTCCAAGTATTTCTCTCATGAAGGGCTGGTGACAATTGAAAAGCATCACATGGTCCTTAGCCTTGAGTGCCCCTCAATGGAATTAATCTTCCATGGAAACCATCCACTGTTTATAAATTGCAACGACAGGATGTGTGAAACAATTAGTGAAACATGTTGGCTAGAAGCCTAGAAGTACCAGAATTGTGTGTTTTTGTGGCAATGCCAAACACATCTGACTTACATGCCCATCTGTTATTGTTGACATGTCCAGAGATTATATTCACCTCTCAAATTGTGGATTGCTAAATTGTGTGTATAGTGGCTTTTATTTGCTATTTTCTATTTTATTTATTTCATGTGGATAATTGGTGTGAATATTTATTATAAAGACTATCAAATGGTGAATGCAAATTATGCCTCTAGATATAAAGAGTGATGGATGCGTTTTGTCATTCTTATTTCCCTTTTTATAATATTTACATGCTCTGACACAATTCTGCACCAATGGTCTTTAGACCAAATCACCAAATGTCATATCCCCCCCCCCACCCTCTCCCCCATAAAATAAGGGGTGGAGGATGAGGTTATGGGTTCAATCCTGTTTGGTATTTTGTGTTATATTTGCCTATAAAAACTCATTTGAAAAAAAAAAAAAAAAATTAACAATTCAGTAAAGCAGAAAAAAGGGGGGGGGGGGGGTGTTGGGGGATATTGTTTCAACATTTAGAACCATGTTAAAATTGCACACAAGCTAGGAATACAAAACCTTTTAGGGCATGGGAGAATGCATACAGGTTTTCATTCTTTGCTGGGCTTCATTTCGTCCATTCATCTATTTCCAGCTTATTTTGCATCTTATGATTTGTTATGATCATTCAATGGCCAGCTACTGGTACAATTTTGATTCCAAATACTGGAGTGCTGTGTACAAGCACGTACATGGCAAAGACTTCAAGTTTAAAGCTGGTTATGATTCAGAGGTGCGCCTTGGCTGGGCCTCTCTTTGGGTAAGTACTCCTATTTGCTTCATTGCTTCTGTTATTAAACAAAATTTTTTCTTTTATCTTTAATTAGTTGGGTGGTATAAAGATTTCACAGCTGATAATTTTCTCAACATAGGCATGCTTGTTATGAGCTATCTGGTGCAGGGATTGTCAGGTCTTTTGAAGGATTATTTTCTGGTGTCTTTTGATCATTGGCTTATTTTTATGAGCACCCAAAGAACAGTGAGCTTAATGGATAGTTGAGATTGTTTTTCTCATATACTTCTAAATCACTAGCTTAAGTTGAAATTAGAGAGTAGGATAGCTTTGACCATGTGTTTATTTCTTCTTCATCACTTCACTGTATACATTGATAAGACATTCTCCAAAATAGCAAAAATAGTTTATCAATTCTGCAATTATAGATTAGTTAAATTTATTGCAAGAGAGTTGTTTTTGTCTGGAACATTGAGCTAAGTTTTGCTTGGCTTTATAATGATCTGGTTTCAGGTTGGAGATGAAGGTGGCAAAGCAAAGACGGCTCCAATGAAGATGAAAGTTCAATTCATGCTCCAAGTGCCACAAGACAACATTGGCTCTTCAGCCTTGATGTTCCGGGTCAAAAAAAGATGGGACATATAATCTAATTCTGGACAGCCTGTTCTCCTTTCTCATACATTAAATATTGGTTCTATATGGTAGCGCAGTCTGTTACATCACGGCCCGTTGTACTGATGCTTGTTGCTACATAATGAACATCATTTGGTTATTCTCTTTGAAATTAGAGCTTTAGTGGCCATCATGTGACAGGAAGATCGTATAGAATTTTAAGAGAATTCCAAATTTCCAACTACATAAAGCTATCTCCTGTTGCAATGACGTTCATTGCTAATTTTTTATGCATAGAATTTTCTATTTTATAACTTCTTTTCCAAAATAATTTATTTGCTGCATTGGGTGATAGGGATGTATGGAACTACCCCCTTATACTCTGAACTGTTCCATCTTCATCTAACCTTCAAAGAAGTACTATAAGACGATTAGATAAGACATTTTTTTGGGTATGCATTTTTGTCTGCTAATGTCGAGCCACTTGGATATTCAAGAATGTGATGACTTCATATTCTCTGAATTCAAATCCCCAAATCGCATTAGGTATTACTAGAATTGGTCCAGTGGAATTGGTCCAGTGCGGGATTCATCGTTCATGGGTTTTTAATGTGTCAATTCAATTTTGTAATTTTTTAATGGAAGAAAATGTTACGTCACTTAAAAAGATGCCATGTCATTTTTTGATAGCCATGTAGGCATTGCACTAACGATTGCTAATAAAAAGACTAATAACGTTTATTTTTTAATATAAGAGATCAATATTAATTGTGCTCACCAAGTAAATTTTAAGGACCAATAATGTATTTTGGCCTATGTTTAATTTTAAAAAACATGTATTTTCAAGGTATTTCTATTTCACATGGTAAATGGAGTCTTGTTTCAAAAAAAATAATAATAATAATAATAAAATAAAACCTCCTCAACTTTGGGTCAAAATCAAACTAAGCCCTACTCTTCTAATGAGGATTGACTCAAAGCCTAGGCCCAAAAAAATTGTGGTGAAAATTGATCTTTTAAAACAGAGAGTAATACTATTTATTTTATAATATTCTTTTATACATAATTATTGGCCTAATAAGTTTTGCTTGTGATTCATTCACCGAAGCAATATATATTACATTCAAATGCTCCTACTACTGCTACCAATTATAGCATTTCATCTCGGTAGTAAAAAAATGTGAAAATTTTTGTGTCGTGAATTATTGAAAAAGAAAAAAAGTGGGTTGTTTACTACTCTCTATATCTACCTTTAAGAAGATCTTCAAAATATTGGGTTAATAAAAATTGGACCCAATTAAAATCCTTTAACTATCTTATTATTATTACAAGCCTCTTCCTACGTGATTTGCGCGTCCGATGAGACTTTTTTTTTGTCTTAACATCTTTCACTGGTCTTGTTTTGTTGTACAGGCGAAGCAAGCCTCTTAATTCCGACTGTAAAGCCTCATTGAGAGTGACAAGGATCTCCTTTTTATCTTGTTCAAATGAAGGCCGCAAAAATGGAACACAAAGTAAAGGTGACTTATTGTACGACCACAAAAAAATTTGAATTTAGTTGCGATTTTCACTGCTGGGTTGAAACCCAATATCACTCTTCTGGACGCAAGAATTACAGAATGAAAGTAGAAGTGTGTTTACGAAGGGAAACTAAAAATCCCAAGTGACTACTATGTGGATCATAGAAGAGCTGTATACAGTGTGGATGATGGGGTTTTGAGTATTCGGGTACCTACAGGCTACAAGAGAGCTCCTGAGACTAGTGGAGTTGGCGTACCAGAGATTCCTAATCCAAAGTTTTTGAAGTATTTTGTTTAAAATTTTACTAAAGTTGATATCTTGTGTTACATGGGTTTTGACTGTATTTGATACATTTACTTCATGTTTTGTTGCCTCAAACTCTCAGTTTAAATGCTAGGTTTCAGCTTTTATTTTGGACTGGTTATAAATACTACTACGTAAATATACCATTCCTTCCCCATGTGTGGAACTAAGGCTCCCGTTTTTCTCCCATACACTTTAAGGAATGGGGAGGTATCATCTGGCTTAACTCACCACGTGCTCCGTGTTTCAAAGCATTATCTAATGGCAGGTCTGCTCTTCTTCTGCTATTTAATGATGTGCTAGTTCATACATTATAATGTTAGAGGTTATTTGGAGTTTTAAGGAGCCATTATTTAGTTGTTGGTTTTTATTTTATTTAGATTGTGTTATGAACTGGAAAACTGAAATGATAGTTTGGTCGTCGAGATGGCTAATCTCCTGAATGGGGGTGAGAGAATGGAAATTTGGGGTAAACTCTGCTTGATCATTTATTATTTGCTTATGCTCTTAAATAGTCTCAAGCAGAATGCTCAACTAGGAAATTCAAATTACAACTTGATAGTTCTGTAGCAAATTCAAATAATGAACTAATCCTAATAACAACTTGAAATTGAGATAACATTCTAATCCTAATCAACAACTTGAAATAACAAGGGAATAACAATCGGATAGTAATACATTTGGATGGAACTTATTGATAACTCCTTATCTGGTGCATGCAGCATGCTTATCTCCTCCCACAAGTTCAGGCGCTTTACGCAGAATGATCCTAGTCTGAATCAGAACATATTGTTATTATTATTATTATTTTTTTGTGGATTGGTGGAGGGCAGTTTATGTTAATGTCTGATGGTGCATAGATCAAGAAACGATAAAAATATTCTTATTTTTTATAAAGAAACTTGAAGGTTTCGCATGATCATTGGCATTACTCAAAGCAGGCCAAAACAAATGCTTTAGATAAATATGCACAAGGTGCTTATCTGCTTTCTAAACTTCATATAAAAAAGGGGGAATTGTTTATTTGGAAAAAGTATTTTGTATCAAATGATATCATGTCATCCGTATTAAAACCCAATAAATAAGGGACACGTGTCTAAAAATAACTACCCACTAGTACAAGTCTTTTATTTGTTAGCTGGGTAATTATTTTTTGTTGACATGTCTCACACTTATTGACATTATTTGATATCAAATACCTTCTCATTTATCTACATATGATTTATTATTCATTGCAATGCAGTGCGTATAAATTACTCTTTAACTTTTCTTTTCTTTTTTTCAATTTTTTTTTTTTAAAATTGGGTGTTGTGCTGGACATGTTTCATTTGATACTCTAATAATGCCATCAAAGTAATTTAAAATTAGAAATTGGGGCCTAAATACCTGAATTCAAATCTTCTATCCAATTCTTTTTAATCCTATTTTATGTTCCACAAATTAGAACTTTTTAATTAATTCCTTATTGAATGCCTTTTTCTTATATCACACACCTAATCTGGTTGTTCAAAAAGCCAAGGCCATCATGGAGAGATGCATGTTACACTATGATTTGAGCTCAATTTATCCATGTGCCTACCTTGCATTGTGGATCTTGGAAGTGGTGAATTTCAAGCACTAAAAAAACAGACGTCATCTGTTTGATTAATGACGTTACTCTTTTGGTTTTATGTGACATCCTGAACATTTTATATATGTGGATCTCTCTTTTCAGGGAACTTGTTATTTGTTACTTCCAGATCAGGATAGCTGGTATTGTATTCTTTTTAATCCTAGCTGTGCCTGTGTATGTTTGAGCAGTATACATATAAATATACTAATTTGGTGTCCACCACCACCACCAAATGTTAGCTAATGGAAATATATGTAGATAATGTCGAATCTATTTAAAAGTCAATCAACTGTTGTGGGTGAGAAAGTCTTTTTCTCTCTCCCAAGTAGGAGCTTCTCTCTCTCGCCCAACTACTGTCGAGCCCTCCCTCCCTAACCCCTTACAGGGCTCTTCCTTAGGCTTAAGCCTAACTTTCCTCCCTCAAAACTGATATGGATCAATCAGTTGTAGAGGGCTTACTCAATCTCCGCCTTACCAAAGAAGAAGAAGAGGAAATAACCATTACAACCAAGAATAGAGCAGACTTGTTAGAGGAGTGTGCGCTGAGTCTCTTTGGCCGCCTACTCTCTGAGAGAAACCAAAATTTAAGAGCTTTAAAAAGCACATTGAAATCGGCTTGGAAAATGGGTTCCGACTTGCAGATCGTGGAAGTTGGGAACAATGTGTTGCAATTCAAGTTCAATTCGGAATACCAAATGCAATGGGTTGAACGGAATGGGCCTTGGAATTTTGAAAACAACCTGTTGTTGCTGTGCAGATGGCGGAAAGGTTTGTCCGCTTCGAATATTGTTTTTACGCACTCTCCATTCTGGGTTCAGATCTGGGATCTACCCTTTGAGCACATGTCCTTGGAGGTGGGCAGAGAACTCGGTAATAGCTTGGGAAATTTCATAGAATCGGATCGAAGAACAGGGAACTCAGACCAAGCTAAGTTCATGAGGATTAGGGTGGATCTTCAGCTTGATAAACCTCTGAGACGGAGGGGAAAAGTAGCAAGTGACGATGGAGGAAAATTTTGGGTCAGATTCAAATACGAGAGATTACCCACCTTTTGTTACCATTGTGGCCGACTGGGGCACGACGACAAACATTGCCCGGAAACTGCTGAGCTTCAAAACACCTCCAGGCAGTATGGAGACTGGCTTCGTGCTTTTGGAAGTGCAAGGGTTGTGGGTGATAGATCTAAGTCGACTAGCAGTGGTGAGTTTGTCGAACGAAGGGAAGAGTACACTCACACAGGGGAAAGAAACTTCACTGCTTCAGTTATGGAGGATGGGTGTGGCAGTACAGATGGGCCCGGGAAAAACGAAGAAAACAACATGAGTGCTGTTGGGAAAAGCAGCGGCGCTGGATCGGAGAAGATGAATAGCGAACAAACCCTAGGGGGGAGTGACTACCCCACACGTGCGAGCCAGCCAGTTACAGACGCCTCTGTGGCACGTGCTGGAACCAGCGCAGCTCCCATTGGGCTCCCACGTGACTCCAGTCAAAACATGATAGCAAAAGAAGCACTATCACTTGTGGGCCAAAAAGCCCAATTGGAAAAGGACCTCATGGACGTGTCTAGCCCCATTAAGCCCACCCCGTTGCCAACTGACTCAGACAAAGGAAAAATGGAAGTCAAGACAGCATGCACAAGCCCATTACCGAGGAAGAAAACAAAAACAAAAGTCCAAATAAAGAAATTAGCTAGGGAGAAGGGGATTTCTAAGGGCCCAACCTCTGATGCTATGTCTCCACCGGTTGGCTCTAAGCGTGCAGGAAAGCTTGTATTTGAAGATGAAGAGGAAGATAACAGAAAAAAAAGGTGCACCCAGTCAGGTATTCCCCAACCATTTCTTGATGAGATATCGGCGGTAGCTGCTGTGCAGCACCGCCGGGAGCAATGAATCCCCTTAGTTGGAACTGCCGGGGGCTTGGGAACCCCCGGTCAGTTAGAGCGCTGCACGACATTGTGCACCGTTGGAAGCCCAAAATCGTCTTCCTAATGGAGACTAAATCGAAAGTTAAGCGTATGGAGAGAATAAAAAATAGAGTCGGTTTTGCTAATGGTCTCATTGTCCCCAGTCAAGGCAGAAGTGGGGGTGTAGCTTTATTTTGGACTCGTGACATTAATCTGGAAATTAAGAGTTTCTCTGGGAACCACATTGATGCTGTAGTTAGGGAAGCAGAGAGCAATTTCTTGTGGAGGATCACCGGCTTTTACGGCCATCCGGAAACTCACCGGAGGTATGACTCTTGGAGCCTTTTAGCTTTTTTACATAGTCAGTTCCAACTCCCATGGCTATGCCTGGGAGATTTTAATGAGATATTGTCAATGGATGAAAAAGCAGGTGGTTCTATTCGCTCACAGCAGCAAATGGATGGTTTTAGAAATGTTGTGGATTTTTGTGGTTTCTCGAATTTAGGCTACTGTGGAACTGATTTCACCTGGAGCAATATGCAAGAAGGTGAACACAATATTCAACTGAGGCTGGACAGAGCCTTTGCTACCCCTGAATGGGTGGAGAATTTTGAAGGAATGAGAGTCTATCATCTTGTTGACTCCACCTCGGATCACTGTGCTTTGTTCCTCACTGCTTCTCCGCCTCGACGTTCTTCCTATGTCAAACGTTTCCACTTTGAGGCACTGTGGACAAAGAATGAGGCATGCAGAGAAGTTATTGAATCTTCTTGGGGGATGGGTTTTGACTTGAGTACACCTAAAGGCATTATGGAGAATCTGAAGTACTGTGCCTCAGAATTATCATCCTGGAGCTCATCTGTGTATGGCAATATTCCTAAGAAAATTCAGTCTAAACGAAATGCCTTGAGCAATCTCACGCAGCAAGACAAAAATGGGGAGCTAAGTTCTGATATTAGGCTTCTTCGGAGAGAGCTTAATGACCTCCTGGACGAGGAGGAGCTGTACTGGGGCCAAAGAGCTAAAGCTCACTGGCTTAGAGAGGGTGACAGGAACACCAAATTTTTCCATGCTCATGCCTCGGAAAGGCGAAAGCAAAACACAATTTTGGGGATTTGGGACGAGCAAGGCAGATGGTGTGAGAAAAAGGAAAGCATTGCTCAAGCTGCTGTCGATTATTTTGATAACATTTATTCCACCGCTAGTCCCACTCGGGTTGAAGAGGTTGCAGCGGCTATTCCCACCAGGGTGTCTGAGGATATGAACGAAAAATTAATTCAAGTCTTCACCAGAGAGGAGGTAGCCACAGCCCTTAAGCAAATTCATCCAACCAAAGCACCCGGACCCGATGGTATGTCTGCTATCTTTTATCATAAATATTGGAATATTGTGGGAAATAGTGTAACTACTATGGTCTTAAATGTTCTCAATAACAATCTGCCCATAGCTGATATTAACAAAACCAACATTTCCCTCATTCCAAAAAAGAACAACCCCACAAAAATGTCGGAATTTCGGCCTATTAGCTTATGTAACGTAATCTATAAACTCATTTCCAAAATTCTTGCTAATAGGCTTAAAACCCTCCTCCCTCACATCATCTCAGAAAACCAAAGTGCATTCACCTCGGATCGCCTCATAACAGACAATGTGTTGGTGGCTTTCGAGCTTATGCACTTCTTAAATCATAAAACGACTGGGAAGGAGGGCTGTATGGCAGTCAAGCTCGATATGAGCAAGGCTTTTGATAGGGTTGAATGGGGTTTCATTAAGCGGGTCATGGAAAAGTTGGGTTTTTGTTCTAGATGGGTGAATCTCATAATGCAATGTATCACATCAGTCTCTTACTCAGTCATTATTAATGGGGCTACCTTCGGAAACATCACCCCATCTAGAGGACTTCGACAGGGAGATCCCCTCTCTCCCAGTCTCTTCCTCCTTTGTGCTGAGGGTCTCTCGGCTATCATTCATGAGGCTGTCAGAAATCATCTCCTCACCGGCATCTCCATTTGTAGAAGCAGCCCTAGTGTCACCCACCTATTGTTCGCGGATGACAGCATCCTCTTCTGTAAGGCAAATCCAAATGAATGCCAGGTGCTCAAGCAAATCCTTCAAAAATACGAGGATGCTTCGGGCCAGAAGATAAACACTGATAAATCATCTATATTCTTCAGCCCAAATATCTCCCAGAATACAAAGGAAGCAATCTTCTCCACTTTGGGCCCGATGATTGACTCAAGACACACCAAGTATCTTGGTCTTCCATCCCTCATTGGGAGATCAAAAAAGCAGGTGTTTTCTTCTCTCAAGGAGCGTGTGGGGCAGAAGTTAGCCGGTTGGAAGGGTAAGCTTCTTTCTATGGGGGGCAAGGAAATTCTTATCAAGGCGGTTGCCCAAGCAATCCCCACCTACACCATGAGCTGTTTTCAGCTCCCTCAAGGTCTATGTGAGGATCTTGAGAGCATGACAAGGAGTTTTTGGTGGGGCCAAAAGCACCATGAAGCAAAGATGGCTTGGGTCGGTTGGAAACAAATGTGCTTCCCGAAGACAAGAGGGGGTTTAGGCTTCCGGAATTTGCAAGCCTTCAACCTTGCCATGTTGGCAAAGCAAGCCTGGAGAATCCTAACCAATCCAAATTCCCTTCTTGCTCGCGTCCTCAAAGCAAGATATTTTCCCTCCGGTGACATCCTTTGTGCTTCTCTTGGCTCCTCACCATCCTACTCTTGGAGGAGTATTTTCAGTAGCCTTAAGGTTATTCGAAAAGGTACCCGATGGCGAGTGGGCAATGGGAAGCAAATCCACATTTGGGATGACAAATGGCTACCTACCCCTTCCACACACAAAGTCATCTCCCCCCCCGTTGGCCTCCCAACCTATCCGATGGTGTCCTCCCTCATTGATCCGACCACAAAATGGTGGAGAGCTGATTTGATTAGAGCTACTTTCCTCCCCTTTGAAGCTGAGACTATTCTAAAAATCCCCATCAGCAACTCTCTTCCTGAAGACAAACTGATCTGGATGGGGAACAACCGGGGTGATTTTTCTGTAAAAAGTGCGTACCATGTTGCCCATGGCTTGATTGAAGCTACGGATGTGGTGGAATGTTCATTGGGGGACCCTCTTAAACCTCTTTGGAAGAACCTTTGGCGCCTCAATCTTCCTGCAAAGGTTAAAATCTTTGCTTGGAGAGCCTGTGTTAACGGGCTGCCAACAAGGGAAAAGGTCTGCTCTCGTGGCATCACCACTTGCAATGAATGTCCAATTTGTGGAAAGGAACCTGAAACAGTCCATCATGCTCTGCTCCACTGTGACTTTGTTTTGCTGGTTTGGAATTTCTGGCCTGAGTTTCCGCTGATGATCCTTAGGAACAAATGGACTTTTCATGACTCGGCCTTGTACATTCTAGCACACAAGCCTCCCACTGATTTGGAGATGTTCCTCACTGCTGCTTGGGCAATCTGGTTCAACAGAAACAAAGTTATACATGATGAAGCATGCTCTTCTCCCTCCCAGACTTGGCAGATGGCCAAAAACTTAATTGAGGAGCTCAATGATGCGGTAATCGTTGACTTATCCACTCCTAGACCCTCTCCCCAAGCTGGCTGGTCCCCTCCTCCACCCGGTGTTTTTAAAGTCAATGTTGATGGGTCATCATCTGATCTTGAAGAGTCATCCAGCGTTGGGGTCATCATCAGGGACTGCCAAGGCAAAACAGTTGCTGCCTTCTGTAAGCCTCTTCAGTCCCATTACTCGGCTGAACTGGTGGAGGTGTTTGCAATGGAGCAAGGCATCTTGCTTGCTCAGGAGTTACAGCTCTCCAAGGTTATGTTTGAAAGTGATGCTCTTGCAGTGGTTGATGCCATCAATGAATCTGCTTTTGGAACCCCTCACGGACACATTATCCAGGACATTTCTCATGCTCAACAGTCCTTTGTTTTCTGCTCATTCAGGCACCTCAATCGGGCTTTTAATGGTGCTGCCCATGCGCTGGCCCAGTTTGCCCGTTGTAATAGGACTCTCCATTTGTGGAAAGGGGTTACCCCTTCTTTTCTAGATCCTATTGTTCTTGCTGATATGCAGCAGTAATCTGCTTGACAGATTCTATTTGTATCCTCCTTTTAGTTGCAATGCAATGCTATTTTCTCTTCAAAAAAAAAACTGTTGTGGGTGAGAAGCCGTACTAAGAACCTTGGACCTAAACACCAAAGCAAAGGCAATGAAGCATCCTAAATGATCAGGCTGCTATGACGTCTTAACAGCACATATCTTATCTCATGAGTCATGAATCATGAGTCCTTAAATATTCTAACTTTATTTTAAATAATAATTATCAAAAAAAGTTTTAGTTTGAAATAACACAGAGACAGAATAGTTGTCCTCTTTTAGTTTTAGATAGCAGAAGAAATAAATAATTAGTGCAGTGCAGTGCAGTGATACAAATTTTTTTCACAATGTATGCTATGATTGACACATATAATAATATGAGCAATGTTTATTACACACACTTATACACAACCGTACACACATCACTTTTGTACATAAATCATGACTTCAAGTCATAATTTCAATTTAATAAGTATGCTATGTGTACAGTTGTATATAAGAGACATTAACCTAATAATATTAGTATTAGTAGTAGGTCCATGTAAAGTGATGTTGTCCTGTTATCACTTTTGTAGAAAAAAATATGAAAAGAAAATTATGACCCTAGGATTGCTCTTAAAAGAAAACCAACAAAAATAAAATATGCTCATGATTTGAAGTTCTTTAGAATACTTTTTTTATTATTTATTTTTATTTATTGCAAAAGGTATGATTAGAACATGGAATTTTCTTTTCTAAGACTTCAAACAGCACTTTGTTGGACTCTTTTAACAAAAAAAAGGCAATTCACAAACAAATATGCAATGTAAAATCATTGCAATACTTTTGTTGTTGTTGTTGTTGTTGTTGCTGCTGCTGCAAATAGTGTGATTAGAACATGGAATTTTCTTTTCTAAAAAAACTAAAACGCCACTTCGTTGAACTCTTGTTACCCAAGAAAAAAAGGCAATTGGCAAACAAATATATGTAAGATCATAGCAATACTTTTTTCTGTTGCCAACAGCATGACTAGAACACGGAATTCTTTTTTTTTTTTTCCTAAGAAATTTGAAACAACAATTTGTTGGACTCTTTTGCCCAAGGAGAAAAAGACATTAGCAAACAAATATGTAAGATCATTGCTAATTTGCCATAACAAATTGTAAAGCCACATGCTTTCTGTGGTGACCTTGCACTCTGCAAAAATTTAAAAAGAATACATAATAATAAAAGGACAACTTCTATCTAGCATTGCTCTACATTCAACAAAAGGTTGCTCGCTATTAATTATAAAAAAAGAAAAAAGAAAAAAGAAAAAAGGTAAGCCTTGTATCTAGTGAGAAACCAAATTTTATAAAGTTTCACTTTTTAATTATGAACCTACTAGGACTGAGGTTCCTTCAACAATAAAGTCTCAAGCAATGGAATATAATATAATTATATTATTAACTTGTCAAATGGTAAAAATGCTTTCGTTCGTGTTTGTAGTATTTTATTTATTTATTAAAACAGTGGTATACCAATTTCAGGTTTTTGTTATTTTAACTAAATATAATTTTATGATTATAAAAAAAAAACTAAATATAATTTTACAAAAAGTACTCTATTATACCCTATAATTTAAAAGTATAACAAATTATATTCTATAAAAAATTTTAAATTAAACTCTAAAGTTTTTAAAATTAATAAATTAAACTATATAATTTAAAAAATAATACATTAAATCCTAAAATTAAAAAAATACTAATAAATTAAAATCTTGAATTTTTAAAAAATAACAAATTATTGTCAAGTGTCTTGTAACCCATTGACACTTCTGGGCATCTCCAACAAAGGCGCTTAAGTTCCAATCTCACTTTTCTTATTGTAACTATGAAGTTATTAAAAAACAAAATTGTTCTAATAAAAAATAACAAATTAAACCTTTGTTGATTTACTTTCTAGTAATTAACTTATTACTTTTAAAATTGTATAAGATTTTACGTCCCTACATTAAAAGTTTGGAAAGATAAGCTTCTGGTATTTTTTTTCATATTTATCTTGATTTATCATGTGGTCAAAATTCCTTAATTTCAAAATATTTTTATTCCCTTCTTTTGTGCTGATTTTGATAGGTAAAAAGATTCAAAGCTGACCATCCTAACTCACTTTTGTACCAGTCAAAAAAACAGTGAACAAAAAGGTTACATGAAAAGGGAACCCGTTTTCTTAATTATCTCAAAATATATATATATATATATATATTAATCCATTTGCTCCAATAAAAAAACATCCTTATTTCTTTGTTCCTCACTCTCTCTCTCCTTGTGTGTTTTGTGTGTAGGATTCTCTCTTCTTTTTTTTTTTCTTCTCTGGAAAAGGGATTAGAAAGAAAGGAAGAAAGAAAAGCTTTTATTTTATTTTTGGTGATAATCCCAAAAGAAAGGAAAGAAAATTCAGAGTTCCTCTCTGCTGTGAAGTGAGAGAGTGAGAGAGAGCAAAGAAAGAATGACTGTACCTTTATCTTCAAGGCTGTGTTTGCCTCTGACCACTACTACTACTTCTCTCTCTTCTTCTTCTTCTTCTTGTTCTTCATCAGACTTTCCTTCCAAATCCCTGAAAACCCTTCACACTGCAAGCCCCAATTTCAGTCTCCACTCTCCCTCTTCCCCTTCATCTTCTTCATTCCCTCATTCTCAACACACATGTACTCGAAAACACAAACGATCTCTCTCCACACCAACGGTATTTAATCTTACTCTGTGTGTGTAGGTGAATTTTAAGTGTTTGGCTTTGTTAGTTTTGATGTTTTGGATGCAAAAGTTAGTAAATTTTTATGAGCTTGGGAGGTTTTTTATTCTTTGCTTTTGTTTGGAATGCTTAGGCTATAATGGGTTCTGTTCATTCATTGCATTCTTTCTGTGTGTAGGTGAATTTAGGAGTTGGGCTTTGGTAATTGAGATTTTTTGGATGCAAAAGTTTGTAACTTTTTTTTTTTATTTTTTTTATTGAGCTTGGGGATTTCTTATTCTTAGCTTTTGTTTGGAATGCATAGTCAATAATGGGTTCTGTTCATTCATTGCATTCTGTCTGTGTGTAGGTGAATTCAGGTGTTAGGATTTGTAAATTTAGATGTTTTAGATGCAAAAGTTAGTAAGTTCTTATGAGCTTGGGGCCTGGGGGCCTTTCTTGTTCGTAGCTTTTGTTTGGAATTCATGGGCTATAATGGGTTCTGTTCACTCGTTGTATTTTTTGTGTGTGCAGGTGAATTTAGGAATTGGGTTTTGTTGATTTAGATGTTTAGGATGCAAAAGTTAGTAACTTTTTTATTAGCTTGGGGGCTTCTTATCCTTAGCTTTTGTTTGGAAGGCATAGGCTATAATGTATTTATGTTCATTCATTGCATTTTGTAATTTTTGGACTTCTCCCTTTATGTCAAATGAACCGGACCTTTTCTATTTATTAGATTGGTGAGAGTTGTATTTCCTATGATTGTAGGTGGAACCTATATTTGAGATTTGTTGTTGATTGGTAATAGTGTATGGTAGCTTGCATTGGAGAACTGGGCTATGTGCTTAATTATGAGATTTTAAATGTGAATATGTAGGTAAGAGAATCACATACAAAAGATTGGTAATTTTGTTTATTCAATACTTGATGGACTGAGTTATTAGAAAGATAGGGATTTTTCTTTTGGAAGTGGGGAAGGGGGATGGGAGACTAGAAAGCATTGCTATAAAAATACGTACAGTGATACAGATGAAACTTTTATAGTTTATACATTGAGTATTTTGTGGAAAGACTAAAATACTTTTATGGGGTGAGTGGCCATTTATCAATTACTACCCTCCATATTTGGTGTTGAACATGTTACCATTGTAAACCTTTTACAGTAAATTTGTTGTAGCGTTATCATTTTCCTTTTCTAATATGCTTTAGAATCAGTTTTTATATTTGCTTTGAATCTATCCTTTTTGCATATTAAAAGGAGAAGAATCCCATGAAAACATTACCAATGTGATATATTCCACCAAAGTTGTCCCCATAAATGCTAGTTGGGTTTGCTGGAATGTAAAATTATTGATTTGAGTCACTCCCAAAGGAGACTTGCCCTCCCACCAGTTTAAATTAATTGTTAGAATATCATAACTTTATTCAATCAAGGACAACCAGCTGGGAGATTTTTTTACATGGTGGCACCTGTCAATTTGGCCTTAATGTATCCGCTTGCATGTTGTGTCAATAATCCTTTATGTCTGGAGTTTGAGCACCTATAAATTATTTTTTGATTTCATATGTAGTCAATCTAAACAATTGGGTAAGGCTTTGCTTAGTTTACCATATATCAGATGTAATTATCTCTCTGTTACAATGCATAAGCACTTACAGGGAAGTATCAAGCTTCCTGTAAACCTGCTTGGCCTTGAAATGAACAGGGTTGATACATGTAATTTGCACTGTATGACCATCTTTCCACCACCAACATGAATCAAAGCTCATGTTAGTTTGAACTTGTAGATCACCACTCTTGTGGGCAGTTGGTTTTCACTAATGATTTACTACCAGTAGCTCTGTTTTTATTTGCTGGTATAGTGGCTTTGTGGACATATGAGAAGAGATCAAGACATGGATAATTGGAACTATGAAGAGGAGAAGGTGTTTAGCAAGTTTGGTTCAGATGAAGAGACTGGCAATCAAATTCCAACTCAAGCCCAAACTATTGTAGAAGGATCAGGGGCAGTTCTGATGTCAGAGTTTAAACCTGTTCCAGATGTAGATTATCTACAGGTATGTAATTATTGTGTTTCAAAATGGTTCTGCAGTTGAGCAATTAAGTTCTTTATTTTCATTTTAATTTAATTTTACTTAGGGGGTGGTTATTTGAATATGAAAGGGTCCCATCTAATGTCTCTGATGAATTTGACCATATAAGTTTTTATTTTTTAATTTTTTTTTATAAGTAATAAACTTTATTGATAGAGGAAAAAGTACAAAAGAAGAACAAAACAACCAAAGCACACAGGGCATGTACTAAGGTAAGCAAAGAACAGACCGAACCTAAGAAGACGAAAACTACATCTATCAAGCAAATCAGACAATGAATTATAAACAAAAGTTTGAAATATAAGTTTGACATATTATTGCAAATGGAGGCTTATTTTTGTGCAACTTTTTACAAAAACTTTTTGATTGGCTTAGTTTATCTTTACCATAATGATAACTAGGCATTTACAACTTTCAAGACAGAACGAGCATTTTGGCAGTTTCTTGAACTGTCTTAAGTTGTACTACTGGATATGTTCTTCAGTTTGTTTTTTAGTTTCCACTAGGGATGCTATTTAAAATTTATCTCATTGGAAAAAAAGAAAAAAGAAAAAAAAGGTTGGTTAGACTATGATTGGAGGCGGGTACGGAGTTCTGAATGTGACTTGGGTTTAGGGCTATAAACGGGCCAAGCTTTGTTGAGTAATGTATGTTCAAGCTTGGCTTGTCAGGAAAAATCAAAAGCTCGAGCTTGGCTTGAGCTTGTGACAAGTCTAAAAATAGTGTTTGAGCTTGAGTTTGTGGGAAAGCCAAAAAGCTTGAGTTTGGCTTGATTAATTAGTCAAGCCAAACTTAAGCTTAATATCAAGCTCAAACTCAAGCTCAGGTCAAGTTTTTGAGCTTGAGATCTAAAAAAATTACATGATTAAATTCTTAAATCTCTGAAATTAAGAAAAAAGAAAAAAAAATAGTATACTCATTTTATCATGCATCTAATCTTACTTATGATTAGCTATTATTCAAATTAATAATTTACATAATTAAATTCATTCACTCATCGTTCCTTATCTGCAGTTTCAACAATTGTTCAAAATATAATTTTTACATTCACGTTAGATGGTGAAGGACTAGAAAAATACTTGTTTGTAACTATTATGAATGAAAAAATTCTAACATGTTTCATAACTTTACTTTAGATGATTGATAGGGAAGGATTATATGTGACCTACTTAATTATTTATTTATTTTTAAATGTAACTATAGTCTAAAGTGGTTCTTGGTTAGTTTAAAGGAAAGGAAAAAATTAAGGTAATATAGGTAGTGGTCTCATGTTGGCTATGTCATTATTAAGATATGTGTAATAAGTATATTTGGCTAACACATATAAACTTATAAATGAGTCTATGTTAGATGATTGATAGGGAAGGATCATATGTGACCTACTTAATTATTTATTTATTTTTAAATGTAACTATAGTCTAAAGTGGTCCTTGGTCAGTTTAAAGGAAAGGAAAAAATTAAGGTAATATAGGTAGTGGTCTCATGTTGGCTATGTCATTATTAAGATATGTGTAATGGGTATATTTAGCTAACACATATAAACTTATAAATGAGTCTATGCTTGAATTGTTGTGTATCAAGCCTAATGGCTCACGAGCTTGTTCATGAACAAATTTTTTTGCTTGGGCTTGGCTTGATTATTAAACAAGCCTAAAACTAAGGCTCAAGCTTGGTTTATCTATAAACAAACAAACATGAATAAGCTTTTTATCGAGCCGAGCCCGAGTTGTTCATGATCAGCATGGTTCATTTATAGCCCTACTTGGGTTCAGAGTGGAGGTAAAGAGCTGTCCAAGTCTTGCCCTTCATATACATTTGTTATTATTATTATTGTTATTATTTTTTTAAAATCTCGTACCTTACACGTGTCTGTATGTGCATATTTGGTTTAGGTGTTAGTTTTTACCTGCTAGCTGCCTCTCAATGTCACACACCATTGGCAATGCTGCAATTCTCTCTCTCTCTCTCTCTCTCTCTCTCTCTCTCTCTCGTGTGTGCATGTCTGTGTAAACATGCATGTCCACTTTGACTTGACTTTGAACTCAATTATACCTATCAAAAAACTGTGTCCATCTAAGTCCACAGATTTTCCCATGGCGTGAAAGGAAATTAGTGCAATTAAATGCTGCAAAGAGAGGAAATAAAGGGTTTGTGAATGACTCTGTTTTCAATAGGGAAGTAGACATCCTACTGTTCCTAAGTTTGCAACCACGCCAAGTTTTCTCATTTCAGCTAATTTCACATGTACCTAGAATATGTTTTCAACATAAAGTTCTATGTTTATTCTTTTTTCTGCTTTTTTGTGCAGGAGCTATTGGCCATTCAACAACAAGGGCCAAGATCTATTGGTTTTTTTGGGACAAGGAATATGGGTTTCATGCATCAAGAACTTATTGAGATTCTTAGCTATGCGATGGTTATAACTGTAAGATGCTATAATTGAATTCTTGTGTGTGGCATTGTGCGTACACATTGAGCATTTCAAAATTTTCTATACTGTATGTTCCTGATTTGCTGAATAACTTCTTGCAGAAAAATCACATTTATACATCAGGAGCATCTGGAACTAATGCAGCTGTCATCAGAGGTGCTTTAAGAGCTGAGAGGCCAGAGATGCTTACAGTGATTTTGCCTCAAAGTCTGAAAAAGCAACCTCCTGAGAGCCAGGAGTTATTATCAAAAGTAAGAGTTTGGTTTTACATATTCATTATGTTCATCCTTCATCTTTTGTAAACTTTTGATTTTTACTTTAGTTTTCTCATATTTTACACCATCAGATAAACCCAAATATAGTTTGTTTCTCAGTTTATAGCATTACTTCATACTTGATGTGCCTGATTTTTCTCATGAATAAAATTATTTATTAAAATAAAGAACAAGTTGTGTACCAATGAGCCTAACCAATTACAATATTAAATTAAAAAATCTTGAAAATCTAAAAAATATACTATAGGATGTTTCCTGGTGCATTCATTTAATCATACAAAGATAATCTAATTGATGTGCTTGATCAATATATTTCATAATTTCTGAAAAGGAATCCTACTAAAGGTTTATTATTGTATGTAAATATTTATGTTTTATTTATATGCTTATAGGACAATGTTTGGCTACAAAGGCTACAACCAACAATAGGAAGATGGCATGTGTCCATGTCATGTGCAATACACATGACTCATTTAAAATGGTTGTATACAATCACTTAAGTGTGGTTTAGTAAATTGTTGGTTGTAGCCTAAGGCTACAGCCAAACTTTGTCCAATATGTTAAGCCCAAATAGCATTTTTTTGTAATCCCTTATTATTTTTTTAATGTACTGGCCGAGACCTTAATACTGGCTGAAACACCTGAAAAGCCCCCTGAGCAGGCTGGTATTTTATCTAATATGTTTCAGTGTTGTGCTGGGTTAATGTTTTGTACGGTACGGTTTTGACAACTTTGGTTTTAGCATCAAGTATGTAGTACAGTATAATATAAAAGGATTATGTTGTACAGTACGGAAACTTACCAATGCATGTCCCCTTCTTGGAGATCGTTAATTCTAATGATAAACATGAATACATGATATTGTATTTCTGATTTCATGGCTTGAAATGTTTCTGAACAATAACTGTGGAGAATTTTACTGATGTCTTATGGTCTTCTGTTTTATCCAAACAGTATACTCTCTAGATCTTTTAGTTAAGATTATTAATTGTTTCTCAGTATATATACTTGCTAGTAAAAAATTCTGTGAAACAGGGTGCTTCTAGTAGTCAAACGGTAGATTTTCCTCTTGTATTGGTTGATTTTTATGGTTTCAGAAATTTTGAAGTGATCCAGGTGGTTTGATCCTTCCAGAGTTTTGGTTACTATATAGTATATATTCTATACCAATTGTCTTTCTCAAAAATAAAAATAAATATGAATAAATGGAAGATAGAGAAGTTTAATATTCTTCATTGCATTTAATAGTGCATCTTCTTGAGGTGGAGACTTGTTTTGAATTTAGATATTATAATCTTTGGGTGATGGTGATAAAATATTTGTAGATATGGTGTATAAAACATTTGATATGCCCCCATAAGAATGCTTCTCGTGTTATGAAGTAAGGTCAAATTATTCCTTGGTCATTGGCTGCTAAATGAATATAAATTAGCTTGCCTTGAATTAAGTGACCAAATGAAGTCAGATAAAGGGCACGGAGGCATAGTATTTCTTAGGAAGTTCAATTGCAGTTCATATATGTTCTAGTTATTAAATCTTTTCTTGTTCTGACCCAAAAGGGAAGGGATAAAGGAAGAACAGTTATTGTTGTGATAATTTTAAGTTTTTTTGTTGGATTTGCAGGTGAAGAATGTGATAGAGAAGCCTCACAATGATCATCTACCCCTATTAGAAGCCAGCAGGTTTGTAATTTATTTTCTCCAGTTACTCGTGTAGTCTTCTGATGCTTTATAAATGAGCAAGGAATGAAACTCATCTTACCGATGGCCTCTTATCTTGGTTGATACCATATTCATCCTTGGTGTGAAGTGAAACCTGTCATAGCTACATGTAAAATATCAATTTATAGTAGGTGGCTGATATTGGACACCTGTTCGGAAAAAGGCTGAAGTTGCTTGTTAGTGCTGGACAGGGTGAGTTCTATCGGGAAAAGCGTCTTCCTGCTAGATGGAAATTGTTGCAATTGTTGAAACAAATGCTGTCTTTGCATAGCTAAACTCACTGGGTCCAATTGTCAATGAGACAAGCTGACTCTTCTCTGGTCAATGCTCTGTTCACCATGTGGGTGAGCTAGATTTTTTTAATAAATCTTGGGTAAATTGTTGAGGTTTAGATTTCTAGGTGACCAAGCATGAGCAATAATTATGAGCTTGACAAACTTGCGTGACAAGCCTAGCTAAAGTTTACCTGCCAATTTGTTCAGACAAAAACCACTTTGAGAATTGGGAATTAAATTCTTGCTTATCTAGCACGTTTCTCATTGCAATATTGTGATAGCCAACTTGTTTTGGTCTAGACTAGTAAATAACCTATCTTATAAGCTGACAAGCCCTAACATAACCTGAATTTAGTTTTACATCATGGGCAAGTGCCTTGCATAGGTGCAGCCATTTCTCAAGGCAGACAGCCAAATCTTTTATGAATTTCATATATGGTTTCTGAGAGGAATTTATAGCTTTGATGGTGATCGTGCAGGTTGTGCAACATGGATATCATTTCACATGTACAACAAGTCATTTGCTTTGCATTCCATGACAGTAAGTTGCTTATGGAAACCTGTCTAGAGGCCAAAAATATGCGCAAGATTGTGACCCTCTTCTACTTGGACTAGAGCAGATTGCTCACTTCTGTCCATACATTGCAGAAAGATTCTTATTTTTGTTTGTAAATTAGGGGTTTAAATGAGACATTATTTTTCTTTGTAGATTGTAACAGTGAGAAAGGGGGCCAATTTTCTCCATTATTTCTTATTGTTAATAGGAAAGAAACTATTACAGATGTACCAATTCAAATGAATGCTCATGCATGTTGCATGCTTGCAATATATCTGATTCGTTTAGATTCGGTGAAATTAGAATTGTTGATGCAGTTCGAATGAGAATGTCGTTAGCTTGCATGACAGTGCTGCTAATATGCAAGTACTACATATTTTTTGTTAATTAGTTTAATCCTTATAGTCTGATGGGTTGGACTTTTTTAAAATGTGGGGTGGATCACATTCGATGAGCCTTGTATAAAAAAAATATAATATATATATATATATATATATATATTATATACTGTTCAGACGATTTTGGTTTGGTTCGGTCTGCTTGTGATTGAAACCGGGATTTAACCGAAAAAATCAGTTTTTAAAAAATAAAATTGAAAAAATTAGCTCAGTTCGGGCAGTCCATTCATTTATTTTCAGCCATAGTAAACATTCTAGTCTTGTACAGGTAAAAATGACGTTTAAAAAGATCCCAAATATTGCATTCTTTGTTCTTTTTATTGTTTTAATTGGGAAAAAAGAGCCGCTGATGTGGCTCAATAGAAGCGAAATAGTAATAAAAGCTATGTTTCAGTTGTTAGATATTATATAGATATTGATATTGATTTGGATTATAGTTCCATTATGTTTGATGCGCACAATATCGAGGGAACTAACTCATACAATTGAGCATGCAAGGAAGTGTAGGGACTCAATTGGTAGTTATGTTTATTAGTTCAAAATTTGACTGTTTAGGAGTTCAAAATTTGATTGGTCTCTTGCATTGGGTTTCACCATTAGTAACTAGCAAGTTCAAAATTTGTGACTATGTTCACTAGTTCAAAATTTGATAGACCATGTTTACTAGTTCAAAATTTGATTGGTCTTGTGCATCGGGTTACACTAGTAGCAACTAGTAAGTACAAAATTTGAGACCATGTCTACTACAAAATTTGATTGGATTCGTGCATTGCGTTTCATTAGTAGTAACTAGTAAGTCCATTCTAGAGTTGTTGCCTTTTGTATTATTTATTATTCTTTAGACTCTTTTGTGTCCATTGTACATGAAGTAGTCTTTTTGCAATAAAATATTTCTTAACTTAAAAAAAAAAAAAAATTATATTGACCTCCCACAGGGATTGTTGAAAATACAAACACCTTTCTAGGTTCTTTTGAAATAACACTGACCTTTCCTTGGGTGCAAAAAATGATCTAATTTTAAAGGTGGGGGTTCAGTTCAGATTGGTGTCTGGAACTAGTATAACATTGAAGGTGCTGTTTTAGTTTTGAAGAAAGTCAGATTTGGATAGTGATGTTGATGGTAATGGTTTTGATTGCTCTATTAGGATTTTATAGTTTAGTGAAAGGAGGGGAGAAATGAGCATAAAGATGACAAGGATGTGAACTATTCTCTCTCATTGTGGAGTCGATGTTATTTTAGATAACAAGTCATAGTTTTGCCTATTTGGATTATCAGATCTCAATGTAATTTACCCAATCAAATAATAAGAACATGAATGATCAATGGAAGTATCCAGTCCTTCATGTGAACTTTTTATTGAATATGCAATTTCCTTACAAAAGAAGGAAACCACCCAAGGAGGGCTCATGTCAATGTAGAGGAATTGGTCTCCTTTTAACATAGAAGAGTGCATCAGTCAAATATTGAGATCATTGGAGCGATCTCTCTCTCTCTCTTTTCCTTTTTGAGCTTTACTTGAGGAAGCATCAAATATCCTTGAGCTGCTCTTTTGGTTTGAAATGGTTAATTTGAATAAAATGTCAAATGAGGCTTTGGATGAAATGCCAAACGAAATTTGGAGGAAACCACCCTTGTTACACTTTGTACCTTGGCGTTAAGTTTGTTGTTAACTTGAACAAAAATTCAAAGTTCAGGGTGCAAAGTGTAATTACCCTTTCTAGTCTACCTACATATTACTTTTCCTTATTTACTATCCTTGTAGCAGTGGCTAATAGGTTGGAACGTATTCAAAGAAACTTTTTATGGGGGTCTTCAGAGGAGTGTTTCAAACATTCTTTGGTGGCTTGGGAGAAGGTGTGCACACCTTTGGAGATGGGTGGTTTGGGCATTAGGAAGATAGTGCTTTTTAATCAAACCCTATTAGGGAAGTGGTTATGGAGGTTTGGACATGAAGGAACTCATCTTTGGAGGAGGGTTGTCGCCACTAAATATGGAGAGGGTCAAGGGGGGTGGAATACTAAAGTATGTAGAAAGACCCACGAGTGTGGTCTTTGGCGTGGTATTAATGAAGGTTGGGAGAGATTCTCCAAACATTTGGCCCTAGTGGTGGGCAATGGCTCTCGTATTCTTTTTTGGCATGATAGGTGGGTTGGAGATACTTCACTTAAAATGCTCTACCCTCAGCTATATGCGTGTTCAAATGACAAGGAAGCTTGCATTTCTGATGTATTGTATCAGCAAGAGGGTGGAAATGATAGTTATTGGAATTTGAGATTTTATAGGGACTTTCACGAGAGGGAATTAGAAGCTACCTTCTCTTTCCTCGATTTCATTCAAACTCGGATTCCTAGGGGTGCTGGGTGTGACAGTTCCCATTGGTGTCTTAATAGGAATGACAAGTTTGATATTGGGTCCTATTACATTAAGATCCGAGGTGGTTTTATCCCTAGTTTCCCTTGGAAGGGTATTTGGAAGGTTAAGATTCCTAAAAGGGTGGCTTTTTCATGTGGACAACAGCACTTGGTCGGATACTTACCTTGGATAATCTGATGCTCTAGGGTCACCCTTTGGCAAATTGGTGTTGTATATGCTACTATAATGAGGAAACTATGGATCATCTTCTCCTATACTGTCCTGTTGCTCACTTGTTGTCGCTCTCTCCCTCTAACATGAAAACTACTTTCCTCTGTTGGACTCACTCTTTCACTATGTCAATTGTTGTGGATCATAGTCGATGACCGTCATGAAAATAATTTTAGTCTGTTGTGGGTTGTTGGTTATGGTGGTTATTTTGGTAGTGGGCTAGGTTGTTGGTTATGGCGATGGTTTTTGAGTAGTGGGTTTGGCAATAATGTTTGATATGGCTGTGGGTTTGTGGTGCACAGGCTTCTCTCTCTCTTTCTCTCATTTTTTCTCTTTTTCCTCTAATCTCACTTGTCTTTGACTCTCTTTCTATTTTCTTTTTCCTTTTCTTGTTCTATTTTCCTTTTCCTTTGCTTGGCCGAATTTAGCCTTCGATGGGACTTCTTTCTCCTATCCGTTCCTTTCTCATTTTCTCTATACAGGTTAATGGCTAGATTTGGGTTTGGCCAACATTTTGTTATGGATCCACTGCAGTTGAGTTAAGGCCATTAGGTTTTTTGGGTTTCTTTATGAAGGAAAAGAAGTTTTTCCTTTTGGTTTTCTTGGCTACCAAGCACTAAATAGATGAGACTTTGACCGGCTTTTTCTTTCAATTTCCTTGGCTATCAAACATGAAATAGAGAAGATTCATGTGGCTTTTCCTTCAGATTTTCTCGACTAACCAAACACAATCATTAATAATTTTCTTCTCTCTCTTTTTATTTTTATTTTTTTTATATATATATATTTTAAGAAAAAAAAATCCTAAGAAAATCATTATGTTGTTGAAAATTCAAAGAAAAAGGAAAAAAAAAAAAAAATCATTGTGAAAAAAGGAAGGAGCACCAAGTGTTTGTGGGTTGTCTATCTTTTATCTCAAAAAAAGTGTTTGTGGTAAGGGTGTACAAAATATCCGCTTGACTTGTCAACCCATGCAAACTGCAATCGACCTGCCCGTCTTGTGCGAGTCATTAAGTTAGATGGTTTGGGTTGGACAGGTTAGACCCCCAAAATAATGGATTAGGTTGGGTAACGGATTGAAAATTTGTCTACCTGCTACAACCCAACCCGCCTGCTTAATTAATCATAAATAAAATTATATATATATATATTGGCTCAAATTGTTCAATCGTATATTCTGTATTTAAATTTAATCAATTCACTTAATCAATTTTTACAGCTAATCAGTAATCAATTCCTTAAACAAATATAAAAAGTTAATATTGAAACCCTAAACTCACTTCAGCCATATACTACACTCTATATTTAGCCTTCACCTTCAACCGCTTCCTCCTCCTCCCCCCCCCCCCCCCCCTCTTTTCCTTCTCTTTCTTGTTGTTTTGTCGTTTTCTTCCTTAACCTTTTTGAAAAACTGGAGGTCATTTAGTTTCTAATAATAGAGTTAGTTATAATGTTGTGCACGTGTAAGACTCTTAGTGGTTCTTATAGTTTGTAATATGGTTAGTTTATGCACCGAAGTTGGTTATCCTTGTATGTAAGTATATATATATACTCTATAGTTTACCAAAAGTATATATATACTCTGTATTTAGTAACTAACTATAGTTTGTGATAATTGTTTTTAAGAACATGCATACCATTTTGAAGTTTATTTGTTATGTTGGTATGTTATTATTTCGAATCATTGATATGACTTTGGGAATGTTAAGATTTTAGGTTTGTTGATTTAATTTTCCTTAGTTGTATAGTAGCAGCCTTTTTTTTTTTTTTTTTTTTGGGTGGAAACTAGGTCTGTTAGAGATGATATATCTATTTTTCATTGACCCTATGTTTATGTTGGAATTGAGACTATTCAATGAAATCTACCTTTAATTTTTTGTATACATTAGTTATATTTTGAGATTATTCAATAAGAAATTGTATTTTGTGATTTTTTTTAAAAGAACATTGTTTATGCCAACCCGTTTAACCCGCCGAATTGAAATCGCCAAAATTTGTAACCAATCTACCGGGTTTAGACTTCGGTGGGTCGGTGGCGGATTTCAATTTTCCCAACCCACTAGTGGCAAATTGGATAGAAATATTGGTCTTTACCTGCCTAATCCGATCTGTACACACCTCTAGTTTGTGGGTTGGAGAGAGAGTGTGTGAGGAAATAGTGTGTAACACCATTAGTGTTTAGGGATTAAGTTGAATAGTTTTGAAATGTCTTGGACCTAATTGGCATTAGCCCCAACCTCCTTGATAGTGTATTTTACCTTTTTATTTTTATTTTTATTTATTTTTGAATGTAACTTGGTCCAATTTGGGGTGTGGTCGTGAATGTTTCAGGTTTTAAGCTTAAAACGTGTGGATAATTGTAGATAGTAGTTATTGCATGCAAAAATGGATAAACAAAGATGAAACCTGGGCAGTTAAGGCCCGTTTGGATTGAGAGGAGGAAAGAGGAAGAGTGGAGGGGAGTAAAGTAAAGTTGATTAAAAATAAGCTAATTTTGAACCAATTTTACTTTACTCTACTCTACTCCTCTCTCTCTCTCTCTCAATCCAAACAAGCCACTAGTTGGGCCAATTGGATTAAGATTATCACTAGACCCCCAGTTCCCCCATTATGTTTATGTTATGATTATTTGTGAATATTGCAATACTTGTGGTAAGAAATATAGTCTACAGTAGTTAAAAGATGCATTGAAGAAGAATGCCATACGAACAAACCTCTGTACATAACTTCTAAAACTAGGAACATTAGCAGTCATCGTCATCAGAGTAGTTGCCATCACTATCAGGTTCATATATCTGATATTCTTCATCACTTGAATTAGCGTCATTTATATTATTATCACCTGCTTCTGTGGATGGAAAACTATCAAAAAGCTCCTGCAAATGGGTTCTCGATATGTTCTCCATGTTTAGATCTAGGCAATGTATAGGAAAGCCAATGGTGACAACAAATCTAAACAAATTTCCACAACAGTTAGCACCGATTGGTCTCAATAATTTTTCTTGACAAAGTAGGGCAACGTTATCTTCATGGATTCTTTATAAATGTGAAAATTCTTCTTGCATCTCCACTGTTGCATTGCAATAGAATTGTCTTTTGGCATAGTACTACTACTCTGTCAAACTGAAATTTTGTTTAGTTAATTTTATTTTATTTTTTATTTTTCATTTTTTTCCAAGGTACGTAAAACATGACTGAGGGCTGAATTATTAATTCTTGTACTAAAAATAGAGGCTTAAACAAAAGAACATTATTGAAATAGTAAAAAAGGATACATGATTGTGTCTGCAGAGATATTTCACCGTCCTTTTCAGCCTAGAAACAAGAAAGCATTGATAAACACAATAATAATGAATTAATAATTCAGTTAAATGTAAAGAATTAATAAACACAAAAAAGGCACGTAAGAAATTAAGACAACATTGATTATATATGTACAGAAAATCCAGCAAAATGTAAATTCAGTTAATAGAGAAGTCAGTACCAGATCAAGAGCCTCATATCCATCCAATTCATCTTCAGCATTGTCAACTTCATCCTCCTCATCATCTTCAACATTATTGGGTTCCACATTATCTTCATCACCCATAGGTTCTACATCATTAAATTTAATTAGTACTTTCAAATTACAAAATTAAATGAGTGTGCAAGAAAATATAGATTCTTGCAATCTCTCTCTCTCATACGTTCAAAATTGGTGAGTTACAAAAACCACAGGAACCACAGTAAACCAATAGGAGTGTACAAAGTATTGACAACCATTTGGAATATGAGAATTATGTGGAAAATACTATGATAGGAAATTAGGGAATGAACCCTAATATTAGTTCAGCAATGTTTCAGTGTAAGAGAATAAGATCATAAGTAGATATGAGATGACAAAGAAGATAGAAGAGAAGGTAGGGTAAAGAGGTGAAGTAATATACATGCTATGGAAAGAAGCATATATAGTCTATATGGAATAACAAAGAAAGCATCACTATTCAACTGATATTTCAACACAACAATTCCACGCAGACAGAAACATGAGATAATTTTCCACCATCATTTGCCTATAATAAAGCAATGATCCATGCGTACAGGACTTATGCTTGTAAGGATTATTATTATTGATTTTAAATTGGTAAAAAAATAGTTTATAATAAAAGTAATAATTTAAAAAATTCTCATAATATTGACAAGATTTCAACAAAATTTACCAAGGAGGATGGGACTAAATAAAAGATAAACTAATAAATATCTGTGCTTTAGATGTCAGACTGACAGGACTGTTTATTTGTTATTGTAGTTCATTGATTTGATCAGTGTAGTCAAAGGCGAGCCGGGCACTCGCCTAGGCACCCGGGCGAGGCGAGGCTCCACTAAGGCACCTCAAAGGCTCTAAGGCGACCGCCTTAAGCCATGAAAAAGGCGCTAAGGCAAGAGCCTCAAGTTTTTTTTTTTTTTTTTTAATTATTATTTTTTTATATAGAAGTTTGTTGTGAAACCTATTTTTAGACTATTAATTTCAAAAGGCATGTTATAAAACCTATTGTTAGTTAAATTACTTTACAAATTTGTTTTGTATGACTTATTGTTACATAGAAGCTTATTGTAAAACGTATTGTAAGAACTAACTAATAGAGCCTAAACCATGTTAATCCTATATTGAAATAATTTGATAGACCTAATTTCTTCATGCTACACATTGAAAAACACTTCATTATAATATTATAATACACTAGGTACATATGATATAAGTTCTATATGTATAATAAATATATTAAGAACTTGGCGCCTCGCTTTACTCGGGCTAGCGCCTTTTTGTCGCCTCACGCCTCGAGCGATACAAGGCCTTGGCACCTTAAGGTCGCCTTTCGCCTGACTACCTTGGATTTGATGACTTTTCCAGCCATTTGTGAACAGTATAGAGAGTGGAATGATGGAAAAGAACATCGAAAATTTAAAAATAGTTTCTCCGATTATCAGGTGATAAACCTTCTCACCATAATAATTTTGCTTTATATCCTGTTGATCAAACTGATACTACAATGTTCACATTTAGAGTTCAGAAACCTACTTTTTAACTTATTTGCCGTCTATCTGGAGGTGTCCATGGGTAATCTGAATTTTTGGTATTTCTTACCCAACAATCATAAAGTGTGGATTGAAGTCAAATGAGTTATAGATGTCTTTTTAACATGATCTGGCTTCCTGCAAATTTGGGATTTCTTTTTCTTTATTTATTTATTCTTTTTTTTTTTTGGGGGGGGTGGTGTTGTTCGGGGCAGGATTGCATGCCTTGCTTTGGGATCTTTTCTCATCCTTTTTAGCACTCTTTCCGAACTCATAGTTTATGATAGTAGACTTGAGTTTGAGATGGACATTAGACAAATTAATATAGGGTACGCTTAAATTTTGTGGGGTTTACCCTATTCCCTGTTGAGCTCATAGTATTGCTCTTGTAAAATGGGCTTTTGCCCTTACGCCTAATAAGGATGACTTCACATTATAATCATTATTAACCAAACAAAAATTAAATAGTTGAGAAGTCCTTGAGTTTAGTCAGCAAGTGGTACCTGTATTGGCTTGTTGGTGCTCTTCATGAAGCTTTAAGGCGTCTTTGTTGCATTCCTTCTTTAACTTTTCAAACTTTTCAGAAGCAGCTTTAAGTAAGTTTTCTGCACCAGCTTGGGGGAAGACTGATAAAAACCTCACCTTAACACGTTGTCTTAAGCAATCAAGCATGTGCTCTGAGAACCATCCTGCTCCAAACTGCAGATGTAAATAATAACTAATAAGTTAAACATGATCCAACTAAAACTGAGTATATAGCTTGCACATTCAAATACTACACTATATGCAGATTGTAGGCATACATTAAAACAAAAAGATACCAGGATTACCATCACTAAATTAACTGTATGGAAGTAAGAAGAAATTGTATTATTCAATTTGATAATTTTTCACCAAAATATTTAGGACTTGTGCTAATAAAAGGTCAGTATCTCTAACCAACTTATTCCATGACAGAAACACAGAATTTCTTACTGGAAAGACTGTTACTAGATACACTAAGTTATGTCCATGGCATTTTAAATGAAAAATCCAGCAACTTGCTTTAAAAAACCCTGGTAGCAACAGAAACAGCTAATGATTCTTGCCACTATAGGCTTTAGGTCAAATTAAACCTTGCAAAATCAGGCATCATATTTATAATATACTCAGCCTATCTGTCTCATATTTAAAATATACACAAATCCACAGAACCAAGCCAGCAGCCTCTACCTCTATCCAAATTCCCACCTTCAAAAACAGTTTTGTAATTCCCTGTAACTTAGGCATCTTATTAAGTTTGAGGGAAAGATATGGATTATGATTATAAGAATTATTATTAAGGGGTTTTACAATTAGCATTGGCCAGACATGATGTGTCACAATGATGTTAAAAGCACCAAGCGCACTTTAGCACTAAGACCTCTTTAGAACCTAAGCACAAAGCATAAAGCAGAAGAGCACATCTAATTGAAGTAAAGCGCACATTGTTAAATATAAAGTAAATGAAGTCTCATAAAAGATTATTAAATCAAAAAATTTTAAATAATTAAAATAGAAACATATATAGCTTATTAGCTCAAACAGTTGGAGAATTTCAGAATTGTGCAATTGCACAAAGCTTGTAGGCTTTAAATAATATATAGGCTATTTCAAATTCTTAAAAGTTCTGCACGGTAAATTTGGAAAGAATTATTAATGCAGAGTATGATAATCAAAAAATTATATTAAATTTAAACAAGACACTGATACAATTCTCATGAACTTCGCAAAATAAAATAGGCAGTCCATAGGCAGGGTAGCAATGATCAAACAAAGTATATATTTTAATGAAAATACACCCAGCAAAGATCAATGAACACTAAAACAGGCAAAGTAGTGACTTTTATTTATCAAGCATAGTATTTTCAGTGTTTGAGTGTGTTGACTAATTTTTGACACCAATCTGGCCCTTTTTTTTTGCTTAATTTTGTTGCCCATGGTTATGTGTTTATAGAATTTTTTTTAATTGGATTGAGTTGCTTTTATAATTAATGTAATCCTAGTGCAACCAAAATGTAGTTTTTTGATTGATTGAAACAAGGCGTTGTCCCAGTAACTAGTAAAAGTTATAGTAGCATGATGAAGATAATGAAAGAATCTCAGCCTGATAACCTTGTCAAAAAACATGCTTTCCATTTCTTTGGACCTATAATTGGAGCCAAAGTATCAACCCTGCTTAAGCCAACATGGGTAGCGGTTAGCAAAAGCATAATAATTTCCTTGAGCAGTAAGTCAGTAACCACCACTCCCTAGTCCAAAATACACTAAACAGGGTGTAGTTGTCACCTTAAGTGGTTGCTAAATGAACCCACAAGACTAAAATTCTCTGGCTAAATATATCAGAACTTTTATCCATCAACTTCTAGTCTTAGGGCAAATAATAAAGGCTTCATTGTATGGATGAAAAGTGACCACATAATCCTATGGTTGATTTCAGAAAAATAAGGATCATAATATTTAAAGTTTTAGTACCCTTCAACAATCAATTTTAAAGTTGCAGTAACCTGAAATAATGTTAATTTATTACTTATCAAAAAAAGAAACAATGTTAATTTATTTATCCATAAGCATCAACACAAACCTTTTTTATTTATTTTTAGAAGTAAAATTTATTAAAAAAGCAAAAAGGGTGTCATCCATGTACACATGAAGTGTACAACAGATAAACCAAAATTAAAGGCTAAACGAAGCCTCAACACTAAGCAAAATGGAGTGGATACCAAATTAGACTCATTAATGCTAATTGATTTTGTTGGACCTGATTAGTCACGATTAATGCTGATTGACACAGATTGATGCTATTAGCAAGATTTGATTTTTACTTGAATTTTATCTAAATTTATGATGTAATCTCATTTGGACTTGAATTTCTTTCCATATTTGATGCAATCTTGGAGACTCTTTAAAGGGCCTAGAGTTCCTTATTGTAAGCAATTGATCATGAATTCATAAAATTGGGTTGGGAGATTTCTTCCCGTGCTTAGTTCAGATTCCAAGCAAGCCCAGGTGCTGATTCTTGGGTTCATATCATGCTTAGTGCTAATTTCAAACCCCTCCCAGATTAGATAGATGATATGGATTTGATGAAACCAGCAGAGAGTTCAGGGAAAAACATGACTAAAAAATATTCAAAATTTGGCTTATTTTTTATGTGGGGCCTTCTTGGCACCTTTCATGAAACTCACTGTGCAAGTTGTCTGTGTTGAAGGCTTCCTTATCTCTTGTTGAATGTAATCATCAGCAAGTTCAAAAAACTGCAATGATGTATGGAGCTTGTAAGGAAAAACTCGAAACGCACATACGTCCTCCCATCTATGCTTCAACCTAGTAAAATGAATAACAACAAAAACAATCAGAGTAATTACTTCGTACAGTCACTCAACCTGCATAAAGTACGTTCTGCAATTCAATAAATATTTTATCACTTATCAAGAAAAAAAAAGACAAAGGAATCAGAATCTATAAATATGCTCTATTGTACTCCACAGCTGTTACAGTTCAATTTATGAGAAACTGGGTAATCCGGTTCATCGAAGGCAAGGTTGCCAAGTTCTTTTTGCAATTTTCTTATTTTTATTCTTCTTCATCCCCTTTCATATCTGCATTTGTTCTCTATTTCAATGGTTTAAGCATATGGATACCTAGTTTTACTTCTAAACTTCTATTTTACCATCTCAACCACCCATTGTTTGCTAAACAACCCTAAAAGTAAGATTACTGAGTGAACCTTACATGAGTCTAAATTTACATCAAGCGTGTATAAACAGAGTCCTAGATATCTATAATGAAGCATACAAAATCAACAAAATTAAAAAAGCATAACCCACTAACTCTTCATAAATAATTCTCATAAATTCATGCAAAAGAGTCATGAAAGTAAACTCCTTTGTCCCTAATAAGATGGATTTCTTAGTCTGCTACTTACTCTTAGTCAAATAATTTTCTTCGATAAGTAATAAATTTTTATTAAAAGAAGACTACATGTACATAATAACACACACAAAGAAGCCTAAAGAATTACAATGATTCTCTTACTTAAATAATTTGATACTCTATTACCTTCACTGTAGATATGCAAAATATTAACCTCCAAGATATTATCACAAAATATTCTTTTACAATCCTGAATGATAATTACGATTTTACAAAGCTCCCTTGGTGTACCTAAAATACTTTCAATAACAATTTTTGCACCACCTTCAATAAAGAAGCTTCTTATTTAGCCCTCCAACTAGCTAAGATTTATATATTTCTTAAATCCATACGCTCTAAAAGCAGAACCAGGAGATCTCTAACCCAATTGATTTATGCACATATAGGACGACTAGAAGAATCTATTAAAATTTTGATGCATAGATGCTAAATCACTCTCTTTAACCATCAAAATTTAGGTTTAGCCAACCCTCTATAAAAAGAATGCCCTTAATATAATAACATTCGTTTTTGCTCTCATAGCTCCATTAAAATTAGCACATGTTTCTAGACATTTCCTCAAGGCTTTGTTTGAGTGGATAAATGCTTTGGCATTGTTTTCATTTAGCTCTTTGTACTTTCACTGCTTGATGTTGGTGTACCCGTTGTATACATCCTGTGTACATGGGTTATGCCTATTTTCTTTAAATTAATGAAATATTTACTTGTAAAAAAATAAAATAAAATAAAAGTTATACCATATGGACCAGGGTTGATCCTACTAAAAGTTAAAACAACAAAATAAATCATATTTGCAACTGTTTAGTGTCATTCAGATGTTATCTTTTAGACAAGAATTTCTTTACCAACTTCAACCAGTTAATAACACTATAAACTTGATGCACCTATTAACAATTAGGTCACCAACATGCTCAACTATCGGACGCCTAAGGAAAACAGGATCTTGGTTTTCAATATTTCCCCAAGTATGTATAATACATATTGTCTGTGTTCTTCCTCTTTATTTTAACAAAAGTTTAGTAGGGAGTTTGGCTTTATAAGCAGTTTCTTTTCAGAGTTGTTGATGATTGACAGCATACTATAAAGTATCACACTGTGCAGGCCAATACACTATGAGAATGCAGCTTCAAAAAAGGATCAATTATCATATATCTTAATCATAGAATTTTACACGAGTAATTATTAAATCCCCTCTCTCTCTCTCTTGCATCCCACAAAGGTAATCTGCAACATGGTAGATTTGGGTTTGTGGTATATATATCAGGACAGTACACTTTTGTGCCCAATACAAAAAGCAGTGGGGATCGGCTTGGTTTGCTACTTGGGGTCGCATGCTGTTGTGGTGAGCATTGGGGTGCTAATTTGGATTGCTTTAGGAATAACATATAATATAAAATTAAATTAAAAATTAGATTAGGTTTTGAAAAGAACTTACCCTTTGTCTGTAATAGCATCACAATAACTCCGTAATGGTTGTGGTACTCGAAAATCAATTCTTTGATATCTGCATAAAAAAATACTAGGAAGATAAGCATCAAAGTAGTAAAGGTTCAAAATCATTCTAATTCTAATAAGGGTTTTGTTTAAAAACATGTATAGGTATATGTATGTACATATGTATGATATTTATGTTACTAGAATGAGAACAAGTGAAGGCATCACAAGTGAGTTTCTTATTATAATAAGTTTACATCAAGAATTAGCACTAAGTCTATATCTCTTCACTGGCTATGAATGAACTTACTGGATTGATTTAGGATGAAGTCTTGTGGTACCAAAAAAAATAAATTATGTATATACTTTTTATAGATGATTTGATTTCAGTAGACAAAACTAGATGGGGAGTTAATAACAACTTAGAAATTTAGAGAAATGCTTTAGAATCTAAAGACTTTAGTTAAATAAGCACATGGAGTGTGTAATTTTAAAAAAAGTAGAAACAAAAATGAACTGGTTGACGGGTTGTAATATTTGATCATAAAAATGCTTAAAGGTAGTTATTTTGATATCTGGATTAATAATTCATAAGGATGGAGAAATTGGCAAACATGTAGATTATAGAAAAAGAGCATGGTGAATGAAGTAGAGAAGTAGGAGCATTGTGTGATCATAGAATACCTATTAAGTTAAAGGGAAAATTTTAAAGGACTAATATAAGACCAGCTATGCTCTGTGGTATTGAATACTGAACTATTTAGAAACAATATATTCATAAAATAAATGTAGCTAAAATGAGAATATTAAAATTAATATGTTGAAGTATAAGATGAAGAAATTCATTTAAAGATATAATTGGCTCTTACTGATTTAAAGGTGAGAAAAAGTCACTTGAAATGATTTGTCCATGTGCAAAGGAAAGTAATTAATACACCAATGAGAGAGAGATTTGATTCAAGTCAAGGGAACAAAAAGAGGTATACTAAAACCTAAAATATGATAAGATGTGACAAATGCGTTAAGTATTGATTAGAAATAGAAGTTCAGACATTCAAGAACTCTCACATGCATGAACCAGGATCTTTGCGAGGATCGTATCCTTTTCTGATCCAAAACCTGAGAAATGGTCCGCTTGAAAAGTAGTATGCAATCCTAGACAGATGCCTGCAAGATCAGACAAGTGCAAAGGCCACTGGCAAATATCAGATTTATCCAAGTTCCACAAAACATTCAAATAAAAAATAATTTAACTACAAATGGGCAAGTTTTTGGGCAGAAACACACCTTCTAAACATCTCAATTGTAAAACTTAAGCCTTTATCAAGCAAACGTTCATTTAGTGATTCCTTGGGCCATATAGGGCGCTCATCAAAGAGATTAGTAAGAAACATTTGCCACTCCCATTGATTTGAGCCTTGGGTTACATATTCCTCCCAATTTACTTTCTTAGGAATCTGTATGAATGTTAAGTGCAACATGGACAAAACAAATAACATTGTGCAATGCTCATTTTGAAATTTCTCATGTTTTATTCAGTAACAGTTATACCTTTTACTGGCACTTCTCTTAACTGACAACAATACTAACAGAAAGAACTCACAGCATTGTAGATTATTAGATAAAATGGTAATGAAATTTACTAAAACTGACTGCTAAGAGAATCACATGAGCCTTTAGTTTAAAAGTCAGCAACCTTGTTGGAGTTTTAAATCATTGAAAGAAATGCATATCAGTCAACAGTGGCCTCACAAACATCTAGGAAGGATTGCCTCCAATATATAAACTATCTCAAACGCATCCACAACTGACAAAAAAAAAAAAAAGGAGTGCATTTGATCACACATGAATAACATGATCACATTGCACAAAAAAACACTACATTCTTTGAAAGGGCCCAAAATAGATGTAGAACAGTGATGTGCATGACCTCTAAGCTTACAAAATTGTACTGTAGAAACTTTTTTATTTTATTTTAATAAGTTAAAGAAAAAAGGCAAACTTGGTTAAGACAAAAGAGTGCACAAGTTTCTTATCATCCAACTTATGCAGGCATAAAAAAGAGTAATCATATATCTAAAGTTCCCACAAATAATTAGTTAGTTACATCTTATGTCAAAATGGATGTATCTGCCACATGGAACTTTAGGTTGGTCAAAATATCTTCTCACTTAATTTTCACTTATGCTTTACAAAATATTTTCTGAGCTATGAGCTATCAACAACTTAGATGACATCAAAAAAGTTTAATTTACAGGGGAAGGGATAATAATAAAGATTTTCTAGTGAGACTGAGACTAAGTCACAATTGACAGAGTGAGCTTCCAAGAAACATAGATTAGTTAGGTAAGGTTCTACCCAATAACAGCTGAGTCTAATAAGAAGTTTCTATAAAGGTCAGCCTCAAAAAGCCCAAGTAAATATTCCCATGTGGAGCTTCATTTTTCCTTACAAATGATTTTTTTGTGTACTAATAATAATAATAATAATTTTTTAATTTTAGAATAGTTTTTTGGTCTTCCACCACCACCCCACCCCACACCCCCCCCCCCCCCCCCCCAAAAAAAAAGGGCTTTAGGATGCGCCTTTACCTGGGTTTAATGGAATATTATTTTAGGGGAACTTAGGAAGGATTTATGACTAGGCTTTGACCCCTCAACACAACTAAGGCCTCTTTTTCTATCATACTAAGGATGGTTGCATGATTAACTTCTATAAAAAAATTATAACCATATTATATGCATATAGGTAGATCTGTATCCCATATTTGTCCTATATGGTTAATAAACCTAAGTACTAACTAAATTTACTAGTAGAAAAAAACATAACAATGAACTCTACAAGGATGATATCTAAAGTAAAGGTCTACATAGAAACTTAGTTCAATAGAAGTTACAGGAAGGATATCTTTTATGTTAAAATCAATTGCAAGAACTGGCTCCATATCCATCTGCACAGAACAAGATATATAAAAAAAAAAAGTGTCATTTTAACAGTTATACTCCCTTAAATATCTACTAATACATACAATAAAGAGAGTTAAAAATTAGGCAAACTAAAATGATTCATAGGACATTTGGAATGAGACACAATACAAGTCCTAAACAACATAAAAATCTCGAGAGGAACAACTAAATTACATTCATATTCATATTCATATTATAAATTGTAAAATAAAAAACAAGGCAGAAAGAAGTTATTTTTTTATATGTATTATTTATTATAAATTTCAATAGTTGGGAGAGGGTAAATTTGAATCCTAGACATCTTTGTTGGAAACATCAGGAAGTGTCAGTTGAACTACAAGGCACTGGACAGGAAGAAAGAAGTGATATTAGCAACAATAAAGCCTAACAGTGGGGACACAAGTGGGCTTGCCTAAAGCCTGGCAAGCATTTACCTAAGCTTGATCTGCAAATTAATGATATTAATAAGAGATCACACAGACCACCCAAAGGCACAAAAATCTCTAGGAAACTACACTTGCCCATAGTAGAAGCAAAAAGTTGTTTGAGCTAGAGCAGAGGTAGCTTTAATACGCTTTGATTCGTCAAAATTTTGTATCAGCTTATCAGGAGTATCTATGACACCTAAGTGACTGAATTTCAATTTCAAGTTGAATTTGTTCGATTAGAAGGTAAGAGAATCAATTAATAGAAGTTTATAATTTTATAGATGTTCATAATTATAAAATCAATTTTGGACTAGCTGGTGTATTAAATAAATAAAATTAATGTATAAATAATTGTTACTGTAGTCAACAAAGAAATTTCACCTTCCAACATTGTTCTGCAAATTCATCTTGTTTTGTTTTAGAACTCAGCGTGGGTGGCGGTCTTAACCTGAAACATAATTAGGCCAATAAAAACCAGTTCAAAAAATGAACACAATCAACAAGTTAGTTGGAGGATTTTATTCTATGGAATTTTAGAGTATTTTTAAAATTCTAATGAAAATTTAACCTCAAATACTCGGATTTGCATAAATGATGTGGAAAGAAAAAATTGTCCCAGAACATGTCAGGATCCCTCACTATCCTTGGGTAAGGGAAGCTTAGGTATCCTCAGAGATAAGTTGCATTACATTAATGCTTGCCTATGTATTTTTTTCTGCAGTACGTGTTATATAAGTTTCTTTGTCTAAAACAATAAAAGTGACATGGGCACCATTAAAAAAAAAAAAGAAAAAAGAATAACAACCATTACACAAATTTCTTATGACAAATACAAGAAAAGGATTGGACATAACCAGAGAAGAAAATCCACAACATCTTACACTATATTCTCTGGCACATCCTTTGGTGAAAAATGCGGGGGCAACAGAATCATCACATCCTCATGATCCACATCCATCAGTCCACCCTTATCTTAAAAAAAAAAAAAAAAGCGCACAAAAGTTATAGATCAAGAAGCACTTTAATTTGTATGTTTTGTTATGATATTAGGCGTAGGTCTGCTTGGGCTCAACTTCCTATTGTAACATACTTGCACTTGTATTTACTAATACCTTTGACTACCCGAGCTAACCCCAGCTAAATTAAAGGACTAAATAAAAGCAGTTATTGACATAGAAAATATGCATTTCTCTCTTCTCTCAGTTTTATAGCACGTTCAAAGTGGTATAGATAATGAATCATATAGACTTCACCAAAATGTGGCTCCTCCACTTCTGCCCAATTTCTCTTTTTCCTTCGAGCAACATCTGCATGAACGGCCACAACATGCTGGTAGTCTACCATTCCTTCACACAAGCGCGCGCACGATATGTTAGAATACCACAGAAAACAGAGGTAATACAAAGTACCGAAATGAATAATGTGAAAACTTTTAGGGACATAAATGAAAACAAGTCAAAATTAGAGGGCATGATTAGTAATTTAGCCTAAATTTCAAGTCCAAATTGTTAAACAATCCAACTTTCAGCAATTCAACAAAGCAGTAAATAATCCAAACTCTTACTAACAAAACAGATATAATTCAAAGGACAAATGAAACAAAAAACGAAACTTTAGGGATGAAAATGAAAACAAGTCAAAAGTATAGGGCATGATTATTAATTTAGCCTAAATTTCAAGTCCAAATTGGTAAATAATCCAACTTTCAGCAATTCAAAAAATCATCCAGACGGTCATACAAAGTACTGAAATGAAAAAAGTGAAAACTTTAGGGACGAAAATGCAAACAAGTTCAAATTAGAGGGCATGATTAGTAAATTTAAAGTCCAAATTGAAAATTGAAAAAGGAGCTAAGTGCAAAACCTTCGAAATGATAAGCCTGAGGGACTCGAGCGACAATGTCGGCGGCGAGTTCGGCATCGGAATTTCGTTCGATTGATTGAGTTTTGGAGATTTTGAGAAGGAAATTGTTGTTACAGGGACGGAGCTCACCGAATGCCGGGTGCGAATACGGGTCGTCGGGTCGGAAACGGAGCTCCAGTTTGTTGGACGGCGAAGTGCGTGCCTTGAGGATGGCTTGGGCGCCGCCGAGAGAGTCGACGGCGCGGGAGGTGGAGGAAGGGTAGCCCGGATAGTGTACCGCGAATGCTTCGTTGCTTGGTAATTCGCCTGATACGGTACCGTTTTCTATCACTCCCATTATTTTCCCATGCAACGTTTGAGCAAGAGTGAGGAGAGAAGGAGAGAGAGAGAGACGGGTGAGAGGCTTGAATTGATGGGCCTTTTTTTCTAAATAATACTAGCTTTTTCCAAATTATATTAAGGCTCCGTTTGGGAGTTTATAAGGGGATGAAATGAAATGAAATGGAATGGAATCTATTTAAACAAGAGAAAGGAATGGAAAAGAATGGAATAGAATAGAATTAAGTAACCTTGATTGGATGTTTTAAAATAAAGGAATGAAAATGAATGGAATATAACTAATCTTGTTTGGGAGCAATATGAAAGGAATGGAATGGATTCATTTTATAACAATATTACTATTAGACTCCTATTTTAAAATAAATAATTGAATATACATGGGTATTTTGGGAGTTTTAGTAAAAAAATCATTAAATCTAATTTCATTCTCTCCCATTCCTCTCAATTTCGGGGGGAATGAAAATTTGAGGTTTTAAGAGAATAGAGAGGAATGAGTGTTCCCTTCTACTTATTCCATTCAATTCCCAAACAAGGGAATGAACTTTCCATTCCCTCCATTAAAACTCCCAAACAAGGGGAAGGGAAAAATATTCTAAAATTATTCTTTTTATTCCTTTCCATTCCATTTCATTCCCTCCTCCCAAACGAGACCTAAGGGAACCATATTTCATTTGGGTCCTATCATTTCAATTATATCGATTTAGTCTCTAATAATTTAGTACTGTGTCAATTTAGTTAATGTCGTTATTTTTTGAATGAAAATTGCTGATGTAACAAATAGCCAAAATAGAAAATTGGTTTATTGCCACATCAATAGAAACTAATTTTTTATTTTGGTCGTTTGTTACATCAACAATTTTCATGTAAAAGATAACAGTAAAGACTAAATTGATATATCATTGAAAAGTTTGGGACCGAATTGATACAATTGAAATGTTAGGAATCAAATTGAAATATGGTGTAAAAAATAGGGACCAAATACATAGTTTACTCTTATAGTTATTAGCAAGTTATATGAATTATGTATTTGTGTATGTGTGTGTGTGTTTTTTTTTTTTTGCTTATTTTATATGCTAATTATGAGTCCACCTTAGTTTTTGTTTTGGTTTTATTTCAAATAATTTTATTTTTAGCTTTTTGAAAATAAGGTAGCTTTTTAGCTTTTTGTCTCATTTTTGTAAATAAGTTGCTCGTAATAAACAATTCCCAAACAGAAACCTCTAAAAACATGATTTCACCAAAATTAAGTTCTATACAACCCCACAAGTTTAGTAAACTCAAGTTTTTAATTCCATATCAGTCGTGCCACATCACTTGTAACTACTATTATGACATCAATTTCATGATAATTGTTCATTATCATCAGGTGTCCAAGACACTGATTAATTTTGGTATAGCCAGGAGATCAAACTCTAGATTTTTTATTCAACGACAAGAGACTTTACGAGTTAAGCTAAGTAAAACCCACTAAAATTAAATTAATTACACTTTTCTCTCCTTGATTGTTGAACTAACTTCAATTTCCCCTTAAATTATTAAATCAATCCACATCTCCCATGAATTATTGGAAATAAGCAAAACACATTAAGAGGGTGCAGTTGGATGAAAAAAAGAAAGTAAACATGCTTTAGCTCTAGGAGCTTTAACTAGATCCACCACCGAAATTTGGTTGCAAGGAGATCCCTTGTTTGTAGCAAACTAATTATTGCTTTAGATGTAACTCAATATATGCAGGGTAATACACAGGGATTAAAGTTGGAGGATGAATATGGTAATTTAGCTTAGATATTTATGTATTTGTGTATAGTACTGTATACAGTACATAAACACATGATACGAACATAAATACATGTATATGATAATTCTGAGACAACAAACCATGAACTCAGAAATTCAACATAGGTGATACCACAATCGGACTCCTAACTTCATGCTTCCCATTTTCCTCAACCCAAACAAGGGCACCAAATTAAACTTCCCTCTTCTCAGTCCCTCTATAACCTATGGTAATATTGTATGACTGCTTCTCATTCTTCGTTCCGAACACCAATACCTTTGGTGAGAGAGTAACTATAGGAACTTCTGATGTTGTCATTTCAGCATTGTATAAGTTGCATAACCCTTTCCAACATTCGTTACTGTTCTACGAAATCTTTTGGCGATCCATGTTATATAGTCACTATATAAAGCAATATAGACGGTTCAGCATTCGGTCCAGTTTGGTTTACTTTGGTTCAGTCAGTGACGGCTTCAGGATTTTTTTCTAGGGGATCAATAATGGCGGGGTCAAAAATTTATTGGAGGAGGGTAGGCGCAAGTGAAAAAAATAAGATGATTAATTGTTGTTTTTGGTTTTTCTATATATACGACTTCCAAGTTCTAAAAAATTATTAATAGTTTAAAGATCGTTAAGAGTCTTAAGACAACAATCATTGAATGCGTAAACAAATAGAATTAAATAACTAATCATACATTTTTTTTTATCAAATTAATAATAACTTATTATATTTATAAATTATATCAATTGAATAAAAAAACAGAATAAATAAGAATAGTAGAGTATTCTAAACGCTTTACCTATATATATATATATATATATATATAAAAGAATATTAACACGGTTAGGAGTAGGGCTAGGACTAACTATGTGAAACTTAGAAAAATAATATTCTAATAATAAATTTTTGCTTTTGAAGTGTATGGTTTTATAAATATACACACGGTCACTCTTTTGGAATTGGAGTAAGCAGTAAAAGACAACATAAAAACTACTTGCTTGGAAATGTGTAGAGCACTTATCAAACTACCTGATTGAACATTGAGAAAAACTAAGAATCATGTTCAAGCTTATTTCAATTGAGCTTAACCAAAAATTTAAAATCAGGGTGTTCATATTTTTTTTTGTAGGGGTCAAAACAAGATTAAAAAAATATATATATAATTTTTTTTTGGGGGACCAGGTCAGGGGGTTCATTTGAACCCCCTGGGCTACTCTTGGAGCCACCCCTGTGCTCAGTCTGTTTTGGTTGATTTCAGTCCAATTCAGTTCATTTTGGTCCAATTCAATTCATCTTGGTTTAGTTCATTTGAAGGTTCTAATAAATATTGCATCATTAAGGTTTCAAATAAATTGTGGTTTCATAATCGAGTTCCAAAAAACAAAATATATTTCTAAAAGGGAGAGCGGTGCAATGGTTAGAAAGATCATGAAAGGAGTTGTTGTGATAACAATGTTGTCCATTGTTGTTTATGTTATGGTGCAGGCTTCCTCTTCTTGTCTTTCTCTCGTTTCATTTAATGTCCTAGTGACAAAAATTTTCATCACTAACATGTCTAATTTTTTTTTAATAAATAAATGATAGGCAATGGAATTTTTTTTGTCACTAAACATTATACTACAATACCTAAAATATATATATATACACACATACAAAATACAATGAACAGTCCCATTATCAACTTAGACCATCACATAATGCTATGCAAACCACTTACTTGCTCCAATTCAATAACCCACCAAAATATCAAGCATCATCAATTTCATTAAACAAGTTTACAAATATTCAATATAGATTACTTACTATACTAAAGTCAGTTGCACAAACTTTCGTCTTAGTGCCCTTCTCTTAGTGCTTTAGTGCACTAGCTTTCCTCCTAGTACACTACAAATAAAAAAAGAAAAAGAAAAAAAGAAAAGTGAATCATAGATTGTAATAAGGTGTGTATGAAGTATGAACATATCAAGTAATAAGGTTACATGTATTTTGGAGAATACATGCGTATACCAAATAGCTGAATAGCACATGCTTGGCAAGCATGCATGAACCTTAAGTAATTTATTTGGCGGGCTGTTTTCAAGCATTATTAATTTGTGTTGAGGAAAGTATCTCCACTGATATCAGTTTAAGTTAATTGCAGAAATCCCCTTCCCCAGAATCTCCTCTAATGACTGTGCAACTACCATCTCAGGACCATATTTAGCACATACTCACCAATGCAATTGCAGGAAGAATGCTGGGATTTTTGGAAGAACCATGCATTCTTATAATACCACAAGTTTTTTTTTTTTTTTTAGGATAGAATTATAATACCACAACTACAAGTTATATACAAAGAGACTAGGTGAAGATATAGTGATATACTATAAATCCCTATAATATGGACTGGGTTCTATTTAAGGCCCTTTGAAAGATTAATTGTAAATGTATCAAGTTAGTTTGTTCTATAGCCTTGTCCTTATTTTAAAAAAATCCAAAATTTTCAAAATTCAATGGATTTTACATGATAAAAACTTTTCAAATTTTGGCTTAAAATAGAATTTGACTCAAATTTTTGAGACCAAACATATATTTCTGTCAAAAAGTCACAAGCTTTAGTCATCAAGTTACGTCTATAAATCAATTTAGTAATCGATTTTAATAAATAGAAAGGAAAAAAAAAAAGGAAAAAAAGAAGAGGAAGAAGACGATGAAAACAACATAATTCCAAGTCACATTTGGAGTCTCCACTTAAATGGTGCAGGAAGTTGGTTGTATTTGAATGTTGATTTAGAGTTTTTTTTCACCGTTTGGAGTTATAAGTAAGGCCACTATGAGAACCGTATAATTTCTTGAATAAGAGAGGAATTGGAAGTTGAATTAAATACTTTTTAATAAATGTTTTGAGTAATAAGAACATCTTACATCCTTGTTTTAACCAACACTCTTTGGTTTACACAAGTGGTTGGGAAAAAAACTTTGAGCACAAGAATTCATGAAAAAGATGCATAATTTTTTGGTATAAATTATGTGATAAACTTGTCGACATCATATTTTGCTCCATAATTTTTTTTAAAATAAATAGTTATTTAATGATGCCCAGGTATTCGAAAATTATTGTTGTATCCTAAACTGTAATTGAAGCATTGGAAATCAAATTGATGAATCTTGTTTACCTCAATTAAACATATGCTTAAAGAGTTTCATAAATTTGTAAAAAAACGTTGGGTCAAGTCTGATTTGACCAAGGTTGAACAAATTTATCCAAGTTTGAACAAATTTTCGACCATCCAGTTAGAGTGAATGAGTTGCCATCTTAAAAAGCATGGAAATTTCTCTCAATTTAACTTATGCTACAAAATCGAATTTGAACTGAGGGAGATTTCAAAATTAGAGTTGAAATTTCTTATCAAGTAATCTTTGGGGTTCTTAAATTTCTCCACCATGATCCAAATGAACTAAAATTGGTTGTATTTGAATGTTAATTTAGAGTTTTTCAACTGTCTGAAATTCCCCAAAGTGGAGGTTAGTAATTAGTAAGGCCAACACAAGTTAGAGGATGCGAGGGTAAAACATGGAGTATACGAATTATATATGGCAAAAGTTGTGTCAAGATCATACCTTATCCGCTCTCTGTTTGTGTGAAAATATCCCAAATAAAACCCAAAAAATTTCAAAATTTTTACTTTTTACATTGGGGAGAAGGGAATAAGAAAAATTACCTGAACCAAATCTCTTTTTTAACTTTATAGTTATAGGGCTACATAGGACTGCATATATCAACAAATAAATTCAAAATTGCAGGTAAAAGTTGTGTTGCTAGACTTATTGATAACATTTTACAATAATCAAATTATTATAACGATTCTTTATGTTTTATTGTCATAATCAATATATGAACAATTTCAATGTCCCGAAGTGCTCCACTTTTCACAAGACGACCGCCGTCATCATAGTGAGCATTGGGCTAGGGACCACCTGCCAAGCTTCTCTCTTCCCTGTAAAAGCTAACAACGCCAATTGTTAGAGCACTTTAAAGGGTATTATGATATCTAAACGAAAAATTCATTAAACTTCTAAACTCCCCAGACAGAAAGTTACTAATTAATTCTCCTCACTCTTTCTAGGAACATTCCTCTTGCTCAGAAATCATGAGTGGGTGCAAGTGAGTGTGTGCAAGGCATTCAATCAACTTGTACGTCAGACCACTACAGGGAACACTTTTTTTGTTTTTTGAGAGAGGATTACAGGGAACACTTAAGTTATGTTTATCAGAGGAAAACATTTTCATTGTTTTCAAGTGTTTGGTGCAGTATAAAATATCCTGGTCAAACTGAAGATATTTCTAAATGCCCACTCCATTTCCAAACTCATTTATCTCCTCCCTCAAAGTATAAGATAGCCAACTTGGTATTTAGAGTGGAATATCTGTCCACAAAATCAACTTTTAGTGGCGAGTTGCAAAATACCAAGACAAGTATCTCATTCAGTGAAATTCGACCCATTTTTGAACTTTAATGCCTCAAATAAAACATCAATAAAAGTATTTAGCAAGGTGTAAGACATTAAAGAGATGCTGTTTAATAACAAGTTGTCAAAAACAATGATGGAAAAACTTCAATATACAGAATTTCAACAAATCAAAGCAATAAAACAAAGAATGATACACATGATAAGTGATACAAGTACATATGCAAAGGAAATTATACGAATAAATTACTTAACTCTTATCGAGACTCTCGTGTGAGTGTGTTAGATTTATCTGTAAGCTAGCAGGCTGTCCCAATGGCTGTTATTACACCTTTGTTGACTTTTCAAAGTGTACCATGTATCTTAGAGAACTTATTATCGTGTGATTAGCATGCTTGATTTTGCAAGCTCTACGGTGCATGTTCTACTGAACTAGGAGAAAATGTTTTGACATACCTTGCGTGGTCCAATAGCCAGTTCATTATCCACAATGGATACTGCCCTAAAGCCCATGGGAAGTAATACCTCTTCATAACTGCAAAGATTTAAATTGGTAAGCTTGAAAAAAAAAAAGTTGCAAGTGTAGACAAACATCCATGCAAAAGTTTCTTCAGTGATATCGATACTAGATTCAAACTACCAAGCCTCCCAACCCCCAAGGGAAGGGCCGGCAAAAAAGAAAAAAAGAAAAAAAAAAAAAAAAAAAAGGTAAATAAGTGTGTACTCTGAAATTGATACTTTGAATGGGGGTCCACCAACATGATCACTGATCTGCCATCACAAAAAATTTAGTTTCAACAGAGCCATAAGGAAACCATTTTCACAAACATTTATAAATTCTGAAATTTCACTAATTAATCTGAACTTCACTTTAAAAATTGGAAGGTCTCTAAAATTCTAAGGACATGGCTATTGAGAAGAAAAGCAGGTAAGATTGTGGAAAAAGAAAAGAAAAGAAAAGAAAAGAAGGTAAGATTGTGGAATGTCTAATCAAATATCATATGATAGTGTTTTTCACACGCAAACAAGAATAAACAGAGAGAAAATAAGTGGGAAAAATTAATGAGGAATTAAGATCATTACTGGAAACATTAGTGTTATGAGCTCTCCACCAGGTTTCAATAAATCACGAATCCTCTGTGCCCAAGCCAACCTCATGTCTGGTTCAATGGCACAAAAGAACCTGTAAATTCTCCATTAAAATATGATCATATAGAGATTCTTCTCACGGACAACTAAACCACTATTCATGCCAACTCACGTATAATCGAGAATGAGATCAAACAGTTCACTTGGATTCCAAGTGAAAAAGTCCGCCTTTAAGAAGTTAAAATAACTTGCATTCGGTAATGAGGAAGACAACTGCATTAACATTAGAACAGACTATTAAAATGAGAAGTAAAGAAAGAGATGAAAACCTATACTAGGTCACCTCTTTAAACTGTAAAATAATTTAGATTCCATGACTTATCACAAGTTAAAGTCACAAAAATACCAGCTTCTTATGAAATAGTAACTGAATCTATCAGGTTCAACTCTCTATTGGTCTAGGTAATCCCCACGCAAGACGTTTGCAAATGATCGCCATAGTAATTGGTCTTTACAGTGCTCTAAATTTTTCTATAACATAAATTTCCTAAGCATCAATTTTAATCTGAAAATGAATAATGGCATGTTTTCAGAAATTAGAACAACCCTGTTATTGTTCCTAATCCAATCTAACAGAGATCACAAGTGCGATACATCTAATCCCTGTCCTTAATACAACTGTGAGAAGCTGGGGTAACCCAGCTGTAGTTCCTAATCCAATTCAGAAATGCTGAATAACAACCAGTTCAGGGAGGCATTCCAAAAAGTTGATAAATTAGACAGTAATGGCAAAATAAACATGGGTAATTCAGTTTTAATAATTCAATTATATCATCATAGCCACATACATGGTTGTTTCTCCAAAGGAAACAGAAAATGAAATGGTAAAAGTAAGAACTTTCGGGTGTCCTTTCTTTCTAAGAGATTGCAAGCCTTAGTGAAGTCAGAATTTTCTGACCAACTGCCCTTACCTCCACTGCTTTCTTAATGGCAATGTCTGATATATCCAATCCAACAACATAGCGTTCAGGGCATGCAATTGCTGCTACATCATAACCCTGCCATATTTGAGCAATTTGTTGTTGGCCACAGTAGCAAGCTAAAATGCTAGCAAACAGATAAAGATATAAGAACAGCACATAAATAATGTAACATGCAGACAGGGTAAAGGGGGAGGAAATATATACACTACACCTTGTCCCCTTTTTAGTAATGCTTGATCAAGTAGTAGTTAAAATTCCAAGTGTGAGAAAGGAGGAGGGAGGAAAGATACCAAGTGATTGATTTCTCATACAATCGAATAATTGCATCAGGAATTCATTGAACAACTGAATTTTGCTTCAACTTCATACTCAATTGCAGAGAGATTTAATCATTATTGCTTAATCTTTTATACTTTTTTTGGGTCCCCCTCACTGGGATGAGATAGATATCATGTCAAATATTGTCTACCATATTTTAAGATGTCATTAATGATCATTGAATTAATCTTAAAACAACAAATTATTTTCAAGTGTCAATATTTTTCTCCTCAATTTATAATTTCATCAAACATAGATCACATGTAGATTTTCTACAAGATCATTGACACAATTAGTCATTGATGATTGATCCTCAAGGGACTAATCTTCCTGACAGAAAATATTGAGAAAGAAAACCAAGAAAAAGGAAACAGATACAAAATATTGACATGCAGAGGACTCAAAACTTGCATAAATATATAAGAAATTGAATTAATATGTCAGAAAGTAATATCTTGTGAGTAAGAATGAACCATAGAACTTACACTGCCACAGCCAGGGACTAAAGCCCTACCCTTGGGAAGAGCTCCTGTCTGATGAAGATGTACAAGAATTGGTGTCGGTTGTCCTAAATCCCATGGGGTCACACCTTGCTCCCAACTCTTTTCCCAACCATCTGATATGAGTTAACATACAACAAAATGAGTACTGAACAACCACAAAAATCACATTCCATCCATAGTACAATCTGAATGTGTGCAATTTCACATTTCTGCCATATTATGAGGCATAATAACATTGATACAAACATAAACTTATAACTGAACCAAGTCATTTTCATGTTCTTAGGACCCATTACAATAGAAATACAAAGTTAATACAAGAAAGAACCAAAAACCAACAGAAAAAATCACATCTTTTAAACAAAATCGGCATACCCATTTGACAAAACCATCTTAAAAACCCAAAAAAAAAGAAAGAAAAATGTTGTTTTTGGTTGGTACCAGTAGATTCCTTGTGTACGAGTTGTTGAAGCTTATCAACACGGGGGTTGTTTAATCTTGTGGTGCTCTCCACAGCTACACTCTTTTGATTTTCATCTCTTTTCTCCATCCTCCTCAGTTTCGAACCATGAATCCTGGCGTTTGTGGACGTAACGGTCCGTATGATTGATGGCGGGTTCCGAAACGGGATGAGGGCCGTGGCGTATGTGTGAGCCAGTAAACGTGAGTGTGAGAAGGATTGCATTGCATAATGCCCAAATTGAGAAACTCCTCTTTCTTCCTTTTCCTATCTATGATTTGCCAAGTCCATAGTCCATAATCCATACCCAAGTGAAATAAACACACCCAAGCCCACTTGAGATGTTTTTTTAAAAAAAAGAAGTGCAAATTACAATTTACTCACACGGGTTCAGCCGAAATTTAAGTTGTTTAATTATGATTTGAAATTTATACTTTATCCACTTGAGGTTATCTTAGTTAGATTTTCTTAACCCAACTTGGTTAAAAACATGACTAAATATGTAATTTCACTTCTCTTTTATTTCTCTCTTCTCCAAAAAAAAAAAAAAAAAAAATACAAATATAAGATCAAATAAAATAAAAAAGAATCTAGCAGAACACTAGTATCATGAGATTTTAAATCACATGTAGGCAACTTAAATTTCGGTTAAATCTCATGTGGGTGGAGTGTCAAACTTTAAACCACAGGTAAGCAACTTAAATTTCAGCCAAACCATAGAAGTAAGTTGTAATTTGCCATTTTTGTTATTGGTCTAATAGTATCTCTTAAATTGAATGGGGATACGAGCATGAGATCGTTCAACTCAATTACAATTTTACGTTCAAGATCCTAGCATACAAAATATCTTAATAGAAACAATATAAAAAATATACTCATTAATTCAGAGAAAAAGTAATTGAATAAATCTAAACAATTTAAGTTGTATAGAAAGCTAACAAAAGCAAAATTCAATTTTGAATCTAATTAAATTTTCTCTAAGTATTGGTTATATATATATATATATATATATATATATATGATTAGGTTTTTTTATGGTTTATTTATATTGAACTCCTCGTTTTCAACATTGTATTAACTTACTTGGCACAAAAATTAAAAAAACTTACATTAGATGAGACACATGGTGCAAAATTAAACTCTAATTGAATTCCAATTTTTACATTGAATTAACTAACTTGGCATAAAATTTAAAAACTTAGATTAGATAGGATACGTGGCGCAAAATTAGACTTTAATTAAATTATAATTTGAAATCTAATTGAATTTTCTCTTAGTTTTACCTGTATATATATATATATATACTAGTACATAGCCCAGTGCATATGCACGGGTACAATTAAAATAAATTACAATTATATAATTCAAATTAAACTCTTTTTTTTAGAGGTTCAAATTATATATGGTACCAGCTTACACTTTTTTTAAATCATACATTTCTAAAATATGTAATAGTTTTTCATTTGTGTATATATATATATATATATATATATAATTTAGAATTTAATTGGTTTTAGACTCTTCGTTTTTTGCATTAAATAATTTACTTGCCGCAAAAATTAAAAACTTAGATGGACACGAGGCAAAAAGTTGGATTTCAATTTAAATCCAATTTAGAATTTAATTAGATTTGGGCTTTTCGACTTTTACACTTAATAATTCACTTGGCAATAAATTAAAAATTAAATGAGACAAGTGACGCCAATATATAATCTAATTAAAATTTAATTGGATTTTCTCTAAGTTTTAGTTATTAATATATGCTAGTGTATAATCTGTGTGTATGCACGGTACAATTAAAAACAACACAATTACACATACAAGGATTCAAATTATACATTGTTTAAATCATAGATATATACATGAATTTACTCTTTCTTTCTTCTTTATAATTTTATTTTATTTTATTTTTTGGATATACACATGAGTTTACTCTTTTTTATTGAGTTTATTTTATTTTTATTTTATTTTTATTTTTTTATATGGTTTATTTATATTAGACTCTTCGTCTATTGCATAACATTAACTCACTTAGAAATTTAAAATACACACACACACACACACACACACACACACACACACACACACACGAGTTTACTCTTTTTTATTGATTTTTTTTTTCTGTTTATTTATATTAGACTATTCGTCTTTTGCACAACATTAACTCACCTAGAAATTTAATATATATATATATATATATATATATAGGACACTTGGAGTAAAATTAAATAACAATTAGAATCTGTAAGGACTGAATTTGGATTGGACCAAGAATAGGATTGAGTTTTAGCCCAACAAGCCCAAACAATGAATTTATAGAGCGTGGGTGAAAGTTCTAGTTCTACTCCAGAAGAAAGACAATAAAAGTTGCTAAATTAAAATTTTTAAACACAAGTAAAATAAGAAAATCTGTCCTCGGCTCGGCACGGTCTGAGGAGCTTATGTTATAATGTTTTGTTGATGAACAAAGTTCCAAGAGTTCACAATGTTATTATAAAGATTTCTTGAGTTTTTTTTTTTTTTTTATCCCCCTTTTTTAGGTCACCTTCCCATGCTATATATTACAATCTTGGTATCGTCCCTACCATACACGTGTAGATTGGATTCTAGGAACTCCTTCTTGTCCCATCCAACACCTCTCAGAACCATCAACTAGTAGCTGTAAGGCTGCTTGATCACTGTTCATGTATCACCTCCATATTAATGCGGTTAGAGAGTTGGTTGGGAGGCATTTAATATGGAGGTAGCAACTTTTGAAGATATTTGTTGCCACCCTTTGTTCATCCCTTATCCAATGTCCGACTCTTAGTTGTGATGCAACCTTGAAAGATGCCTGGGATAATAAGACATTCTTACTGACCTCAGATCTCCGTTTCCGAGATGAATTTTCTCCTCGGACGTATTGTGGACTATCACATACAATCTTTATTTCTTCTTTTTATACCATTCCCATTATAGCCTTATTTAACCATCCTCAGATTGGGCCATAGGCCCAATTCATATAGTTTTAATATTACATTCTAGATAGTTGGCCCCCACAGAATCCAATTTGAAATTTTATATATTGAATTTTCTTTCAGTTTTACCTATTAATATATAAATATATAAATATATATATATATATATATATATATACTAGCTTGTAACCCTATGCACATGTATGGATATACTTAAAATATATACATTAAGATGCATAGTATAATTTTTACATATATAATTTAAATATTATTGATAGCCATTCTTATTTTTTTTAACTCTTTAAAAGTTTTGTAAGAATATTATTAGGTAGAAAATGTAAATTATCCATTTAAAAAAAATGTTATATTCATTAATTTTGATTTTTGTACGCAATAACTCACTTGAATGGAATTTATGATATGGTCCCATATTTGACTCCAAAATTAAGAAATAAAACTCTCTAAAAATAAATAATTTAGGACACATGGTACAAAATTGGACTTCAATTGTAGAGTCTAATCTTTACCTACTAATATATATATAGATTGGGAACTCAATTTCAATTATATTACACATCATTAAAAAGAAAGAAAATGCAAATTATAGAAGCTAGTATAATTAAGACTATGAATGAATCAATTGCTTGTTACTACATTTGCTGAACTTTTGTTTTTTTTCAATTGTTGCCAAATTAAATCAATTTCAACAATAACCACATGTTTCAGATCAACTGTTTCTTATATAAATCTTATAGAAATAACCATAAGAATACATAAATATTTAGTGCACCACTTATAAAGAATTGTTTTTAGTGACATTTATAAAGAATTAACACATCGAAATTCATTTAAATAGTACAAAGTTAGGCAACTAAGTGTTGGTTTCACACGTACATATATATGTTACATGTTATTAAAGAATATAGAAATGTAAAATTTTAAAACTGATAGGGCAAAATTTAGGTACGATACTTACATCCTATTCTTTGGGTTCCTCTTTTAAGATTCAGCTATGTGGCCGTACTTAACTAAAAAGTAATACACTTCCATCCCATGAGAAAAAAGTCATACAACTGAATTTTAAGAGGAAAACCTAAGGAATAGCACCTAAATATTGTACCTAAGTTTTGTCCAAACTAATATAATTGTCAAGAATTTTGTAACTCAACTGACACTTATTGATATTTCTAGTGGAGATGTTTATAGTTCAAATCTTTTTCTCTCTCAATTATCAAATTATTAAGAAAATATTAATATAATTAAAAAGACAAACATTTTTGAGAAATTTTTTCTTTGGACTCACAAAATAGGTGATGATAAATTTCAACTATATGAATTAGTTAATGTAGGGACTAGGGCCCAAAACAGCGTATTGGGCCTTGGACTTGTCCAAGGACATTGAAAAGTCCGAGGGGGAGCGTGTAGGGAATTTAACCAAAATTCCCAACCTATGGGAAACAAAACAAATAGAGAAAACACACGTCAAAGAAAAATAATCACACGCACAAGACAATATTTACGTGGTTCGGCAATTTGCCTACGTCCACGGAGTTGCAGGGATTTCACTATTATCAGGGAAAATACAATAGTGCACAAGAACACTCTCAAGAAACTCAAATCCCAATCACACCCTAGCACTCTCTCACAGAAAAAATAAGAATAGAAGCTGGCTGCCTCTCTTTTCTCTATTTTCTCTCATGCGGCTACTCACTAGGTTAATTAGAATTTCTATCTCTAATCAATTCTCTACAATCTAGCCACATATAATAAAGCAATATATATATATATATATATTACTTTATAAAAGTCGGCTGAAGTATGATTCCTAATACAACTTGTATTAGGTCAATCTATGGCCGGATTGGGCTTTATGGGCTTGTGACAAATTCAAGCCACACTAACAAATCTCCACCTTGGCTTGAATTGATCAAGCTACACTAGCAAACTCCTTCATCAGCTCCACCTTAGCCCTTAAGAGCTCACAAGCTGCAAACATCAGCCACAATCCTCCATAACACAATCCCTCATCCCTGTAACTCATCCTCCTGTCCTCAAGCTAGAAGATCAATTGATGCTGCGCACAGCTTCAACTTCTCAATAGTGACACCCTTAGTCAACATGTCTGCCGGGTTCTTAGATCCACAAATTTTCTCAAGCATTACTAGCTTATCTTCAACAAGGTAACGGATAAAGTGGTATTTTGTCTGTATGTGCTTCGACTTTGAATGAAAAGCTGAATTTTTGGCAAGAAATATTGCACTCTGACTGTCACTATGTAGAATGCCCATCTTCTGCTTCTTACCCAATTCATCTAAGAAACTATGTAGCCAAATCATCTCCTTTCCAGCTTCAGTTGCTGCAACATACTCAGCTTCTGTACTAGACAAAGTAACAATCTTCTGTAGATTTGAAGCCCATGATATAGCTGTACCACCTAGAGTAAAAACAAACCCAGTAGTACTCTTTCTACTATCAATATCACCAGCAAAATCAGCATCTACATAACCCTGCAGTTTCAAACTTGCACCTGTGAAGCAAAGACATGTATCTGATGAACCCTTCAGATATCTCAGAATCCACTTGACTGCCTCCCAATGCTGCTTTCCAGGCCTACTCATGAATCTACTCACAACTCCCACTGCATGTGCAATGTCTGGCCTTGTACACACCATAGCATACATCAAGCTGCCAATAGCTGAGGCATAGGGCACCTTGCTCATGTGGTCCCTTTCTTCTTCTGTCTTCGGTGATTGTTCTTTGCTTAATTTGAAATGACTACCCAAGGGTGTGCTCACTGGTTTAGCTTCATTCATGTTGAACTTGTTGAGAACTTTCTTCACATACTCTGACTGTGAAAGCTTTAATGTACCATTAGCCTTGTCTCTAATGATTCTCATACCAAGGATTTGCTTTGCAGCTCCCAAATCCTTCATTGCAAACTGTTTGGACAATTGCTTCTTTAGATTATTAATCTCCTCAATGCTAGACCCTGCAATAAGCATATCATCCACATACAACAGTAATATGATGTAAGAATTGTCAAAAGACTTAACATAGCAACAATGATCAGCTTCACATCTCTTGAACCCAATTCTATGCATAAAACTGTCAAATTTCTTGTACCATTGTCTAGGAGCTTGTTTTAGGCCATACAAGCTCTTTCTCAGTTTGCAGACTAAATTCTCTTGTCCTTGAGCAATGAACCCTTCTGGTTGAATCATGTAAAGGTCTTCCTCCAAGTCACCATGAAGGAATGCTGTCTTCACATCTAACTGCTCAAGATGTAAGTTTTCTGCAGCCACCATTCCCAGTACCAGTCTGATTGTTGACATCTTCACAACTGGAGAAAATATCTCTGTGTAGTCAATGCCTTCCTTCTGCTGGAACCCTTTAACAACTAATCTGGCCTTGTAACGTTTGCTACCATCATGCTCATTCTTTATTCTGTACACCCACTTGTTGTGCAAAGCCTTCTTTCCTACTGGCAATTCAGTCAGTTCCCATGTTTGATTCCCCAACAAGGAATCCATCTCATCTTTCATGGCTAACTCCCACTTGCTTGAATTCTCATCTTGCAAGGCTTCTTTATAACACTCTGGCTCACCACCATCAGTCAACAAGAGATAATTTAAAGTGGGTGAATAACGCTGTGGAGGTCTAATGTTCCTGGAAGATCTGCGGACTTCAGCTACAGGTGTACTCAGATCTACCTGTGAATTTACATTCTCTTTATCTTCTTCACCTCTTTTCTGAACAGTACTTTCAGTCAATTCATCTAAGTTGACAAATTCAGATTTCTTTTGATCTATCTCTGTAACATCTGACACTACAGTTGACCTGTCCTTGTACATAACTTGTTCATTAAATATCACATTTCTACTTCTGATGATTTTCCTGTTTTGTTCATCCCAAAACCTATAGCCAAATTTCTCATCATCATAGCCAATGAAAAAACATATTTTAGACTTTGCATCAAGTTTACTACGAGCATCAGAATCAATATGAACATAATAAACACAACCAAAAACTTTTAAGTGTGAAAACTTTACCTCTTTACCGCTCCAAACCTCCTCAGGAAGTCTGAACTCCATGGGAACTGAAGGTCCTCGGTTTATCAGGTAAGCTGCAGTGCTAATAGCATCAGCCCAAAAAGTTTTTGGTAGTCCAGCATGCAACCTCATACTCCTAGCACGCTCATTGAGAGTTCTATTCATGCGCTCAGCCACACCATTCTGCTGTGGTGTCCCAGGAATGGTTTTCTCCATCTTAATTCCCTGTGTAGCACAATACTCACTGAACCCTCCATCTATGTACTCTCCTCCATTATCTGACCTCAAACATTTTACTTTCAAACCTGTTTCTGTCTCAACCATGGCCTTCCACTTCTTAAAAGTTTCAAATACATCAGATTTATTTTTCAGAAAATAAACACATACCTTTCTGCTTGAGTCATCAATGAAAGTGATGTAGTATCTTGAACCTCCAAGGGATGCAACAGGAGAAGGCCCCCACAAATTAGTGTGTACTAACTCCAATTTTTTAGCCTTCGGTGTCCTGCCAGTTTTCAAGAAGCTCACCTTTTTTTACTTTCCTAAGATGCAACTTTCACACATGTCAAAATCAATGGACTTCAATTTTGGTAGTTTTCCTTTTAACAGCAGCATCTTCATCCCTTTCTCACTCATGTGACCAAGTCTGCGGTGCCATAGGCTTGTATCAGTACTTGCATCAGCAACTGCAGTTGTGTCTCTTGGACTTGAGGTCATGTATAGAGTACCAGTTTTCTTTCCATGAGCCAATACCCTAGCTCCCTTTGTAACCTTCCAAGTACCACCAACAAATAGTATTGCATGCCCTTCATCATCAAGTTGTCCAACAGAGATCAGATTCCTCCTTAGGTCAGGAATATGTCGAACCTTCTCCAGTAACCAAACAGACCCATTAGGCAACAATATCCGAACATCTCCCATACCCACAACATCCAAGGCTGAACCATCAGCCAAATACACCTTACCAAAATCACCTGCAACATAATTCTGTATGATTTCTCGGTGTGGAGTGGTATGAAACGAAGCTCCTGAATCCAAAACCCAATCATCAAGTGGACTGTCTACTGCAAGAAGTAATGCATCTTGTACCTCTTCTGTTACAGCATTAGCAGAATCATCTTCATTCCTCTTCTTAGGACTTTTGCATTGATTCTTAAAGTGACCTGTTTTCCCACAATTCCAGCATTGTACTTGTTGGCCTGATCTAGATTTACTTCTGTTCCGATTAGAATTTCTGGATTTTGATCTGCCCCGATTTGAATTTCTGTTATTACATCTGCCTCTTGTCTCAAGGTTTAGGGCAGAACCAAATCCTGAGGTTTCGCCTGCATCTCTTCGGCGAATCTCCTCAGCCAGAATTAAATCTCGTATATCATTGTACTTGAGCTTTTCTTTTCCTGTAGAATTGCTTACTGCCATCCTCATTGCCTCCCAACTGTTTGGCAAAGAAGCCAAGACGATCAGAGCACGAATCTCATCATCAAAATCAATTTCTACAGACGACAATTGATTTGTGATAGTATTAAATTCATTCAGATGTTGTGCTACTGATGCATTCTCTACCATCTTCAGATTGAATAGTTTCTTCATCAAGTGCACCTTATTGTTTGCTGACGGCTTTTCATACATACCAGACAAAGCCTTCATCAGATCTGCTGTGGTCTTCTCTTTTACAACATTGTGTGCAACAGACCTAGACAGAGTTAACCTAATAACTCCCAATACCTGTCTGTCAAGAAGTGCCCATTCCTCAACCTTCATAGCCTCAGGTTTTGTCCCCAAAAGAGGCAGATGCAATTTCCTCCCATAGAGATAATCTTCAATCTGCATCCTCCAATACGCGAAGTCTGTGCCATCAAACTTTTCTATTCCAGACGCCTTTCCTGCTTCCTCTGCCATTGCTCCCACTCAAACCTAACCCTAGGCTTTGATACCAGTTGTAGGGAATTTAACCAAAATTCCCAACCTGTAGGAAACAAAACAAATAGAGAAAACACACGTCAAAGAAAAATAATCACACGCACAAGACAATATTTACGTGGTTCGGCAATTTGCCTGCGTCCACGGAGTTGCAGGGATTTCACTATTATCAGGGAAAATACAATAGTGCACAAGAACACTCTCAAGAAACCCAAATCCCAATTACACCCTAGCACTCTCTCACAGAAAAAATAAGAATAGAAGCTGGCTGCCTCTCTTTTCTCTATTTTCTCTCATGCGGCTACTCACTAGGTTAATTAGAATTTCTCTCTCTAATCAATTCTTTACAATCTAGCCACATATAATAAAGCAATATATATATATATATATATTACTTTATAAAAGTCGGCTGAAGTATGATTCCTAATACAACTTGTATTAGGTCAATCTATGGCCGGATTGGGCTTTATGGGCTTGTGACAAATTCAAGCCACACTAACAGAGCGAGTAGTTGTTAAGCGTCACCAGCTAAAGTCTCAAAGATGAGGAATGGGTGGGAGGCAATCCGAGGATGAAACCCTCCTCAGATATGATAAAAATAGTTCACAATACGTACTCCATCCGTTAGTATAATCCTCCAAGAAACTCAAGAGATGAAGACACATTTCAGGAACATATAAGAAGAAAGGAAACCTAAAAATATCTAAAGGAAAGCTGCCACCACCGCATTAAATGCACTGCAACTACTTTTCTAGCCGCATTTATGTGAAGAAGATCTCTGAACAGTACCGCTTGGGCTACCACAACTCACTAGGAACAAAAGAGGGTGCCTGATGGGACAGGTACTCAAGTGAGGGTTCAGATAACCAACAAGTGAAGGGCGAAGATGATTCAAAGGAAGATATATAAGGTAGAAGGGTCTTCATGGAAAAAGGATCAGAAGAAGGAAAAATGAGAGAATACTGCAATAATCCAAATGGATTCTATATTCAGTTGTGATCTATATACTGTTATAGTCTCCTCGGACTGAAGGACAATTGATATCAATATATCGTGTTTGTATTTGATTAGCATCGAATTCTATACTAGCCGTTGTTCAAATCGTTAGAGCTTAGTTCTTTGACCCATTCTCTACAAATTTATTGTATTGGGCTCATTGGGCTGAGATTCCACACGTATTGGGCTTGCGCTACAAATCGGGACCCTACAATTAAAATAAATTTTTTTTTTTTGGCCCAAGTATGAGAAAAAAAATGTAGCCTATTTAATGGTGAAAAAGAGCACTGCTATTATTTTGTATATATATATATATATATATATATATAAAGCTAACTTTTCTTTTCCTAAAAGTCACAAGTATCAAATAACTCCTTTGTGACATAGTTAAATTTATTGTGTCACATTCATGAATTATGCATAACACTGTCGAAGAGTCTTATTGTGATTCTTTATTAGCCATTCTACAAATTAATGTTTGACCAACTTTTTTTTTTTTTTCTAAAATTTTATGTAACCATTAGCTATATCTTTTCACTTGATACCATATTCATTCCATATATATATATATATATATATATATATATATATATTAGTGTAGAGCGAAACTACACTATTGGTTTTTGAAGTTTGCCCTGTGTGCGCAATTGGTCCCTTAAGTTTGAAACAAGCATAATTGGTCCCTCAAGTTTTAAAACTGAGTTGTATTAGTCCTTTTACTAATTGCTGTTAGTGGTGTTACTTACGTAGTTAATGGAACAATGAGTTGGCTTTTTTTTTTTTTTTTAATGATGTGGCATGTTTTAATTTAAAAAATTGATGAAATTTAAATCATATGGACCCGATTAAAAACAAATTTGATTTTTGTTTAACAAATGCACGATAGCGTGAGAGAGAGAAGGGGAAGAGAGAGATTGACAACCACAAGAGAGAAGGGCAAGGAGAGAGGCGATGGAGTTGATCAAAGAGCTAGGGTTTCAGAGAGAAAGGAAGCAGAGAATGGAAAAGGGAGGAAGGAAAGGAAGGAAAGAAAGGAGTGACGGAAGTTTAGAGATAGAGTAAAAGAAGAAGAGGAAATTGAGGTTAATAGGGGCTTTGAAGATGAGAAGAGAGTGAATTTCATTGATTCTAAGGTCAAGGAAGAGGTGAGTGATGAGCTTATCGACAATGTCTGGAGCCGTCGTGACACTGTCTCTGCGAGTAATGTAAGTTTATTTTACCGTTCTTTTTCTATTTACAATGCTTGTTTTTGATGTTGTAGATGATTTTTAGTTCAAATTTATGGTTTTGCACATATCCAAACATGTGTAGCTAAAACTTTAGGCTAGTGAAGCCATTGTGGCTTGTGATGATATTTTCAAGTTGTTACAAGGAGCATGTTAAAAATGCCTGATTTTGTAGTTGAAAAGTCGGTTCTGATATTGTAGGGGAATTAGTTAGAGGGAGGTTTTGTTCTTGCGAATTAGGGTTTAGTACAATTCGAGATTCAACTTCAGTTCTTAATTAAGGTTTTTGGGACATATGGTAGTTTATCATGTATCAAATTAGGTGGTCCTAAGTTTGAATCCTATCTCCTACTGTTTTGTGGAGCATCTTGGCTACTTTCTTTTGTAGTGTTTAATAGTTTATAGACTGTATGAATTTGAGATTGTAATTCTTTATGAGTTGGTCAATTATTTGCTTGGTCTATTTCTCATTTGAATAAAAATTATATCTCTTATAAAAATTAAAAACTTTCGGGTGTCCTTTCTCTCTAAGAGATCACAAGCCTTATTGATGTCAGAGTTTTTTGACCAACTGCTCTTACCTCCACTGCTTTCTTAATGGCAATGTCTAATATAACCAATCCAACAATGTAGAGTTCAGGGCATGCAATTACTGCTACATCATAACCTTGCCATATTTGAACAATCCGTTGTTAGCCACAATAGCAAAGTAAAATGCTAGCGAACAGATAAAGGTATAGGAATAGCACATAAATAACATAACATGCAAACAGGGTAAAATGGGAGGAAAGATATACACTACACCTTGTGCCCTTTTTAGTAATGCTTGATCAAATAGTAGTTTAAATTCCATATGTGAGAAAGGAGGAAGGAGGAAAGATACCAAGTGATTGGTTTTTGATATAGTTGAATAATTGCATCAAGAATTCATTTAACAACTAAATTTTGCTTCAACTGAATACTCAATCACAAAGAGATTTAATTGTTATTGTTTAGTCTTTTTATCTTTTTTTTTTTTTTTTGGGTCCCCCTCATTGGGATGAGATAGATATCATGTCAAATATCATTTACAAAATTTTCAGATGTAATACAAGAAATTAATCTCAAAACAAGAAATTATTTTCAAGTGTCATTATTTTTCTCTTCAAATTATAATTTCATCAAACATAGATCACGTGTAGATTTTCTACAGGATCATTGATCTAACTAGCCATTGATGATGGATCCTCAAGAGACTAATCTTCTTCTCTACCATTCTATCCTACACATATAAAACCAAGAAAAAGGAAACATATACAAAATATTGACATGTAGGGGACTCAAAACTTGCATAAATATATAAGAAATTGAATTAATATGTGAGAAAGTAATATCTTGTAAGTAAGAATGAACCATAGAACTTACATTGCCACAACTAGAGACTACCCTTGGGAAGAGCTCCTGTCTGATGAAGATGTAAAAGAATTGGTGTCAGTTGTCCTAAATCCCATAGGGTCACTTTTGATGAATTAAGTGACTATGCTCTTGTAGCACCCTTTCCCACATCTCTATCCTTGAGCCTGGTTCTATGCCCCACCCATAGCCCCTAGTTCAAGAGCTCTCCCCTACCCTCTGCTTACCTCCTTTTCCTCACCTTTTATTATGGAAAACTCAAATATACTTCTTAGTACCAAGAAATTCTCCAATCTAGGACTAAGATTAGAGCTCCCTCCAAACCAAGACTTATCTAATTCCTCCCACCTTAAGCTCATCGGCAAGCTTATAACCACAAAATCCATGGCTACCATCAATGTTAGGGAGGTAGTAATCAAAGCTTGGAACCCAACGTACCCCCTTGAAGTTAAGTGAATTGACAAGAATGTATTCATGTTTGTATTCCAACATGAAGCCGACCTCCACAAGGCTTTCAATCGGTGGCCTTGGTCCATCAAAGGCGGCCATCTCATTCTCAAGAAGTGGAACCTGAAGTTATCCTATAAAGAGGTAGATTCTCCCCGACTGCATTCTAGATCCAGGTTCATGGCCTTCCTTCCCTATGGCTTTCTGCCGATAATCTTAGGAGGATTGGGGAAAGCCTAGGCTTCATCCTTGACATCAAATCCACTAGCAATTCCAACGGTGCATGGAGGAGATACTCAAGAGTCCAGATCGACATTCCTACCTCCTACCCTCTCATCCCCAACATTTTTCTACCTCGAGCTAATTGAGTAGACCTTTGGATCAGTCTGAAGTATGAGAAGCTCACCGATGGTTGCTATAATTGCGGCATTATCGGACACGAGGAGAGACTTTGCCAAGCTGACCCTTTTTGGTTAAATAACCCTCTTGGTATCCCATTCAAGGCAGTAGGTTTATGGCTTTGTACTGACAATGATGAATCCCCCCATGCATCCTCAATACGAGCTCTAATGGCGGTGGCATGGCCAACCCATCCATCGCCTCAAAGAGGAAAGCCGGTTCACATGAGACAGCCATATCATCAGCAAGTACAAGCCCCACTCCAAACATTAAACCCACTCCAAACATTCTCTGTACCACTACTATAGTACCACACCAGCTGGCACTAGGTGTGCTCATTAATACGACAGACAACGTGGACTCATTAGCTGCACCCACACCCCACAACGACATTGTCCCCACTCCAATCAACCTGTTCGTTACTCATGTACTAGAGCTTTTGAGCCATGTGGTGCCCTATCCAGTAAGCCCCAATCGTAATCCATAAACAAGCTAAAAAGATGAGCATATAGATATACCCACAATCCCATCCAACCAAGCCCTGCATCCAAAAAGCCTAACCCACTCCATTAGGCCTAATCTCTCAAAGGCCAACCCACATCCAACATCAACCTTCCCTATACCCATCACCAATCCGAAAACACCCATATCCTCAAACATTTCAATCCCTATCTCTAGTTTAGACTCCAACTGCCCCCCCCCCCCCCTCAAAAGGGAAATTACCAAGAAAGAGATTGAGCACTTTGGAAAGAGACTCAAGAAGACCGCTGATAGCCCAAAATACTTCATAGTATCAGAAAGAGAGATGCTACCCCTCGGTCCTTCCAAGATTCAGGGCCAACCTCTAAAAAGCAGAGCAAGAAGAGTAAAAAACCAAGCGAATCAACTCTCCCTTTCCCCATCATCAAGTCATGAATCAGCTGCTATATCAACGACCGAGGAGGCGGGCCTTATCATGCCTCTAATGGCGCCATGAAAATCTTTGGATGGAATTGCCGCGGTATCTGCAACGCCGTGACAGTTTGAGCCCTTAAGGCTCAAATAAAAAGTTCAAAGCCCGATTTCATCTTTCTTTGCAAAATGAAAGCTTCCAAAGAACGCATGGATCAGGTGATGAACTCCCTTAATTTCTCTTTCAATTTTGTTGTAGACGCCAAAAGATTAGCCAAAGGCCTTTGTTTAATGTGGAAAGTTGGTTCTGTAGTTAAGCTTGTTGATTTTAATAAAGATTTAATTGCTATAAGTATTTCGGATACTGCTTGTGCATGGAATTTAGTGGGCTTTTATGGCCCCCCTTATGTAGTCAAGAAAAGGAAGGCATGGGAAAATCTGGTTGCCTTCTTTTGATGCCCATGGCTTTGTTTGGGTGACTTCAACTACACCCTCAATGATGATGAATCAAATGGATGCAAGAAAGGGAGACCCTCCTTCAACAACTTCCTCCAAGAGCTCATGTTTAATACAAGCGCCATAGATTTATGTTTTTCTAGTAATCAGTACACATGGGCCAAAGGAAAATGGGGGCAATGCAACTATAAAGAAGAGGTTGAACAGAGCTATCTGTAGTATTTCGTGGAGACTAGCCTACCCTAAAGCTAGTGTCTCTCATCTCGAAGCAATTTAATTGGATCACGCTTCCATTCTGTTTGTCTTAAACCCGACTGAGCCCTTTGCACATAGGCCATTTCATTTTGAAGTGGCATGGATTAGAGACCCAGAGTGTTATGATATAATTAACAATGCTTGGGACCAAGACTCCTTTGGCATTGATTTCACAAGGCTCTGTCAGAAGCAGGAAGCCACGAGAAGGGCTCTTTGCATATGGAATAGGAAGGTGTTTGGCCACTGTTAGGATGGAATTAGACGCTTCTTAGCAAAATCAAAGAAATCCAAACTAAAGAGGGCTCCGATCACAATGAAATAGTGGAAACTAGTCTCCAAGCAAAATTGGCAAAATGGACCAAGAGTAAGGTTTTGTGGAGGTAAAAATCAAGGGAATTGTGGCTTCAATATGGTGAGAGGAACACTAAGTTTTTCCACCTTTCCACAATCATCCAAAGACGCAGGAACAGTATAGATAACTTCAAAAATAATAATGGGGACTGGATCTCATATGCCAAGCTGATTAGGAAGTATTTCCATGATGGGTTCAAAGAGCTATTGACGGAATAAGAGGTCTCATTTCCATCCAACTTGGAAAACCTCATTCCACATGCCATCACCGAGTCAGAAAACAACCTCCTATCTGCTATACCCACCCCTGAGCAAATCAAGGATACACTTTTTAATATGGAGGATTAAAAGGCACCCGATCCAGATGGGTTCCTTGCCTAAGGAGATAAACAGCTCACTTATAGTACTTATCCACAAGACGCAATGTCCCACCACCATCAACAACTTCAGACCTATAAGCCTTTGCCACATTGTTTACAAGGTCATTTCCAAGCTTCTAGTTTCTAAATTAAGACCTCTTCTCCATAAGCTCATTTCCCCAACTTAATCAGCTTTCATCCCCGAAAGGTGGATAATAGAGAATCAAGTGATTATGCAAAAGGTGTTGCATAGTTTCAAGAATCGAAAGATCAAATCTGGCAACATGGCCATAAAGCTAGACCTTCAAAAGGCCTATGATAGAATGAACTGGAGCTTCCTTAAAGAGGTGTTGCTGAGATTCGGGTTTAATGAGACATTCACCTCTTGGATCATGGCCTGTGTGACCATAGTATCATTTAAAGTCCTAATTAATGGAGGAAAATCTGATCAGTTCAAGCCTGGCAGAGGTGTAAGACAGGGTGATCCACTGTCATCATACCTGTTCATTCTAGCTCAAGAGGTTCTATCCAGACTTCTTGATCGGGAATTCCATCTCAAAAAAATTAGTGGAGTTAAAGCCAATTTAAATGAGCCAGCCATCACACACGTCATGTACACCGACGACATAGTGCTTTTCTCTAAGGCAACAAGGATGGAAGCCAAGGCCATCAATGAATTTCTCGACATGTACTGCAAGTGGTTAGGCCAATGCATTAATAGGAGCAAATCTGACATATATTTTTCCAAGCATACTCCAAGGTAGACAACAAGAGGCATTAAACAAATATTCCATATGCAAGGCCTTAAGGACTCCATTTACCTAGGAGCACTTATGTTTCTATCTAGATCTCCCTCCAAAGATTTCAGCTATCTACAAAAACAAGCTTGAAGCTAGGCTATCGGGTTGGAGAAGCAGGACCCTTTCATGGGCAGATAGGAGTACATTGATTTCATCAGTAGCCCAAAATCTCTCTAACTACACCATGTACTCAATCAAGCTTCTTAGCAGCATTTGTGACAAGTTGGATGTATTAACAAGGCATTTTTGGTGGAAACTAATCAACCAAGATGGCAAATTCTTGGCTTTAAAATCATGGGACAAGCTTTGCTATCCCAAAGCTAAAGGTGGGCTGGGTTTTAAAAAAGCGGTTGTATTCAATAATGCCCTCCTCGCTAAGTTGGCCTGGATGATTGCGTCAAAGCATGACAGTCTTTGCATGTCGCTTTTGAAAGCTAAATACAAAGTTAGACAAGGTTGGTTATATGCAAACAGGCCAAAAATCTACTCTCCAATATGGAAGGCCATTGAGGATACCAAAAGCATTATAGTAAAGGGTGCTTGCTACCAATTAGGTGATGGCTCCTCTATCAATGTGTGGAATGACCCGTGGGTTCCGTGGCTCCAAAATTTCAAACCTAAATTGAGATTGGATCCCATAGCAGAAACCCCCTTAATGGAATCACAATTGATTGATCATGACTTGCATACGTGAAATACAAATCTGGTAAACCACATTTTTTATGCCCAAGTTGCTCAAGCTGTCCTTTCCATAGCTATCCCAACTAGAAATCGACCTGATACACTCATCTGGATACCCGATCTTAAAGGTAAGTTCTCTGTCAGGTTTGCATATCGCATCTGCACTTCCCACATCCACACAAACCCGAGTCCTAACATCAAGTGGATGGAGCATTAGAAGATCAAGGCCCCAAAACGCATTAAAATGCTCCTATGGAGAATCAGAACCAATGCACTAACTATATATGAAAATTTAATAAAAAGGTCGATCATCCAAAACCTGGGATGTGTGTTATGCAGCCAAGCTTTAGAATCCTCCACTCATCTGTTCATAAACTGCCCATTTGCTAGAGGAATCTGGTTTGCTAGTTGTTGGGGATTTAAGCCAGAGGAGCATGCTATCTTATCATGTGAAGAACTGATTAACATACTGCTTGACCCCCTCTTGGCCCCTAATCATCTTGAGAAGCATTAGAGCATTCCTTTAAATATGGCATTCATTCTGGATGAAATCTAGAACATAAGAAACCAAGTCTTATTCTTGGGCATCCCTTCCAACCCAGTGGAGTCCATAAGGAATATCAATCAAAGGTTAACTAAGTTCAAGTTGCTGTGGTCCCCACCATGTCCTCTAGAGAGCCCTCATCCTACACCATGCTGAGGTTGGCAACCTCACTTCCCTAGTTGGATCAAGTTGAATGTGGATGTTGCCATCAATTCAACTTCCCTACACATCACTTATGCTCTACACTCCAAGCCGAAGCATCCGCCATCTTTTGGGCTGTTCAGTCCTTTTGTTTCAATAAACACAACCTACCAGTTGTCCTCTTGGATGCTTGTAAGGTAGATTGCGGTGTTCCTTTTTCTTTGAATATATAATATTGACGATTATAAAAAAAAAAAAAAAAAAATCCCATGGGGTCACACCTTGCTCTCAACTCTTTTCCCAACCATATGATATGAGTTAACATACAACAAAATGAGTACTGAACAACCAAACAAATCACATTCCATCCATAGTACAATATTATCTAAATGTGTGCAAATTTCACATTTTTGCCATATTATGAGGCACAATAACATTGATACAAACATAAACTTATAACTCAACCAAGTCATTTTCATGTTCATAGGACCCATTATAAATTATAATAGAAATACAAAGTTAATACAAGAAAGAACCAAAACCCAGCAGAAAAAAATTCACATCTTTTAAACAAAATCGACATACCCATTTGACAAAACCATCTTAAAAACCCAAAAAAAGAAAAGAAAAAAAGGTTTTTGGTTGGTACCAATAGAATCCTTGTGTATGAGTTACACTTTTTGACTTTCATCTCTTTTCTCCATCCTCCTCAGTTTCGAACCATGAATCCCAGCATTTTTGGACGAAACGGTCCGTATGATTGATGGCAAGTTTTGAAACGGTACGAAGGCCGTGGCTTATGTGTGACCCAGTAAACGTGAGAGTGGAAGGGATTGGATTGCATTGTAACCAAAGCCCAAATTGAGAAACTGCTCTTTCTCCCATTGGCTATCTATCAATTTGTCATGTCAAGTCCATTGTCCATAATCCATAATCCATACCCAAGTGAAGTACACACCCGAAGCCCACTTGAGGGTTTTTTTTGGTCGATTTAGTTGAATCCAAGCCCTTGACCCTTTTATTCAAACAAGTTATTTTTTTGGATCCTTATTCTTATTAGAGAAATGATATATCTACAACATTTTTACAACAAATTCTAAATGGAAGGTCGTTATTGGTTGTTATTGTTAGGGCAAAAAAGTAATCTTAGTGTTAGTTTCAAATTTGAACCAATAACAACTAATCACCTGTGATTTGTTGTAAAAATGTTGTAGACCGCATCTCTCTTCTTATTATCCTTCTTCAATTCTCAAAAAAAAAAAAAAAAAAAAAAAAGATTAGACTTCAATTCTCATTTATTAAATGCAAATAATGCTTCTCAATTGGATTACAAATAAATTGATATTGATAAAATATGCTAACCTATAATTCGAATTCAAAAAGGGGAAAAAAAAAAAAATCTGAAAAACTAACTGCTAAACTTTTCCTAGAGAAAAATCTAGTCAAGCAATCAGCTATAAAGTTTAAGAAAAAGATTTATGAATCAGCTATAAATATTATCATGATCCATATGTACATGGGTGTGTATGTCTACTTCTAGAGTATAAAAAACCATCAAAGATCTTTTTCCATTTTTGCATCTTGTATATAGTGCCATGAGATTTAAGTTTTTTTTTTTCATGCCTCATTTCAGTCAGATTATCTACAAATAATAAGTCAGAAGATGCGTGTAGTGCAAGCTCTTTCTCAGAAACCTACACGCAATAAGAATAAGTCCCCATATGCAGGTAATTAAAAACAAAAATCAATGAACTGATAAAGAAAGAAGGAATGAAATGAGGGCAAAGTATGTGTCCTTATTCAGATGGAAATGGAACAAAGTCACAAACCATGATGATTTCCACTAGGTTCACTTCACCAAGAAGCATACATTATGATAACACAAAGAGTTTAGTTGCCTACATCATGGCAGCCAAAAGTTCTAATGATCCTTTTATAAGTTTATCTTTCAAATGCAAACAAAATGGTAACTCAAAATTCAAATGGAGGCACGGAGGGGTGACATTGAAGTGAAGTTTCCTCTTGCATTTGGTTGAAAAATATTTCCTATACCACATATGCATCGTAATAGCCAATTAACTCAACACAGAATTATTTCCCTTTTCCCTCTTTGTACAAATTTAATGGATATTTCAGATAAATTAGCAAAGCACAATAACAAATATAAATAAAAAAATTCGGCAACAATCCGTAATCAAGACACCAAATTTTTACGTGGAAAACCCTTCAATGAGAAGGGAAAAACCACAGGACCTAGCCTGGTAAAATCTTCCACTATAAAATATGGGTTTACAACAATCTTCTCTAGAACAAATGCCAGCTACCGAGACAACAAAAACATGTTGTTCTTGGATTACAGCAAATATTTATCACACTAAAATACCAACAGTAAAAAGAAGAAAAGATCCCACCACGTGGGCTTTAGCTCCAACCAAACGGAGAGGAATTTCAAGTAACACCAATCACCAATCAATACGAAGCTCTCTTCATTAAGAAATTCCATCAAAATTGGAGTTGAATTTGATTTCGGCTTGAAAGTATCTGGTTTTGTAGAAAATTTCTCTAAAATTTTCTTGTCTCATACACAGCAACTTTAGTACTAAAAAATTTTCAATGAAGATAGCACAACTGTAACAAGCAGATCAGAATTGAATATTAATAAAGAATATGAAAACATAAGTGGATGTGATAATTCAAATGAAATCCTAAAAACTTAATTTCTGAGAAATATTTGATATACAAAAAGAAATCCAACCATCATGGAAGAACCACAATAAAATAGAGCTAAAATTTGAAGATGCACAAAGCTATGCAGTAAAATATGTTAAATGAATATGAATGAATGGTTTGACATAAAACTCTTTCGATATCATTAACCCAGGAATAACCTGAGTAGAGAACAAATCATGAATAGTTAGTCAACTTCAAAGCGAAACAACTAACAAGCGGTTTGAGAGAACATACCAGTTTTAAATGATTTTGACCTTAGAACAGGATGTATCAAAGGTTTATCTTAATCAAAGGAACATGGAAATCATAGAACCTTTTGTGCGAAACTACATGACCTCTGATTGGGACAATGAAAGATCATTGGTATTTGTTAACACAATGAGCCAGTTACACCATAAGTAGATATTGTGGCTTCTTGCAAATGTATAGCTCATGTATGAATGATAGGTTCTCCAGTTATTGTAGAAGATATTCTCACTATTTGGTTATGTGATTTTCAAAAATGTTAGTATAGTGTGTTCAAGTAGATGAAGAGGAGATAAGAGATTAGGCCATCCACATATATAATAGCCTATTTTTCACTATTGACATGTAATTGACTAGAGAGAAGACAGATTCTTTTACTTTTCCTTTTATATTACAAGAGAATTTCTCCCAAGTGCAAGATTTTAATTGTGTTGTTGTTGGTAAAGTAAAAGAACTAGTTTATGTAGGATGCTTAAACCATGATGGCATGATTGGAATTACCTTGGAGAAGCTTCAAAGAGGTACTGGTAGGAGTTTTTAGTATTGTCACCATATCTTTGCATGCAGTCAAGTAGAGCCATTGTCATAGTGTATTTATGCCATCAGATATATGTTGGTTTTGTTGCTCCTTTTATCTCCTATAGCAGAGAAAGTTAAGACAGACGAATGATACTCTAGCATTGACTTACGGATTTTTGCATGGTTCTGGAATACATGCATTTGTGCACATAAGCATATATCTGAATTTTATAGCTGTTTCCTGGATGCAATTACAGGCATATTGAGTCCTCAAATAAACGTATGCAGCAGATGTGATAGCTAGTGGTGGATATATAAAGAGACTGAGGAAGCATAAGGTTCTAGCTTTTCATTTTTAAAATAAAATCAGAATATGACAAAAGCATATACAAAATGCTGTTTCTTAATATTTGATAAGAGCCATTATTATTAGAAAACTAACAAGTCAAAACATTATAGTGAAGACAATGCAAAAGTAACAAGTAGACCTGAATTTCCTATGTAGAATAAAACCAAAAAAACTTGAGGGAATAGTTTGAAACAAAAATTTGAAGCTAATATGCTATGCAGCAGAAAATGTTGCAGCACATAGAGAAACAAGTTTGACACAAAAATTGAAGGGAAACTTCTTTAAAATAAGTGGATAAGAAATATGGTAAATTAATTGTAAAAAGAACTAGTTTATTCCAAAATGAAATGTTGGAAAAAAAAAAGGACCTTTGAGAGGAAATACGAATTTAAGATTATTTTGAGCTTAAAATAGGAATCATATGTTTATCCGGATATTTGGGACCACTCTGTGCTGAAGTGCATGACTACTCTAATTGGGATATGAGGGTGACCAAAATCTATATATAGTATACTGTATACAAACAAAAAATTTACTAATAATAATAATAATAATAATATATGAAATGGAAAGAAGGAAAAAGAATCAAAAGGAATCATATTAGGTTTCGTTAGAAGAGAGAAATCAAATGAAAAGAAGAAGAGATTCCTACAACTCACAAATTTCAATGAAACAATTAGATTGGAAATTTGGTACCAATTCAAGCTTCTTCATTTAGCTTTTCATGGAAAGGGAATGCACCACCTGCTTTGCTGGTAGGTAGTAGCACACTTGTTCCTAAACTTCAGTTCTTGAAGAGATAAAAAGTTACCCCGGCACCAAACAATCGTGAAGCATCCTTGATATTGGAAAAGTATCTGCTGATAAAAAAGAAATTACTGGTGACAGTTACATGAAAAGAATTGTCCAGTGCTGCTAATTATGGGTTACAGAAATCATAGACATAAAGAATACAGTATCATAATCAAATATAAATTAAACAAAATAGAGGTAGAATAGAATAAAAATAAGTTTATTCTATTTCTTTAATAATATTAAATAATTAGTTTATTTCTCTGTTTCTCAAAAAAAATATATGGAGAAAGAGATTGTTCAGATCATATAAAAAATAAATACATTATCAAATATTATATTCAATCATTGATATCATATGATATATTAATAGTAATCCTAATTACCTAATCTCTGATAATTGTTGGCAAACAAGTAATGAACTTGTGATACTCAGAGGAATTCGAAAGTTTCAAATGGAAGAATTCTTCCAAACCCACCCATAAATACTTCACTCCTCTCTCGACTCTCACCTACCAAGCTAAAGATAGGGTTGTGCAACTGAGAAAAGATTCCTTCAAATGAGTGTTCATTTGTATTGTCCTTGTTTTAAAACTTTGTACTTTTTAAAGAACAAAGTTTGTGTTGTTAATTTCACTTTTTAATTTTCTGTTTTGGCAGTGGTTTGAACCTGCTAAATGCTATCTCCTTTGGTTGAGTTAATAAACTATTTTTTCAACCAAAAAAAATAAAAGTCAATAGCATAGAGACGTGTCAAAGAGGCCAAGAGAACTTACTAAATTAGGAGTAGCTTGCAGCTAGGTAGATGCAGTCAATGTTGGGAAGAATAAGAGAGAGAATTGAAAAAGTAGTAGTCCGTGATCAGTAGATTAACAGCAGTGGATGTGAAGGAAGATCTAAAACCAACAATGAAAAGAGGAACAATATATTCATATCTAAATGAAAAATGAAAAAGATAAAAAATAATTATAAAATAGGAAGAACAAAGAAGCAACCGGTCTCAGGATGTAATTGAACTCACCAGAGATGAGAATGAAAGGGGCAAGCTATCTCTCTCTCTCTCTCTAGAAGAGCTCTGTATTTTCAGTTCTGTTGTTCCTGGCAGCACAAACTACAATTCCTATTTCTTAATTAATCCACCAAATCCACAATTTCTTAACACTAAATATTCATTTTAGTCTTTATTTTTTTTGAGACAAATATTCATTTTAGTCTTAATTGCCAGTATGACGGAGAAATTTAGAAATTAGAAAATAAAACCTCCTCCTTAAATCTTAATTTACGTTCATGTTGGTATCAAGAGACAAAGACAAAACTCTAAAGACAAGCATTGCTTATTCAAAGGTAACTAGTAAAACACCAGTTTGAATTAAATTATATATACAAATCCCAACTGGTAAAAGAGAAAACCTACTTAAGTACCTTGGCATCAGTTCTAATCAAGTCGGTTATTTCCCAGACACAAACATCTTCTGAGCTTCCCAAGTTAGCCTTAAAATTCTAATTTTGGCAGGTCCCTTCAAAAGGTAAAAAAAAACATAAATAGAAATATATTAGAATGATTAAACATCTTCAGTGCTGTCTGAAACTTAATACGAAAGTGAGTTAAACTTTGCTTGCACTAGTAGAACAAGGAATCACATAACTTCATGGACCAGTAAAACTCAACTCTATTTTCCAACAATAAATTCGCCCTTAAAAATATAGTAAACAAAAATTTGAAAAGAAGCAAGACATTTGCTAAAAATCAGAAAAAAAAAAAAAATAATAATAATTACTATACTTTTGGCAACTTTTTAAGTGTTTGTGATAATTTGTAGAGACAAAAATTTAAGTAGACCCAAGCCAAATGGCAGCAATCACAAAAATTTTAATTACATTATGCTTTTAGTGACTTTTCGCAAATGATTGCAGATGATTTCGAATTTTGATTTGCAGATGATTTCGAATTTTGAAGAAGAAGAGTAGAATTTTTCAAGTGTTGCCAAAGTGGTTGGTGAGATTAATGTCAATTATTTATTTCAAAAGACATTAAACAAAATTGCAACTTTTATATATTTCATCAATGGCATCCAATTAAGTATTCATACCAGGAACAATTATGAATCATTGAACTCACCCATTACGGATATAAGAGAAAAGAAGAGGATATAGGGTAGTATGAGTAGACTTACTGAGCACTGAACTGAATTGGGTTTGGTAAATGACCAATAATGAAGTAAATTATACACATATAATTCAAATGGTAAGAGAAAGAAAACCTGAAGTGCCTTGGCATCAGTTGTCATCAAGTAAATTAGATGCAAATGTCTTGCCAGCTTCCTGAGTTAGCCATAGAAATCAGAGTAATCTGGCCGCCTTCAAAAGGTAAAAACCATATATTAGAACCATCAACACCTTCAGTGCTATTTGAAATTTAAATTTAAATTTTGCTTGCACTAGTAGGACTGGGGATCACATAATTTCAAGGTCACTCCAGTAAAACTAAACCCCCCAACCCAAACAGAAAATGAAAAATCAGCTAGACCTTCACCTGCCCAATTTCTCATTCTTACGCAACTAAACTCCATTTTCCCACAATAAATTCACCCTCATAAACAAAGCAATTACAATCCGGTGCAAATCAACAAAATCTACTGTCAAGTTTTAGACAGCCCTAAGTAAAAGAACTGATCCATGAACTCTTACAGTATCAAAATACTGAGCGAAATAATGATTATGTGGACATAAAGAAGTCTCTAATAGTGATGAATTTAATATTCAAAATTTCCCAATGTCCAAAAAAATTAAGATTTGAAAAATTTGCAGAAAGAAATAGGCTAGCAAACAGAAATTCGATAGCAGCAAGACAATAGGTAAAAATAAGAAAAAAATTTGAATAGCAGCAAGCCAATTGGTAACCATTACAAAAATTTTAATTAGACTCTTCTTTTCTCAAATGGTTTCATAAATAGAAAAAGAAGAGTTGGATTTTTCAAGTGTTACTAGAGTGGTTGGTGAGATTAATTTTATGCCGAGATCGATTAACGTAATAAATTGTATGAATAAACTTACCCACTATCCTTGATGCTGAAAAATAGAATGTGGCAAATCTTGGACTGCACATTGTCTTCCAATTTGGGGCAACGATAAATCTCCAGCATTTTCAATTGGGTGAGGCGTCGCATGGCTTCCTCCGTGGGCAGATGCACCAAGTTCTTGCAATCCACAATGTACAGCTGTTGAAGAGAGGAAAGATTGCCCAACCACTCTGGCAAAGTTCCGATTTCATGAAATTCCTCTATCCACAGAATTTTAAGGGCAATGAAGTATCGAATTTCGTCTAGCCGGAGAGACCCACACCATTTGAGCTGTAGCTTTTGGAGGGAGGGGTGAATGGAGGAAGTAGAAGAAGAAGGCAGACGACGACAATCCCCATTCTCCAAATATTGTAACCCACTGGCACTGGGTGGCTCTTCAATACCACTCCTTATTATGGACCGGACACCTGGCAATGACCTCAGCTTAGGACAATACAGTACTACCAACTTCTGAAGGGAAACGCAGGTAAGCAATGAGTCTGGCAAATCTCTCAGTTGAGTACAGTAAGATAAGGTCAACTCCTCAAGGCAAGGAAACACAAACACCTCATCTGCGGTTGTCAACTCCTTTGCATCCTTCCACTCTTTTAGGGTTTCCATCCGCTCCAATTTGAGTATTCTCAATGCCGGAAATAATGCAGTAGTGTTTCTGTAACTCCCATCACTGTAAAAGTATAACTCACTTCCTATACATCTTACCTTCCACATTTCATACATTTGAAGAACCCTAAGACGGGGTAATTGCCCGAGAGTGGGAACTTCTTCACATTCCTTACAATCTCTCAACTTGATCTCAATCAAATTGTGATATAGCGAAGACAAACCAACCCATGATGGGAATTTCTTTCCAAGATACCATTCGATTGTCAAGCTTTTCAAATTTGGGTGAGGCTGGAGGCCTTCCAACACCTTTTCATCTTTATCATACATGTGCCCTTGTCCATAAAGTAAAGACGAAAGCCAGTATAATCCCAACTTGAATATTTCCTTTTCTTTTAATTTTGCACTTTTGGCTTCTTCCTCATCTTTCACCCTCTCTAGATTCTTTATTACTATTTCTCCTTTGAGATTCTTTAAAGCTCCCAATTCTGTAATCCGATAACCATCCTCCGAACCCACACCAAAATATGGCAATGTTTGAAGGCAAGTCAACATACTCATATTTTTAGGTGTTTTTATAAAACAAACCCAATTAATATGAATATGTCTTAAGTTAATCAAATTGCTTAGGTCTTCCGGAAGCACTCTTCTTTCATGGCCTTCAAGTCTTAAAGTTTGCAAATTGTATAGTTTGGTGATGGATTTTGGTAATTCTCCAATTAAGGAGTCTGAGATGTGAAGAAGCCTCAAATGTATTAATTGCTCAATTGAATCCGGTAACCCATGGCTTGATAATTTTAAAATACATAAGCATCTAAAATTTGATAACATAATGTCAAAGTTGCAATTTTCTGAAATTAATGTTCGCACTTTTATGAAATCATCTCCACTAAATGAAGTTCCTAGTGTTGTTTTGCTATCACATCGGACAAATAAAGGTTGTATGCTACTAACATTATCCACAGGATCTCCCTCCAAGATTAGAGATTCAGATTTTGATATTGAGAGTGCAAAATCATGCACCAAATCATGCATTTTGCAACTAATAACATTACCGTAGTCATCCATTCTAGCATTTTGGAAAAAGGAAGTAGCCAACAAAATATTGAAATACATGTTACCAGTATCTTCCATCACCACATTAACTTCTTTAGCTTGTTCAAGGAACCCTTCAACCATCCAATACTGAATTACTTCATCCTTTTTCATGTCATAATCTTTTGGGAATATTGCACAATATGCAAAACATCGTTTTAAAGATGGTGTTGGAATTTGATCAAAGCATAACTTAAGCATAGGAAACATATCACTATTGTCTTCATCCAACAAATCCCAAATTTTATTATTTTGAATCTCCAGCCATTTGTTTTTATCAAATTGAAAGGACATTGTTCCCCCTAAAACTCTTGCAGCCCATGGAATCCCTCCACATCTTTTAGCAATTTCCCTACCAATAACCTCCAAATCTAAAGTTAATGGAGTTCTTCCATCTATGAATGTTCTTTTTTTCATTATAGACCAACAATCATCTTTTGATAACTTCTCTAAGTGATGTGGGGGATGATGTATCTTCATGATTTGCCCCACATTATCACTACGGGTTGTAACAACAATATTATTTCCTGTGTTAGAATTAAACTCTAATAAGGAACCTTTTAAAGTATCCCATTTCTTAGGATCTTCATTATGCACATCATCAAGTATGAGAAGATATTTCTCCCCCCTCCCAATTTTTGCACAAATTTGATGTACTACATCAAAATCACAAATTGATTTAAGAATCTTTCTTAATAGCTCTTCAACATCAAAATTTTTGCCGACATATACCCATGCTAGTACATCAAAATGTTTTTTTATCAGTTCATGGTTATACACAAGTTTTGCTAAAGTTGTCTTTCCAAGACCTGCCATACCCACTATAGGGAGAACTGAGATAACCTGTTGATTGTTTGAATTGATAAGTAAGTTTACTATTTTTTTGATATCGTGTTTTCTTCCTACAACTTCTAAATCATCAAGGAGGGAGTCTGTATTCATGTCCAAGCTAATTTTGGGGATTGGATTCACCAACTCCATTCTAAGACCAGAGTCAACTACATCATTCACAATTTTATCCAACGATTGTTTGGTGAACTTAACTTCATCAAGAGTGCATAATGAAAAGTTACATACCTGATCCATCGTTTGATTTTGAATCTGTACCTTTTGCCAAAAACTCTCATAGCTAAACTTGTCTAGCACATTATCGGCATCATAAGCTACATCTCTAAGATTATTTAACCATATCCTCATAGACCCATCACTTGATTGCCTCTTTTGAGCATCACCTAACACAAATTTAATCTTGAATAATGTTTCAAGAAGACCCTCCTTGAAACTCAACTCAAAATTGATATGCTCAATGGCAAGTGCTATTAGTCTGTCCACAACATCATTGAGGATAATTTCAGCCCTATATTCTTCCTCACCCTACAAAGAGAAAATAGTATGAAAATATTTGCAAAGGGTTAAAAAGTAGAGCAATGTTTATTTCACACCTGTTGATGCACACAACTGTGCACACACACTTTTTGCATTGAAATCTAAAGTCACAATTGCAGTGCAAAAAGTGTTTGTAGGGTTGTGTGCAACCACCAGTGTGTACTCATATTTATCCTAAACAGTATTGGAATTGTTAGAAATAAACAACTATGTATAGAGTTGGGACTAGATAATCACTTGAGAGACAATTTTTCTCACTTTAGTTTTTAATTTTGAAGCCGAGGTTGATGCACTTTTAATTTTTTTGCTGGTCCCTTGAGTTGCTTGAGCTTCTCTCTTTTGTTCAGTTATTGCTTGAGCTTTTTCTCGAACTTCTTGAGGCACAGCATTACATGCCACAATGTCATGACCTGGAACTCCGGCCAAGTGTGCTTTAATCCTTGATGCACCTCCAGGAAAATTTCGTCCACAATAATTACATTTGAAACGGCCATTTAAATTCTCAGCATAATCCCAAAATTGATCTCTCTGTCTACCCATATTTCTTTTTCCTTGCAATAAACAAATAACACAATATCAAAATCAGACATAAATTAATTCAGATGAAAATTAGTAATATAATATAATAATCCTATTTGCAAACTCTGTATAAGTATCAGTTCTCCAAAATTGTTACAATCCGTTCCTTAATGTAGTGAGCATGTACAATCAATAAACAAAGGTGGCTGTTTGAGTTGTATCACAGGCTACAGAATTGGACCTAGTATATTAATCCTAGAAGAGCGAGTTCCTTCTATTCAGCAACTTCTCCGAAACGGTCTATCTTCGTGATATCAAACTAAATTTATCCTTATGTTTTTGAAATCTGTCTCATGTTCGATCATGTTAACAAATAGTATAGCCCTCCTCAGTCTTTGTTAGTTGAGGAGATAGAAAAGCGAAAAAGAAAAGAAAAAATAAATAACAATACAGGTTTCTAGAAACTATTTTTTGAAGAGTCCTTAGTTTTGTGCTTCCTCTCTCGTTAAGTTGTAATTTTTTTTTCTTATTAATTCACAATTGTTTCCTCCAAATTTATATTTGTTATCAATTTGATCTTTATAGTTTAAATTTAGCCAAATTTCGATCTTCTTGTTTAAGAGTTAGTTGAATTTGGTCGTTAGTACTTAGTACTGACACTGTCACTATTATATGTTAAACAACATTGCAAACGTTTAAAGCCTAAATAAATCAATCTCAAACTCAGAGCAAGAGTGATACTCAACGTCAGAACTAATTTTTTTTTTTTTTTTTTTTGCTCCGGTTTAAGAAAAAATAAAAACATTAAAGAAATTTCATTTTGTTAATTTTCTTTTTAATTATTCCAAGTTTTTAATTTTTTTTATTGCAAATATAACAAAATTAAGTCCTTGATTTTATTCTTTGTTTTCCAACATGTAATTACTTTTATTTATTTTTGAAATTTTGTTCCTTGTTAACAAATAATTGGATTAAGAAAAATCCCATAATTTATAAATTAATATAATTAAAATATATTTATAAAAGATAAAAATAATTTTATTCTATTTGTTTAAAAATATTTAAAAAAAGAAAAGAAAGAGAGTTCACATCATATAAAATGTTAAAACCAATTTATCAATATAATATTCACTTAGTGATACGATAAACAACTCAGATTTATATCAGCATCAGTTCTCAACCATTGTTTCCTCCTTTCATGTTACAGTCACTATTGAGCTTGAATAACTTTTTGGTTTGAATAAGGTAGGAATCCAGTCATCTCCTCCCTCCCTTATTAGCACAGTGTGTGCTAATTGAGGAGACAGAAGATGGAGGAGGTTCTTCCCTTTAGTTGTGTTAATTTAACTATTTATTCAGCCAAAATATATATATATATATATATATATATATAGCATGAGAGACATGTTAGAGTGCACTTACTTCAGTATTATTAGCTTGCAAGCAAATAGGTAGATTAGATGTGCAGTCAATGCACGTCAGAAAGAGAAAGAGAGAGAAAGAACGAGAGTGAAAAGACTGTGAAGAGAGAGAGAGAGAGAAGGTAATAGCCTGTGAAGAATAAAAGAAAGAGAAGAGAAGAGGAGCGGTTTAGCAATTTACATTGCCTTTTTACTCTTATATTTTAATCACTATTTGTTTTAAACGGTCATATTTTCAGATATCCTTTCTCTAACGGCTATATTTAAAAAAAAATTCATCTCTTTCTTCTTTCCAACGGTCAAATCTTCGGGGTGAAAAGGGAAGTTTTCAACGGCCAAGTCTTTTATTATTATATTATTTTTTTGAACCCACCGCCACAGGCCGAAAGAAAGAAAAGGCACAATTATTAGAAGAAGTAGGACCCATCACTTGCCGAAAGAAGATGGGTTGTGGATTCAATGAGTCCGTAAATAGTTGAAGATAGGTCCAGGCTTGTACAAGCAGGACCAGCCGTCATAGAATACAGGATATTTTTAGAAAGAATAACCTTTTATGTGGCAAAATTTTACTAGTTTTAATTAAAGCTCACAACTTATATCATCTGATATCACATTTTTACTAAATAGCTATTTAAAAAATGCTAAAGATGTATCAATAGTTTGTAAAAAATATTATAAAATAGGTTGTATTTATAGCATTACTCTTTTTACTAATAATAATAATAAGAACAAAGTTTCTCTCCAAACTAGTTTGGAGAGAAACCCTACAAACTCATCACATATATTTATATTGAGTGTGAATTTTGAAAATCTAACCGTTGGATTTCATGTTCCTTATGTTCTTAACATGCATATCAAATTTCGTTTAAATTGGATATTATTTACTATTTGATCAATTAACTTATTTTTTATATACAATTTTAGATTACAAAAACTTGAAATTATAACATTTATTTGATGACATAGCAATTGATCTTTGATTTTCTTGAAATTTTGTAAGCATTAAGGATGTAATAAGAACATGTAATCCAACGGTTAGATTTTCAAAATTCACACTCAATATAAATATACATGATGAGTTTGTAGGGTTTCTCTCCAAACTAGTTTGGAGAGAAACTTTGTTCTAATAATAATATCTGAAATGGAAAGAAGGAAAAAGAATCAAAAGGAATCATATTAGTTTTCGTTAGAAGAGAGAAATCAAATGAAAAGAAGAAGAGATTCCTACAACTCACAAATTTCAATGAAACAATTAGATTGGAAATTTGGAACCAATTCAAGCTTTAGTTCTTCATTTAGCTTTTCATGGAAAGGGAATGCACCACCTGCTTTGCTGGTAGGTAGTAGCACTCTTGTTCCTAAACTTCAGTTCTTGAAGAGATAAAAAGTTACCCCGGCACCAAACAATAGTGAAGCATCCTTGACATTGGAAAAGTATCTGCTGATAAAAAAGAAATTACTGGTGACAGTTACGTGAAAAGAATTGTCAAGTGCTGCTAACTATGGGTTACAGAAATCATAGACATAAAGAACAGAGTATGATAATCAAATATAAATTAAACAAAATAGAGGTAGAATAGAATAAAAATAAGTTTATTCTATTTCTTAAATAGTATTAAATAATTAGTTTATTTCTCTGTTTCTCAAAACAAATATATGCAGAAAGAGATTGTTCAGATCATATAAAAAATAAATACATTATCAAATATTATATTCAATCATTGATATCATATGATATATTAATAGTAATCCTAATTACCTAATCTCTGCATCAGTTCTCAAGAAGCTCAACAATTGTTACTACTCTTAATTCCTACATTTTGTAATGACTCGATCTGAGCATGCATGTACAATAAAATAAACAAAAAAGGTGGCTCTTTTGGTTATATCAGAGGCTATATATAAAATTGGATCTATATAGTGGTAGACATCAAATTATTTAAACCATTTATTTAGACAAGATAATATAAAACCAATAGCACGAGAGACATGTTACCAAAATAAAATATATGGATGAAAGACATGACCCTATTTATTTGCAAACAGATAGATGCAACAAGAGGAGGAGAGCTAAACTTTGGGAATTCGGAAGAGTAGGATAAAGAAAAGTAGTAATAGTAAAGAAACTTATTGTTAATTTTTAAAACCAGTGCAGACATTAATTTTATGTGGTTAGAAAGAAGTAATTGTAACTCCAATTTGCTAATACAATACATATATATATATATATATATATAAAGAAATTGCAGTTGCATTCAAATTAAGATATTTATGTTTACATATGTATATACAATGTAAACATATAAAGGTATTTTATTTTTTAATTTGTATTTCTAAAATAGGGTTCCAAACTTGAAAATTGTGATATGTGAACAACTGGACATCAGAAGTTAGTCAACGCCACAGTCATTGAGCATAAAACGTTATGCTCCTATCATTTTCAAGAGTATAATAGTTTATTTTCTTAAGATGTGTTATTATATAGCAAAATTAAATTATCAAAATTAATATCTCCAGTTCCATGTTTTTATAATTTATACTAGGCTCATCATACTTGCTTTCACGTGTAGTAAGATTTTCTTTTATTTTGGATTTAGTGAAATAATATTTTAAAATGAGATAGACATAGTGTCCTAATTTTCAGAATCTTGATAAAATTTTGAAAGCCTAAAACGTAGGTACTCTTTTAAAAATAGTAAATTACTCTTTTAACAAGTTTGTATTTTTAAATTTAAAATTATTCAACTAAAAGATAAGGGTATTTTAAAAAGTTTAAATTTGTGTGAGGATATTTTAGTCCAAAAAATGATGAAACCCAATCAAGAATCTTGTTATTATTATTAATAGTGCTAGACTCATCATACGCGTTTTGCGCGTGCAATAATGCTCTTTTTTATTTATTTATTTATTTTTATTTTTGATTTAGTGTTATAATGTTTTAAAGCGATATATAAATAACTAGTGTTTTTTTTTTTTTTTTTTTTAAATTTTAAGAAAGAAGGTAACGTGAAATAATGTTTAAAACTGAGATAGAGATAGTGTCCTAAATTTTAGGTGGAATGAAAAAAAATAAAGGAAAAAGCCTAAAACTCAAGAACAATAAATTACTCTTTAACCAATTTGTGTTTTTAAATTTAAAATTATTTAACTAAAAGATAAGGGTATTTTAGAGAGTTTAAGAATTTGTGATGGTATTTTAATACGTAAAATGGTGTAACCTAAACAGAGAATCATGTATTAATAGTATAGAATCGATATGCGATGGTAACTCCATAAATATAAGTGCTTGTGAGGTGTGGGGGGGTAAGGGTCGGGATTCAAGTCTCTAGAAGGAAGCTTTATACATATATACACTTAAATTATGCTAGAATATAATTTCTATCTTGTATTAAAAAAAATAGTATAGATAATTTCTATCTTGTATTAAAAAAAATAGTATAGATATATTAATTATTAATATTGATATTGTCATGCTTTTATTATAATCTTGAAATTTTTTTTCATCTAATATTTGTATCCGGTTGAAGTAAGGAACCATGTCATAACCTCCTATTTGCCAATAGAAATGTTGATATTTGTCTATAATTTGAATGATTCAATTTTATTTCCATATAAAATAAACAAAAAATAACATCATTTCAAATTGATAATTGCTGAAAAAAAAAAAAAAAGATTTTTGTCCCACCCAACGCCTTCTGGAACTTGATAAATGTTGGCAAACAAGTAATGAAATTGTGATACTCTCAAAGGAATTCGAATCTTTCAAATGGAAGAATTTTTCCAAACCCACCCATAAATACTTCACTCCTCTCTTGATTTTCACCTACCAAGCTATAGATTGGGTTGTGTGACTGAGAAAGAATTCCTTCAAATGAGCGTTCATCTGTATCGTCCTTGTTCTGAAACTTGTAAAATTTGTGTTGTTGAATTCACTTTTTAATTTTTGTTTTTGTTTTGGCAGTGGTTTGAACCTGATAAATGCAATATTCCATGCTATCTCCTTTGGTTGTGTTTATAAACTATTTTTTCAACCCAAAAAAGAAAGTCGATAGCATAGAGACATGTTAAGAGGCAAAGAGAACATACCAAAATACGAGTAGCTTGCAGCTAGGTAGATGCAGTCCAGGTTGGGAAGAATAAGAGAGAGAATTGAAAAAGTAGTAGTCCGCGATAAGTATACGTAGATTAACAGCAGTGGATGTGAAGGAAGACCTAAGACCAACAATGAAAAGAGGAACAATATATTCATATCTAAATAAAAAATGAAATAAATAATAATAATAATAAAATATGAAGAAGAAAGAAGCAACCAGTTACAGGATGTCATTGAAACTCACCGGAGATGAGAATGAAAGAAGCAACCAGTTATCTCTCTCTCTCTCTCTCGCTCTCTCTCTCTCTAGAAGAGTTCTGTATTTTCAGTTCTGTTGTTCCGGGCAGCACAAAACTCTTTCATGAGTCATGATTCATGACATATGGACAAACTCCAATTCTTATTTCTTACCTAACCCACCAAATCTACAATTTCTTTAACACTAAATATTCGTTTTAGTCTTATTTGCCAGCTTGACTGTGACAAATTTATAAATTAGCAAATAAAACCTACTTTAATCTTGATTTACATTCAGGTTGGTATCAAAAGATAAAGACAACACTCTAAAGACAAGCATTGCTTATTCAAAGATAAATATTTAATTTCTCGGTTTTGTATGTAGTGTCGGATATGATATGAATATGATGATGGTCTGAAAATAAAAAATTAGAGTTGCATTATTTAGGGGCCGTTTGGATTGAGTTTTTTGATAACTCAATTCTCTGTTTCCATAACTCATAACTCAAAAATGGTGGGACCCATAGTAAAAAGGTTGTTTGGCCAAACGATAACTCTGTTTCCATAACTCTGTTTCCATCACTCAATTCTCTGATTTTTGAGTTATGAGTTATGGAAACTGAAAACAACAAAAGGCTGTTTTCAGTTTCCATAACTCATAACTCAATGGCATTTCCGTAAATAAACACACATGAGGGACCCACAGCCGCAACTTTTGACCACTTTTTGACTTTTTTTTTTTTTTTTTTTTTCTGGGTTGGCGTTGCCTGTTTGTTTTTTTTTTTTTTTTTTTCTTTTTCTTTTTCTTTTTCTTTTCCTGGGTTGGCCGTTCAGGTTTTTTTTTTTTTTTTTTTTTTTTTTTTTTTTTTTTTTTTTTTTTTTTTTTCTGGGTTGGCGTTTTTTTTTTTTTTTTTTTTTTTTTTTTTATCTGGGTTGGCGTTGTTTTTTTTTTTTTTTTTTTCTTTTTCTTTTTCTTTTTCTTTTCCTGGGTTGGTTGTTCGGTTTGGTTTTTTTTTTTTTTTTTATATATATATTAGCTTCGGTGAGTTGGGTGCTAAAAAAAAAAAAAACTACTGTACTGGCTGACAGGTGTGGGACCCATGAATAGTGTGAAAAAATTGAGTGATGAAAATAAAAGTGATGTTGCCAAATGAGTGTGAAAAAATGAGTGATGAGTGATGAGTGATGAGTTATGAGTGATGAGTGATGAGTGATGGAAATTGAGTGACGAAAATTGAGTGATGAAAAACCCTCACCCAAACAGGCCCTTATATATTTGATGGAACCTACGTTATTTATTTTTAACTCTTTTAATCCACCTAACCCACTATCCCCTTAATAAAAAAAAGTAAAATATCTGTTTTAGTCAAAATTGTCACCATGCCTTCTGATAAAATTTTAAATTAGCAGATCTACCGTCCTTTTAAAACAAAATTTACGTTCACCCAAGCAGAGACGGAGCCAGAACTAAGAGTTAGGAAGGGCAACTCTACTGTTAGCTATATGCAACGATTCTAATCTTTAAGTCTATTGCTTTACTACTAAGGATTTTTGTTTAAAATTTTTTAAATGGCCAAATTATTTGTTCGGGGTAAAATAGATTGATTGGACTTAATTTTTTTAGTTTTATTATTAGTAATTTTTGTTGTTGGGCTAATTTTTTTGGACTTGTATATTTTATTTTAGATTTAATCTATTAATTTTTTATGCCCTTTAAAAGGTGAAAAATGCTAAAACTTCAAAAAATTTTACAAAATGCTAATATGGTGAGTAGTTATTGATAAGTAAAAATTGATATGAGAGTACGAACCAATAAAAATTTGCTAGCTCAATAATTTGTATAAACATTGTAAAAACGTTTGTAGTTATAACATTACTCTCAAAAGAATTGATGACATTATTAAGGGGAGCAAAGTGTAATTTTATTTAATAAAATTGCTAAAATTAGTACCAATTAATATAGTAATATTTTTTTAAAAAAAAATTAGGGGGGCCATTGCCCCCCCAGTCCAATAACAGTTCCGTCCCTGCACCCAGGTATTATCCATGGTTAAACTAATTTCCTTTGTGTATACACTTCGTGTGCCATAAGCGGGCCCATGACTGAAAGAAAATAAGCGAATAAAAAATAAAAAATAAAAAAAACTAAGAAGAAAAGCACTTGTTATTCAAAATGTACTTCTCACTGATTTTATATCTAAATTTTGTTAATTACTAATTAGACATGAAAATTAACGATAACATTAGATTTGAGATTGGTAGTATATAGTTAATAGTTGTACAGTGTTAGAATTTAACTAACAGATTACAGCCAAATAAATTCATCTTTCAAAATCAAAACCATGAAGTTTATCAAAAAAAAAAAAAAAAAAAATCAAACCATGAAGAAATATTTAAAGATTCGGTTAAAAAAAAAAGATATGAGAAATATTTATAACTTATATAGAATGTGAATTTAAAATAGAAAAGAACTTAAAGAAAAAGGAAGTGGAATGGAAACTACCTATACAATGATAATTCTAACAAAGCCTAGCACACACAGTAAGTGTTCTGAACCAATAGCACATATAGTAAGTGGAAGACTTCATCTTTAATTAAAAAAAAAAGATTGCAAAATGGGGAGAGAAAAACGAAGGATAAGGAGAAGTTTGGGAAAAATGCCAAGAGATCCCTTGAACTGTTGAGCCGTAATCATTACATCCCTTGAACTGTTGAGCAGTGGTCTAGACTTGCTTGCTATGGTCTCTTCAGTGGATTCTTAATCCTTTCTTGGATTCTCCGTGACGTTGCTATTGGTTTCAATCTTTTCAAAGAGTATTTTTTTTTCTTTTTTGGAGGTAAAAGATAGAAAAAAAAATGTCATTATTAAAACGTATGTTTTGCTTAGTTTCCAAAGTTTTTGGGTTAATTTCCATAGTTGATGAGTTCTTTATTTGGGATTGTTTAGTTTGATTTTGCTATGGTGTGTTAGTTCTCGTATATTGGTGATTGATGGTTCCTATGATGGGACTCATAAATTATCCATTGATATTAATGGCTTAATTTATGATTGAAACAATGACTGGTGGTGGAAGCCAAGTGTAAAAATATCTATTAAAAAAAAAAAAAAACAATTTCGAATTGCTCAAGCATTATGTCATGTTTAATTTTCAGTGATTTGAAAATAACTATAAAATAGCCCTTAAAGAACATGATGCGCAAATGGTGTTAGTAAGTAGCAACTTAATGAAAAAAAAAAAAAGGTGAGTATTTTAGCAAAGAAATAATAAATCACATATGAATCACACATATTTGGTTTTTGCTTTCAAAGAAAAAATAAATAAAGAAGAGAGTAAGAACTAAGAAGTCAAGTTAGCTTGTGAGGTGTTTATCACTTGCTTTTTGTGATGCATGTATTATATAATTACGGGAAATCTTAGGACAATGTGTCTATCACTAGCTTTCTGTGATGTGTGTATTATATGATTATTATGGGAAATCAAAGGACACAGGACCACCGTTTCCCTTGGCAGATCCTTCTTTTAAATCAGCAAAATTTGTAACTTGGTGAGCCATACCATGGGAGAAGATCGATGAAGCATATTATTGAAATCATAATTATTGAACACAAACACTTGAAGATAAGTTTTCCTTTGTTTTTTTCTTGAGGAGGAAGGAATATGAGCACCTTCAGTTACACAAAAATCTAATTTTAATTGCAAATTTGTAGAAAATATGTTTGATACTTAATTAAGGCCTTATTCTATGCTACTAGCACAATGATGTCTTTAAATATTTCTCTAATTTATGCATTACAACCCACAAATGTGAAAATAAGACCATTTACATCCAAACAAACATATATGGCCATGTGTGAATATTTGAAAATTTTGGAAAATCTATTGAAAGTAAAAGCTAACAAATTTACGCTTGCATTTCAAAAATGAAAGGGAAAATTTTTCAAAATGACAATTTGCTCTTTGATTTTCCAGATTCTAAACTTTTTTTAACCTTAAAAAAGATTTAAGGGTAAATTACATATTTAGTCTCTAACTATGATAATTTAATCATTTAATTTAATTCTGAAATTTTGATTTTATGTCAAAATGGTAATAAATGAAAAATGAAATGTTGACATGATTAATGGTGAAAATAAAATATTTGACTCAAATAAGACCGTTAGTCTGACTGCCATGTCAAAATTAACTCAATATAAAAAAAATAAAAAACCAACTTGGTGATAAGCTTGCAGTAGCTTTAGCTCTCACGGTAGTGATGCCAGAGGGTGAAGCACGGTAGCGACACCCAGTGGTGAAGATCAGCGGCAACCGATCGGCTGGTGATGCAGATTTTGTTATAATCTCTTTCTGTCTCTCTGTTCAAATGGGTTTTTATTGGAAATACTATCACAAACAAATACTTCAAGCAAAATTAGAAGATAATAAGAGATTAGCGTGAAACTGTGAATTGATGATGTAGCACATGGACGTCATCGACTAGAGTTGGCCCTCAAAAGAAAGAGAAGAGATTATTGTGAAGTGTGAACTGATGATGTTCGGCTTGGACTTCACCGAGCAGAGTTGGCCGTCATGCGTCATGTGCTTGATTTAGTGGATTCGAGTGAATGTTGTCATTTTGTTATTTGCTATTTCATTTTTTTTTTTAAATTAGGTAAGGCTGACATGGCAGTCCAGGTGGTTCTCTTATGTGTACCACCTAATTCTTTTAATCGCAAAAGTTATAAAAACTTGTTTTTACACCAATTGTGGTCTCAAATTAAACAAAAAAATTGATTCACAAAGGTCAACAAAATTATGGTGTTGGGTTGCTTATACATTTTTGGATGACTATATTTTTCAAAAATTAATAAATTTTAACATGGTTCTTCCTAGTTTTTAAAATGCACATTTTTTTAATGAATAATTTTGATTACGAATGAAACTCTTTTTCTATGATTTGATAAGACTGAAAATATTTGGACTACATTAAATTTTGGACCATGGCTAGACCAAAGTCAAAATTTCTTTCTTTGGTAGACAAATAAATTTTTGTAAGTGAATAATACACTTTAGGAAGTTCCATTTAACTTTAGAAGCTTTTTGGATTGGATAAGTTTAGCTACAAAATTAGTTATAAGGTATAACCTTATTCAATATCTTTGACAAATCCATCATCAGATTATATCTTCTTCTTATATCCTTTATGTTTGCAAAATTTCTAGAAAACAAAAGATCAACAGTTTTGTCATCAATAAATTATTTAAATTACAAGTTTTGATAGTTTAAAATGATGCATAATGTATAAACTTATAGATCATATAGTAAATAATAACACAAAATTAGGCATGTATATTTAGAACATAAAGAATATACAATTCAACAGATAGATTTTCAAAATATGTATTGTACGGCACCGAGATCCCAGGCCCATACTGGCCCTGGGCCAGTCCCACACCGGCCTTGGGCACAGGCCTAGCAAAAAGGTCCAATTATCCTGCGCCTTTCTTGAAGCTTCCTTAGTGTACAAATAGGTGTAGGGTATTGGATTCCAAGGGATGATCGGTCAAACGTTCCCGGTCAGTTATATGGATCGTTCTCGGTAAAATGTGATATGCACAAGAAGCCGGGTTGCCGAACATAATCGGTCAAGGTGGAGCCAAGTTCCAAGATCATAAATGCTGCACCGCCCTCTCACCTAAACATCCACTCTAGTAAGATAATATTGGACCTTCAGTAGCACTAACGGTGGTTGTAATCATAATCCCCCCCACTAACTTTGGCTATAAATAGAAGAAAGTTTGGAGAAGAAGGGGTTCAGAAAATTGGAGAGGAAATAGTCAAGTGAGTAAATATCAACTGGGTGTTACTTTGAGTCTCTCTGCCGAGAACGACCCATAGTAGGAAATCCTCAAGCCCACTACAAATAAATTGTGAGCCCAAGTGATCTAAGGCCCAGAAGTCTTATACTTGGTTCCTACAATTGGCGCCCACCGTGGGGCCCTCCTACAAAGCTGTGATTCGACTGAGACTCAAACGACAAGAATGTCTGAGGAGCGTTCAGGAGAGCGTGCACCGAGCGGCTCCATGGGATCTTCTCGGGGGTCAACGTGGAGGGAGAGAAGGCAGAAACGGCGGGAAGATAGGGAGCACCCAAGAGGGGAGGAAAGGTCCGGATTGGGAGAGGGGTCGGCTCAGACACATTGGACTGTTTCAGACGTCTCGGCGCATCGGCAGTATGACGAAAGGGACCGAGAGCTGGAGCGGTTACACAGACTGGTAATGGATTTAGAGCTGAAAGCAAGGGGTCGGCGACATGAAAGAAATCGCAACCCCCAGCAAAGGAGAAACCAGGGCGAGGGCTCCAGCCGATCTGGTACGCAGCGATCCCGAGACCGATCGCGTTCTCAAGAGTCACACCGGCAACCACGGCAACCACGTCATCGATGGAACCGTTCACGGTCGCATGGTTACGATCACCAAGGATCAGAATCGCCGGAGGAACGACAGCACTACAATGCCGCCATGGACGCCATGAGCCGAGCCTTGCGGATGGCGGCCCGGTCACCATTTTCCGATGAAATCGAACGGGCCCCAATGCCGAGCAGATTCACACGACCACCATTCAATTCGTATGAGGGGAGGACAGACCCCGTGGAGCATGTTAGCCATTACATCCATATGATGTCTTTGCATGCGCACAACGATGCATTGATGTGTAAAGTATTCCCCTCTAGTCTCGGCTCTACTGCACTGAGATGGTTCAATGGGCTGCGGAAGGGTTCTATACACAGCTTCGCCGAGCTGATTCAAGAATTCGGCAGCAGGTTCGTGACATGCAACCGAGTGCAACAGCCGGTTGACGCACTACTTTCCATGAAGATGAGGGTCGGGGAAACCCTTCGGAGTTATGCCAGCCGATACTGGGAACTCTACAACGAGATTGGGGGAGGAAATGAGAAAATTGCAGCAAGCACCTTCAGGATGGGGCTCCCTGAGGATTCTGAATTACGGGAGTCACTGACGAGAAGACCTCCCGAGAATATGAGACAACTGATGAGACGCATAGAGGAGTACAAACGCCTGGAGGATGACCGGCTGCAAAGCAGGGGGAAAGCCCCTTTAGTAGGGAGATCTCGGCAAAGCATTTTGCCGACGAGACCGAAAAGAGACTTCAGAATGCAGGAACCAGAGGTGCAGATTGACGGGGTTAATGTGGTGTTTAAAGAGCCCGTGCACAAGATCTTGGAACGGATAAAAAATGAGCCATTCTTCAGGTGGCCGAACAAAATGGGGGGCGACCCATCTCGGAGGAACCAAAACCTATACTGCACCTATCACAGAGACAAGGGGCACACCACCGAGCAGCGTCGGGTACTAAAAGATCATCTCGGACAGCTAGTAAGGGCCGGGCACCTGAAAGAATTTGTGGCAGATTCCATTGACCGAGAAACTGGGCAGGGCGCCCAACAGAAAAGGAATCCCCTTCCACCACCCCTGGGGGTAATCGAAGTCATCCATGCCGCACCAAGAAGGGCAGTAGCGGTGAAAAGGGTATTGACAGTGGCCTGCGCGGAGGGAGAATCATCCAAGAAGAAAAAAATTGGACGGCTGTCCATCTCGTTCGGAGAAGACGATTTTGAAGGGACGGTCCAACCCCACGACGACGCTTTGGTGGTGACAGCCCGGATAGGCGGATTCCTTGTGAAGAGGGTAATGATTGATCAAGGAAGTGGGGCTGACGTAATGTACCCGGACCTCTTTGAAGGGCTCGGGTTAAAGACCCAGGATTTGGCAAAATATGACACGCCGTTGGTCTCGTTCGACGGGAGAGTCGTAATTCCCGAGGGGCAAATCTCTCTTCCAGTAGACATGGGAGACAAGGGAGTTGTAGTTACATTTATAGTGGTCCGATCATTCGCACCATACATCGCAATCCTGGGAAGGCCATGGATTCACGCCATGGGGGCTGTTCCGTCCACCCTTCACGTGAAAGTAAAATTTCCTACGGAGAATGGAGTTGCCGAGGTAAGGGGGAACCAACAGGTGGCGAGGCAGTGCCTTGTCGCCGCGGTTAGGTGGGAGAAGGAACAGCTCGGTCGAGCTGAGGAAAACGAGAAAGACAATTCATAGCAATTACAGAAACCCCAGGGGGAAACTGGGGCAGACGTTGCCGAGGAGGTGCTGAAGGTAAGAATTCTCCCAGATACTGACAGATATTTCCAGATAGGTACAAGCACGAATGACCGGGAAAGGGTAGAGATGTTGTTGTTCCTGTTGCAGAACATAGATGTTTTCGCATGGAGCCCGTATGAAGTGCCCGGTGTAGATCCCGAGTTCATTGTCCACAGACTCAACGTGGATCCATTATTCCCCCCGAAGAAGCAGAAACCGAGAAGAGCGTCAAAAGAACACGTCGATGCAGTAAACCTGGAGATACAGCGGCTGAAGGAGGCCGAAGCCATAAAGGAGATATTCTTCCTGAAGTGGTTGGCAAACACTGTCGTGGTAAAGAAGAAGAACGGGAAATGGAGAGTTTGTGTGGATTTCACAGACTTGAACAAGGCATGTCCCAAGGACCCATTCCCGATGCCCAAGATTGACCAGCTAGTAGATGCAACATACGGGCACCCGAGGATGAGCTTCCTAGATGCCTTCCAGGGCTACCACCAGATTGCCTTGGCGCCCGAAGACTGAGAAAAGACAGCATTTATCTCCCCAAATGCAAACTATCACTACGAGGTCATGCCGTTCGGATTGAAGAACGCCGGGGCTACGTATCAGCGAATGATGACGAGAATGTTCCGAGAAAAAATTGGATGCACGGTTGAAGTTTATATCGACGACATGGTGGTAAAAAGCAGAATCGAGTCGCAGCATACCGAAGATCTCCGGGGAGTGTTCGAGATACTACGTCGGCACAAATTGCGCCTGAATGCCGAGAAGTGCACTTTCGGAGTGGGGGCTGGTAAGTTCCTGGGATATCTGATCTCTACTCGGGGAATAGAAGCTAACCCCGACCAAATAGAAGCCGTGAACCGCCTCAAACCACGAAGCAATCCCAAAGAGGTGCAGGTGCTCACTGGAATGTTAGCCGCCCTGAACCGATTTATCTCCAAGTTTGCCGATCGCTGCCGGCCGTTTTATCAGCTTCTGAAAAAGTGGAAGGGGTTTCAATGGGACGAGAGCTGTGATGAAGCTTTTCGAGAACTAAAGGAATATTTGGCAAAGGCGCCGAAGTTGACGGCCCCGGAGCCCGGAGAGGATCTGTTTATGTACCTTGCAGTCACCGATCATGCCGTAAGTGCCGTGTTGCTAAGGGACCGGGGAGTGCAAATGCCGGTGTATTACGTAAGCAAAATCTTGGTCGATGCCGAGACAAGATACCTGCCTCTTGAGAAGTTAGTTTTGGCCCTGGTGCACGCCACGAGGAAGTTACCACATTACTTCCAGGCACACACAGTGTTCGTCCTCACCGAGTATCCATTGCAGACACTGTTGAAGAGATCCGACTTCACAGGGCGGATTGCCAAATGGGGGACTCGGCTGGGATCGTTTGACATAAGATACCGACCTAGGAGCTCGGTGAAGGGACAGGTTCTCGCTGATTTCATCGCAGAATTTACACCCAAGAATGAAGGTAAAGTAATCTGTAGTACGGAGATTCGTCCGTGGAGATTATTTGTGGATGGCGCATCAAATGCTATGGGGGCCGGGGCTGGCATTGTCATAATCACCCCTGAGGGTATACGACTGGAACACTCCTTCAGATTGGGGTTCAAAGCCTCGAACAACGAAGCAGAATATGAAGCCCTACTGGCCGGGTTGAGGGCAGTATTGCATCTGGGCGCAAGGGACGTAGAGATTTACTCGGACTCTCGGTTGGTTGTTTATCAGATCACTGGGGACTTCGAGGCTCGGGATCCCCGAATGAAAGCTTATCTGAGTACGGCAAAGCAGATTATCGACCAGTTTGGAACGGTAAAGATATCCCAGGTAGCCCGGTCACAAAACAGGCACGCTGACTCTCTTGCCACGTTAGCCTCATCGGCCACCGAGGACACACCGAGGCTTATCACGATAGAACTTGTAAGGGAGCCAAGCATCTTTGTGAAGAGTGTTCCCGACCAGGCCGGAGTAGAGGTTGCGCAGGTGGCAGTGGCTGGTCCATGTTGGATGAACCCGATCATAGACTTCATTGCCGAAGATAAAGTTCCAGAGGATGAGGCCGAGGCCAACAAGATTTGAAGAATGGCTCCCAGGTACTGGCTATCTTCGGACCGAAAGTTGTACCGAAGGTCCTTCGCAGGCCCTTACCTGTTGTGCCTACATCCCGAAAGAGTCAAAGAGCTTCTGACCGAGCTGCATAAGGGAGTGTGCGGCGGGCATGCTGGGGGACGATCTTTAGCACACAGAGCGATGACACAGGGGTTTTGGTGGCCACAGATGCAGAAGGATGCCGCCGAATACGTTCGGAGTTGTGAACAGTGTCAAAAGCACGCCCCAATGATCCATCAGCCAGCTGGACGTCTAAATCCTGTCAGCAGCCTGTGGCCATTTGCACAATGGGGGCTTGACATCCTCGGGCCATTCCCCCGAGCAACGGGCAACCGCCGTTTTGTGTTGGTGGCTGTAGATTATTTCACAAAGTGGGCTGAAGCTGAAGCCTTGGCTAATATCCGGGATACTGACGTGAAAAAATTTGTATGGAAAAACATAGTCATAAGGTTTGGGGTGCCGAATTCACTAGTGACAGACAATGGGCTACAGTTCGACAGCAACGCTTTTCGGACCTTTTGCAGCGAGCTCGGCATCAAGAACAAGTATTCAACCCCGGCATACCCACAAAGCAACGGCTAAGCTGAGGCAGTAAACAAGACTATTTTGAACGGGCTCAAGAGAAGGTTGGATGGAGCGAAAGGAAGATGGGCAGAAGAGCTACCCAGTGTATTATGGGCCTACCGCACGACCCACAGGAGATCCACGGGAGAAACCCCGTTTTCGCTGACATACGGAGTAGAAGCAGTGATACCGACCGAAGTGAGCTTATGCAGTGCACGGGTCGCCGGGTTTGATCCCGTACAGAACACCGACTTGATGATGGAGCATTTGGATTGGCTAGAAGAATGCAGAGAGGCCGCGACCGTACGGCTTGCCGAGTATCAGCAGAAGCTGGCCCAAAGGTACAACCGAAATGTAAAAGGTAGGGAATTCAGTGCCGGGGAATTAGTGTTAAGAAGGGTAGTGGGGAACATGCGGGACATGGCTACAGGGAAACTTGCTCAGAGTTGGGAGGGACCATACAGAATCAAAGCCATTGCGGGTGCAGGGGCTTACTACTTGGAAGACCTTGACGAAAGGCCGCTCCCCCGACCATGGAACGCCAACAACTTGAAGAAATTCTACGCATAATCATCGGTGTAAGCCAGAACTTGTATTCCATTGAAATTAAGAGCATGATGAACTTTTTTTGTATATACTGTCTTTGACAAATAAGGACAGAAACCTGACCCTCGGCTCGATCAATATCGCCGAGCAAGTGGAAACCTTGCAAATAAATCGCTAAGGACAGAAACCTGACCCTCGGCTCGATCAATATCGCCGAGCAGGTGGAAACCTTGCAAATAAATCACTAAGAACAGAAACCTGACCCTCGGCTCGATCAATATCGCCGAGCAGGTGGAAACCTTACAAATAAATCGCTAAGGACAGAAACCTGACCCTCGGCTCGATCAATATCGCCGAGCAGGTGGAAACCTTACAAGTAAGTCTCTTAGGACAGAAACCTGATTCTCGGTTAAACTCCAAACAGGTGGAAACCTAACAAACGAATACTCCAAAGACGAAAACACGATTCTCGGTTAAACCAAAGCCTGATGAAAATCTAACCCTTTTACAAATACTAAATCAATTAGCGTTCTCAAATTACACAAAGCGCCGCACAACAGGTTTTCGGGGGTACCGTTCTATTAAGCGGCCATAGCACTGGCATGATTCAAGCAAAACACAAAAATAGATTCATTCAGCAAATTGAAACGGAAAAAGAAAACGGACTACTAATTAAACAAATAAAGGCAATTGTTCAGTCACCACATCCCGGTGACATGGGCAAATAAAACCAACAAATTAAGGCAATTGTTCAGCCACCACATCCCGGTGACATAGGCAAAACTAACAAAATAAAAATAAGTTAGCAAATAAAAGTAAAATTAGCTGGGAGGTTGGGTCGGCAGTGTCACTTCTTGCTGGGCGGTCAGGGGAAAAGGCGGATTCTCACCGAGAAGCTCCTGCACAGTCGGGATACTGGTGGCTTCCGTTTCCTCGGGCTCGGCATGAGCATCAATTTGCTCAACCAGCTCCCTCATATTGGCCGTCTCCTCCTCGTCAATATCAACCGGGGCATACTGGGCGGCAGGTGCAGGGCTCGGAAATGGAATTTGGCCGGGGTCTCTCAGATGCGAATCTTCGGGAACTCCCATTGCTTGGAGAGCAGCGAACCACCCGGCCTCAAAACCCATACTCCGAGCCCGAGCCACTACCGGCTCTGCAGAGTTCTCGGCATCAGCGAAACCTACGTCGTACCACTTTTGTTCTGCGGCCGCCAAACCTGCCCTGAGGTCGGCTATCTCATCGGCGTTGGAAGTGTTAAGACTGATGGCTTCGGCTAACTTGACCTCCGTCTCATTCAGCTTGGTCAGGAGCTCCGCGTACCTCTTCTCGACCAAAGCCCGGTTCTTCTCCGCGGCAGCAGCTTTTTTCTCAGCAGATTCAGCGGCTTTCAGTTTTTCCTTAGCCGATTTCACCGCTGACTCCCGCGCCCCCCTCTCACGCTCGTTTTCCTCGGCAAGGTCCCGTGCCCGGGCAGCCACAATGTGAGCCAATTGAGCAGCCTAGCAAGCACAAAGGTTAGAAATGAGGCAAAGGGAGATCTGTATGAAGGAGTAAATAGAAAAAGGAATTACCGCAATGGCGTGCCACTCTAGCCGGCGCCCAACAGATTCCTCGGATCCGTCCTCGAAGGCATGAACATCTTCGGGAAGAAGAAGACCCTCGGCCAGCGTCTGGGCAATCCGGCCACCTTCACCCTTCTCCCACATCCGCACGCAGGCAGTAGAAGGCAAAGGTTTGCCGTCCAACAGGAACTTGGGTTTCCACGCTGGGGCCGCCTGGGAGGAGGACGCAATCCCCGCTCCGGCCTGAGTTTCCGGCTCGCGGATAACAATCCCCCCAGCCGGATGTGGAGGAGTAGGCACGGCAGAATCCCCTTGGCCGGTTGAGGGTTGATCGGTGACTTTTTGTTTCTTTTTGGCTCGCCCGGCCTGAGAAGGTGGAGGATGAGACGCCTGACCCCGACCCTGAGAAGGAGGTGGCTGGTTGGGCTGCCGGGCACCGGGCATGAATCGGTCTATTGTCATTACCTTCCTAGATACCATCCTTCCACCAGGTTGGATAGCTTCAGCTAGCAAGGTGGCCGCTTCTACCACTTGTTGTTGAGGCACGGCAGCTGGATTCTCGGGATCGGGTTGTTGGGGGACTTGTTCTTGTTGTATGGCTTCGTGGGCTATCTCCCTGAGGCGTCGGGATGCCTGTTCTGCGGATTCGTCTCGCAAAGGTACTAGCTCGTCCGAGCCAGTAAACCGTGGACCAAACTCCCTTGCTTCCCCGGTTGTAAGCTTCGGCGGCAGAAAGTTTACGTACCGAACGTCTATATATGACAGCAGCGGGCTGTCAACTATCAGTGCCTGCTTGAAAGGCTGCCAGGTAGAATAAACCGGTTCCACTCCAAGGATCAAGTGCGAGGCCCGGAGTTGTCCGTCCCAATGAACGTATATCTCGGAGCGGAGGACAAAGTTTAAATCTTTGATGTGGACGGCTCTGAGGTCTTGAACGAACACTTTGCCGTCTGCAGAAAAGTAAGTGATGCGTTAGTCTTTAACAACAGGAAGAAAGAAAGAAGTGGAGGAAAGTAATTGTATGAAGGGGATGGTACGAACCCACTTCACGCCTTGTAAGGGGGCAATGGATCTCCCCGGCAAACCAATTGCCGCGCACTCTAACGAACTCCCCGGCGGAGTTCCTGTTCGAATCAGGTAGGCATGATATCAGCCGTACCCGAGCGTCTCTTGTCTTTAGGTAATAATTGGTGGCTTTGCTCCCACAGAGGCTATACATTTGGTTAATGTCATGGTAGTCTAACTCTAAGTTAAAGGTGTGGTTCAACTTACTGACGCAGCTAACTACCCGGTAAAAGTTGGGGGGAAGCTGATCGGGGCACAGCCCATAGTAAGTGAGTGTGTTTATTAAGAGAGGATCTACGGGGAACCTAACCCCACCTTCTAAAATTGACATCAAAGGAAAAAAAGCTGTACCCCGCCCTCGGTGGAGTTCAATATCACTCTCATGGCAGTAAGCCACATCCACGTCATTGGGAATATTAAATTTACTCCTAAAGGTGGCCAAAGCAGCCGGGGATTCTAGAAGGTAAGAATAACCCATCTATAACGCCTAAAACTACAAAAGTGAACTCAAAGAAATAAAGCTGAAGGAACAGGAAGAGGAAGAAGAACTTACTTTGGGTTCTAAGGAGGAAAAGAACACTGGGCAAGCAAGCGCACAGAGATGTGGTCGGCAGAGAGTAAACACTAAAGATCAGAGGCGAAGAAAAATGAAATGGTGTTCAGAGGGGAACTATTTATAGGGCCAAAAAGGAATGGAGGAGGAAGAAACGTTTAATCAAGCAATAAATGAGCGCAGTTTACGAGCGACCCAGCGAATGCCAAACGTAACCGATTAGCACGCCGCTTCGGTCCACGAACCGTCAGGTAATAATGACGACTGCACCTGGCGCCGCGAAGCGGCGCGTCTTTTGAGATGAACATTAATAAGAAGTGACAGTCAGAAGTCCCAGGCTAGAAGATCCCCGAGGTCAAAAGGCCCAGACAGCTCCTTGATTCTTCTCGGCGACCGAGTATGAATAAAGGGGGGGCTATTGTACGGCACCGAGATCCCAGGCCCATACTGGCACTGGGCCAGTCCCACACCGGCCTTGGGCACAGGCCTAGCAAAAAGGTCCAATTATCCTGCGCCTTTCTTGAAGCTTCCTTAGTGTACAAACAGGTGTAGGGTATTGGATTCCAAGGGATGATCGGTCAAACGTTCCCGGTCAGTTATATGGATCGTTCCCGGTAAAATGTGATATGCACAAGAAGCCGGGTTGCCGAACATAATCGGTCAAGGTGGAGCCAAGTTCCAAGATCATAAATGCTGCACCGCCCTCTCACCTAAACATCCACTCTAGTAAGATAATATTGGACCTTCAGTAGCACTAACGGTGGCTGTAATCATAATCCCCCCCACTAACTTTGGCTATAAATAGAAGAAAGTTTGGAGAAGAAGGGGTTCAGAAAATTGGAGAGGAAATAGTCAAGTGAGTAAATATCAACTGGGTGTTGCTTTGAGTTTCTCTGCCGAGAACAACCCATAGTAGGAAATCCTCAAGCCCACTACAAATAAATTGTGAGCCCAAGTGATCTAAGGCCCAGAAGTCTTATACTTGATTCCTACATGTATAAATGTTTATTTTCTTAAATAAAATTGTAGTCTTAGGCTACAATCAATTTTGTAGCTAAATTTTGTCTGAATTTGGATTTACTTGTTGGGTGATACTGATACATGTTAAATACGTTGAATTTGAAGTCCATCCAAACATGATAAACATCTAGATATCAACATCAATTAATACCACCTCAATTACATTAAAGTTTCTAACTTGGTTCTTTTTTTTCTTTTTTTTGAATCAGTTTGTAACATGTTTGATGCAACTAAGGTGGTGGAATACAATATGGATATTCGCGATGGCAATGGGAAGAAAATTTATCAGTTATTTCTCGGTAGTAATCACCCTCTTTCACAAAAAAAAAAAAAAAATAATAATAATAATAAATATGTTACATATGTATGAAGAATAAGAGATGTTATATATGTATGAAGAATAAAAGAGGAATTGGAAGCTGAATTAAATACTTTGTAATAAATGTTGAGTAATAAGAACATCAGATTCAGATAAGGTGAAATAGTAATACACGGTTGAGATTGAAAGTTCAAAAAATAAACTTTCAATCTCAAGCATTGAATAAAAAAGTTGAAAAAGTTAAAAAGTTAAAGTTAAAAAATGAAAGTGGTAAAAAATGATATGAGTGAGTGTGGTGTAATTGCATCCAGTGCAATACCTTAGGTATTGCACCAGATCCAAATCATAAGAACATCCTAATCCTTGTTTTAACCAACAGTCTTTGGTTTACACGATTGATTGGGAAAAAAAACTTTGAGCACAAGAATTCATGAAAAGGATTCGTAATTTTTTGCTATAAATTATGTGATGAACTTGTCGACATCATATTTTGCTCCATAATTTTTTTTTAAATAAATATTTATTTAATGATGCCCAGGTATTCGAAAATTTTTGTTGTATCCTAAACTATAATTGAAGCATTGGAAACCAAATTGATGATTCTTGTTTACCTCAATTATACATATGCTAAAAGAGTTTCATAAATTTGTTAAAAATGTTGAGTCAAGTCTGATTTGACCAAGGTTGAACAAATTTGCCCAAATTTGAACAAATTTTCGATCATCCAGTTAGAGTAAATGAGTTGCCATCTTAAAATGCACGGAAATTTCTCTCAATTTAACTTATGCTACAAAATCGACTTTGAACTGAGGGAGATTTCGAAATCAGAGTTGAAATTTCTTATCAAGTAATGGGTTCTTAAATTTCTCCACCATGATCCAAATGAACTAAAATTGGTTGTATTTGAATATTGATTTAGTGTTTTTCAACTGTTTGAAATTCGCCAAAGTGGAGGTTAGTATTTAGTAAGACCAACACCAGTTAGGATGAGAGGGTAAAACATGGAGTAAATGAATTATATACGGCAAATATTGTGTGCCAAGATCATATCTTATCCACTCTCTGCTTGTGTGAAAATATCCCAAATAAAACCCAAAAAATTTCAAAAATTTTACTTTTAACATTGGGATGAAGGGAATAAAAAAAATTACCTGAACCAAATCTCTTTTTTAACTTTATAGTTAGAGGGCTACATAGAACTGTATACATCAACAAATATATTCAAAAATTGCAGGTAAAAGTTGTGTCCCTAGACTTATTGATATCATTTAACAATAATCAAATTATTAGAACGATTCTTTATGTTTTATTGTCATAATCAATATATGAACGATTTCAATGTCCCCAGGTGCTCCACTTTTCACAAGATGGCTGTAGTTATCATAGTGTGCATTGGGCTAGGGACCTCTTCCACCTGCCAAGCTTCTCTCTTCCCTGTAAAAGCTAATAAAGCCAATTGTTAGAGCGCTTCAAAGGGTATTATGATATCTAAACGAAAAATTCATTAGACTTCTAAACTCCCCAGACGGAAAGTTACTAATTAATTTTCCTCAATTCTTTCTAGGAACATTCCTCTAACTCAGAAATCATGAGTGAGTGCAAGCGGGTGTGTGTAATAGACATTGCCCTTCTTTCTAAAATAAATAAAAAAGTAATAATAAAGAGAACGAATTATGAGACTGGAAAAGCAAACTCGCCTACAAAAAGGCATTCAATCAACTTGTACATCAGACCACTACAGGGAACACTCTTTTTTTTTTTTTTTTTGGAGAGAGGATTACAGGGAACACTTAAGTTATGTTTATCAGAGGAAAACATTTTCATTGTTTTCAAGTGTTTGGTGCAGTATAAAATATCCTGGTCAAACTGAAAATATTTTTAAATGCCCACTCCATTTCCAAACTCATTTATCTCCTCCCTCAAAGTATAAGATTGCCAACTTGGTAATTTAAAGCGGAATATCTGTCCACAAAATCAACTTTTAGTGGCGAGTTGCAAAATACCAAGACAAGTATCTCATTCAGTGAAATTGGACCCATTTTTGAACATTAATGCCTCAAATAAAACATCAATAAAAGCATTAGCAAGGTGTAAGACAATAAAGCGATGCTGTTTAATAACAAGTTGTCAAAAACAATGATGGAAAAACATCAATAAACAAAATTTCAACAAATCAAAACAATAACACAAAGAATGGCTATTGTATCATTCTCATCGAGACTCTTGTGTGTGTGTGTGTGTGTGTGTGTGTGTTTTAGATTTATCTGTAAGCTAGCAGGCTGTCCCAATGGCTGTTATTACACCTTTGTTGACTTTTCAAAGTGTACCATGTATCTTAGAGAACTTATTATCGTGTGATTAGCATGCTTGATTTTGCAAGCTCTACATTGCAGGTTAGACTCAACTAGGAGAAAATGTTTTGACATACCTTGCGTGGTCCAATAGCCATTTCATTATCCACAGTGGATACTGCCCTAAAGCCCATGGGAAGTAATACCTCTTCATAACTGCAAAGATTTCAATTGGTAAGTTTGAAAAAAAAAATGTTGTTAAGTGTAGACAAACATCCATGCAAAAGTTTCTTCAGTGATATCGATACTAGATTCAAACTACCAAGCCTCCCAACCCCCAAGGGAAGGGCAGGCAAAAAAGAAAAAGAGAAAAAAAAGAAGGTAAATATGTGTGTACTCTGAAATTGATACTTTGAATGGGGGTCCACCAACATGATCGCTAATCTGCCATCAAGAAAAATTTAGTTTCAACAGAGCCATAAGGAAACCATTTTCACAAACATTTATAAATTTTGAAATTTCACTAATTAATCTGAACTTCACTTTAAAAATTGGAAGGTCTCTAAAATTCTAAGGACATGGCTATTGAAAAGAAAAGCAGGCAAGATTGTGGAAAAAGAAAAGAAAAGAAAAGAAGGTAAGATTGTGGAATGTCTAATCAAATATCATATGATAGTGTTTTTCACATGCAAACAAGAATAAACAAAGAGAAAATAAGTGGGAAAAATTATTGAGGAATTAAGATCATTACTGGAAACATTAGTGTTATGAGCTCTCCACCAGGTTTCAATAAATCACGAATTCTCTGTGCCCAAGCCAACCTCATTTCTGGTTCAATGGCACAAAAGAACCTGTAAATTCTCCATTAAAATATGATCATATAGAGATTCTTCTCACGGACAACTAAACCACTATTCATGCCAACTCACGTGTAATCAAGAATGAGATCAAACAATTCACTTGGATTCCAAGCGAAAAAGTCCGCCCTTAAGGAGTTAAAATAACTTGCATTCGGTAATCAGGAAGACAACTGCATTAACATTAGAATAGACTATTAAAATGAGAAGTAAAGAAAGAGATGGAAACCTATACCAGGTCACCTCTTTAAACTGTAAAACAATTTAGATTCCATGACTTATTACAAGTTAAAGTCACAAAAATACCAGCTTCTTATGAAATAGTAACTGAATCTATCAGGTTCAACTCTCTATTGGTCGAGGTTATCCCAACGCAAGACATTTGCAAATGATCACCATAGTAATTAGTCTTTACAGTGCTCTAAATTTTTCTATAACATAAATTTCCTAAGCATCAATTTTAATCTGAAAATGAATAATGGCATGCTTTCAGAAATTAGAACAACCCTGTTATTGTTCCTAATTCAATTTAACAGAGATCACAAGTGTGGTACATCTAATCCCTGTCCTTAATACAACTGAGAGAAGCTGGGGTAACCCAGCTATAGTTCCTAATCCAATTCAGAAATGCTGATTAACAACCAGTTCAGGGAGGCATTCCAAAAAGTTGATAGATTAGACAGTAATGGCCAAATAAACATGGGTGATTCAGTTTTAATATTTCAATTATATCATCATAGCCACATACATGGTGGTTTCTCCAAAGGAAACAGAAAATGAAATGGCAAAAGTAAAAACTTTCAGGTGTCCTTTCTTTCTAAGAGATTGCAAGCCTTAGTGAAGTCAGAATTTTCTGACCAACTGCTCTTACCTCCACTGCTTTCTTAATGGCAATGTCTGATATATCCAATCCAACAACATAGCGTTCAGGGCATGCAATTGCTGCTACATCATAACCCTGCCATATTTGAGCAATTTGTCGTTGACCACAATAGCAAGCTAAAATGCTAGCGAACAGATAAAGATATAAGAACAGCACATAAATAATGTAACATGCAGACAGGGTAAAGGGGGAGGAAAGATATACACTACACCTTGTCCCTTTTTTAGTAATGCTTGATCAAGTAGTAGTTAAAATTCCATGTGTGAAAAAGGAGGGAGGAAAGATACCAAGTGATTGATTTCTGATACAATCGAATAATTGCATCAGGAATTCATTAAACAACTGAATTTTGCTTCAACTTCATACTCAATTGCAGAGAGATTTAATTGTTATTGTTTAATCTTTTATATTTTTTTTGGGTCCCCCTCACTGGGATGAGATAGATATCATGTCAAATATCGTCGACCATATATTAAGATGTCATTAATGATCATTGAATTAATCTTAAAACAAGAAATTACTTTTAAGTGTCATTATTTTTCTCCACATATTATAATTTCATCAAACATAGATCACATGTAGATTTTCTACAGGATCATTGACCCAGTTAATCATTGATGATGGATCCTCAAGGGACTAATCTTCCTGATAGAAAATATTGAGATAGAAAAACCAAGAAAAAGGAAACAGATACAAAATATTGACATGCAGAGGACTCAAATCTTGCATAAATATATAAGAAATTGAATTATTATATCAGAAAGTAATATCTTGTGAGTAAGAATGAACCATAGAACTTACACTACCACAACCAGGGACTAAAGCCCTACCCTTGGGAAGAGCTCCTGTCTGATGAAGATGTACAAGAATTGGTGTCGGTTGTCCTAAATCCCATGGGGTCACACCTTGCTCCCAACTCTTTTCCCAACCATCTGATATGACTTAGCATACAACAAAATGAGCAGTGAACAGCCACACAAATAATATTCCATCCATAGTACAATCTGAATGTGTGCAATTTTCACATTTCTGCCATATTATGAGGCATAATAACATTGATACAAACATAAACTTATAACTGAACCAAGTCATTTTCATGTTCTTAGGACCCATTACAATAGAAATACAAAGTTAATACAAGAAAGAACCAAAAACCAACAGAAAAAATCACATCTTTTAAACAAAATCGGCATACCCATTTGACAAAACCATCTTAAAAAACCCAAAAAAAGAAAGAAAAATGTTGTTTTTGGTTGGTACCAGTAGATTCCTTGTGTACGAGTTGTTGAAGCTTATCAACACGGGGGTTGTTTAATCTTGTGGTGCTCTCCACAGCTACACTCTTTTGATTTTCATCTCTTTTCTCCATCCTCCTCAGTTTCGAACCATGAATCCTGGCGTTTGTGGACGAAACCGTCCGTATGATTGATGGCGGGTTCCGAAACAGGATGAGGGCCGTGGCGTATTTGTGAGCCAGTAAACGTGAGTGTGAGAGGGATTGCATTGCATAATGCCCAAATTGAGAAACTCCTTTTTCTTCCCTTTCCTATCTATCAATTTGCCATCACAAGTCCGTAGTCCATAATCCATACCCAAGTGAAATAAACACACCCAAGCCCACTTGAGATTTTTTTTTTTTTTTGTTAAAGTGCAAATTACATTTTCCCCACCCTTGGATTAGTCGAAATTTAAGTTACCTACTTGTTATTTAAAATTTATACTTTACTCACTTGAGATTTTTTTTTTTTTTTTTGTTAAAGTGCAAATTACATCTTCCCCACCCTTAGTTTAGTCGAAATTTAAATTACCTACTTGTGATTTGAAATTTATACTTTACTCACTTGAGGTTATCTTAGTTAGATTTCCTTAACCCAACTCGGTTAAAAACATGACTAAATATGTAATTTTGCTTATCTTTTATGTCTCTCTTCTCCAAAAAAAAAAAAAAAAAGCAAATACAAATACAAGATCAAATAAAATAAAAAAGAATCTAGTAGAACACTAGCATCATGGGATTTCAAACTACATGTAGACAACTTAAATTTCGATTAAATCTCATGTGGGTGGAGTGTCAAACTTTAAACCACAGGTAAGCAACTTAAATTTTATCCAAACCATAGAAGTAAGTTGTAAGAGCATTCCCATCAGCTCTCTCATAAAAAATGCCATTTTAACACACCAAAAACCCACTTTATCACTTTAACACATCATTTTACAACATACCATTTATCAGATGTTCTATACTTCAATTCTATACATTAAAATAATATTTACTACACATTAAAATAATATATTTTCTCAAAACCCAATAATATACAAAAACACAGTCCCGGCAGTCACCACCAACCAAGAACCAAGAACCACCGCTACAACCACTGCCACAACAACCACTGCTACAACCACAATCACCGGTCCTCCAACAAATTCCAAATCCAAAAACCTTAACAAAACCCCACCATACACTGATACATAGCACAGCCCGTCACCACCATACCCAAGCACAGCCCACCACCACCACCCACAGGTAAAACCCACTACCACCAAGCAAGGCTAAACTCCACAGCGAGGCCGAACTCCACAGTGACGGCCGATCTCAATGGCAATGGCCTAGGCAGAGGAAAAAAAAGACAGAGAAGGAGAGTGACAGGGGAAAAAAAAAAAAGATAGAGAAGGCGCGGAGAAAGTGATAGAAAAGAAAAAAGGGGGAAAAAAAAAGCAAGAAAAAGGGAGAGGTGGAGGTTCTGGAGAAAGAAAGAAGAAGAAAAAAAGAAGGAAAAAGGTGAACTGAGAAGATGAATTAGGCGGAGAAAGAAAGAAGAAAAAGAAAGAGAGAGAAGAAAGAGTCATAAATGAAGAGAGAGAAATAGAATAAATTTTTATTTTTATTTTTTTATAGAACATCTGTCCGTACTGTTCCAAAAATGGAACGGTACTGTTCACGTGTGCCAAAATTTATACGTACATGGGATCGTTCAACTCAATTACAATTTTACGTTCAAGATCCTAGCATACAAAATATCTTAATAGAAACAATATAAAAAATATGCTCATTAATTCAGAGAAAAAGTAATTGAATAAATCTAAACAATTTAAGTTGTATAGAAAGCTAACAAAAGCAAAATTCAATTTTGAATCTAATTAAATTTTCTCTAAGTATTGGTTATATATATATATATATATATGATTAGGTTTTTTTTTATGATTTATTTATATTGAACTCTTCGTTTTCAACATTGAATTAACTCACTTGGCACAAAAATTAAAAAAACTTACATTAGATGAGACACGTGGTGCAAAATTAAGCTCTAATTGAATTCTAATTTTTGCATTGAATTAAGTAACTTGGCATAAAATTTAAAAACTTAGATTAGATAGGACACATGGTGCAAAATTAGACTTTAATTAAATTTGAAATCTAATTGAATGTTCTCTTAGTTTTACCTGTATATATATACTAGTACATAGCCCAATGCATATGCACGGGTACAATTAAAATAAATTACAATTATATAATTCAAATTAAACTTCTTTTTTTGAGATGTTCAAATTATATATGGTACTAGCTTACACTTTTTTTAAATCATACATTTCTAAAATATGTAATGGTTTTTCATTTGTGTGTGTATATATATGTATGTGTGTGTCTATATATATATATATATATATATATATAATTTAGAATTTAATTGGTTTTAGACTTTTTGTTTTTGCACTAAATAATTTACCTGCCGCAAAAATTAAAAACTTAGATGGACATGAGGTGAAAAATTGGATTTCAATTTAAATCCAATTTAGAATTTAATTAGATTTGGGCTTTTTGATTTTTACACTTAATAATTCACTTGGCACTAAATTAAAAATTAAATGAGACAAGTGACGCAAATTTATAATCTAATTAAAATTTAATTGGATTTTCTCTAAGTTTTAGCTATTAATATATGCTAGTGTATAATCCGTGTGTATGCACGGTAAAATTAAAAACAACACAATTACACATATATGGATTCAAATTATACATTGTTTAAGTCATAGATATATACATGAATTTACTCTTTCTTTCTTCTTTATAATTTTATTTTATTTTATTTTTTGGATATACACATGAGTTTACTCTTTTTTATTGAGTTTTTATTTATTATTTTATTTATGGTTTATTTTATATTAGACTCTTCGTCTATTGCATAACATTAACTCACTTAGAAATTTAAAAAATATACACACACACACACACACATGAGTTTACTCTTTTTTATTGACTTTTTTTTTTTTTTGTTTATTTATGTGGGGTCAAAGAATTTGGCAACCCTGGCCTACCTTGTACTAAGCCCAAGACCCACGTCGAGGAGGAAGAAATGCTTGAGGACGAACGAAGAAAGCCCAAATTACCAAGAAACATCACCGAGGACAACCCTGTTCTCGGCCAACCGAGATCCTAGAAGGGAAGAACGGCACGCCATTGAAGGCAGCCTCCCAGAGCATCCTAAGAAAAAGGACAAGTACAATAGGACAGCCATGGGAGCATGGCGGAGGAGCAATTCGAGGAGAAACTGTCATCTTCGCATTAAATGCCCACAACTAATGTTCTGGCTGCATTAATGAGGAAATGACCCCAGAATAGTGTTGTCTTGGTTGCCAACAAGTTCCTTGGAAGAAATGCCCGAGGACAGAATTTCATACTTTAGTCCACGTCCTTGTTATTCAACCCATTCATAACCATGTCTAGTTGTTGTAACCCTTACTAAGGCCTAGTTCTTAAACCCATTCTCTATAAATTTATTGTATTAGGCTAGTTGGGCCTGAGTCCACTCATCTAATAGAAGAAGTGCACAATCTCAGTCCCTACAATTGGCACCGTCTGTGGGAAGAACTTGTGTGTTGGTAACGGTAACAATCAAGCATAGTAGGATCAGGCCCTCATCAGGCAGGCTCCCATCAGCCTGAACTGGCTAGATCCCAACAACAGGGTAACTTTCCCAACCCTGAGCGTGACCGAAATGAAGAGAATAGAAGGTTTCAAGAGGGAAGTGTGCACACCACTTAAACCAGCAGAAGCCACTCTCGTGCGGGCAGTCACGTGCTCCGGAGACAAAATAACAACCGGGCCATGCAACCAGAAGAAGTTAGGCGTCACGTATCCCAGAGACAGGATGATAAGCAGGCCATGCAGCGAGAGATAGATGATTTGAAGAGAAAGCTGCGCCATGCACAACGAAGGCGATCTCATTCTAGCCCTGACATGCCCTCCGATGATGACTATAGGCAAAGATCGAGAACTCCTCCAAGCGAGATCTTCTCTCACGAAGAAGAGCACTACCGGAGGCATAAACGTAAAAGTCCATCTCCTAGGGGCTTAGGAAACGATGCCATGAGCAGGGCACTAGATCAACTTTCCAAATCACCTTTCACACACCGCATAGAAGGGGCTACACTTCCTCGACGATTCCAGCAGCCAACTTTTGCCAT